>CM055121.1:908781843-909262602 GCA_029206835.1 Rana muscosa | reverse complement strand
GACGGTAACTATATAACCCATTAGTAATGACTATGTCGCTCTGTGTCCCGTGATGTACTCCAAGAAAAGGATTTTACAGGTAAGCTGTTATAAAAATCCTATTTTTTATGACCGGCGTCCCCCATGCCTCTGCTTTATTTCTTTCTTTCTCCCTCCATCCCTCATTCATCTCAGACTCTAACCACACCCCCTTCCGAGCCACGCCCACTATTTTGCGCGAACCACGCCCATTTTTCGTAATGTATAGAAGTTAGGGCCCGAAAGTTACTCAAGCCCAGGGGCCCCCACCACCCTAAGTCCTGCCCTGAGTATAGGCCACTGATGCCCCAACTTAAATTTTTACCTTCGTCAGTGACGTTCAGAACTTCTGGTCCTCCTTACTCCGCGCACACAATGTTGTTACGACACATGCGTGTTATCATTATATTCCCTGTGCATGCGTGAAACTCTGCCCACCTCGGCCGCCCCTGAGGTTCCCGCCCCTGACGTTCTTCCTCGGATATTCCCTGCCCCTTCTCGTTCGACGCCCAGTGGGAGACGACATGGCGGTGACACAGCAGGTGCTGGTTGTTTTAACTTCCGATGAGGAAAGCCCGGAGCCGGAAACGTCCCGATCCAGGACAAGATACAGTAATATGTCCTTTGCGGAGATGGTGGACATTTTGCGGAGGAGAGATTATGATGGGAAGCATGGGCCATACAACACCCCTAATCTCAGGAAGGCCAATATAATGGGCAAAGTGGTGAGGAGTCTGTATCATAAATTTGGGGTCCGGAGATTCAAGGAGCAGCTTCCGTAAAAGGTGGTCTGACCTGAAGCCGAGGGAGCCGAAGCAGTACAGGAAGATCAAAAGAATGCTAGTAAAAAGTAAGTTTTTCTCCTGTGTTATTAATAATTTGATTATTATACTTGCATATTTTGCTCCATGTGCTTTGATTGACTGGTTGGATATTTGAAAATGGCAACTTTCAGGGTAGTGGCCAAAGTATAATCATTCGTAGTAAACATCAATCCTCCTCAAAATTAGATATTTTGCGCAGATACAGGTAAACCACATTTGGTCATGCCTATTTCTATTAAAACAACGTTTATAGAAACATTGTTGTCTAGATCAGTGTTTCTCAACTCCAGTCCTCAAGGCGCCCCAACAGGTCATGTTTTCAGGATTTCCCTCAGATGAAACAGCTGACTAACTAAAGCAGTTAAACTGATCAAATAACCTGTGCAAAACAATGGAGAGCCTGAAAACATGACCTGTTGGGGCGCCTTGAGGACTGGAGTTGAGAAACACTGGTCTAGATGATATGTTTTGAACTCGAATGTGAAATGCAAACTTGATTCAGTGTAAAAGGAGAGGACACTCAGCAGCTGTTTCCACAGCTGTACTCTGGTGCTAAAGTGGATACTTTGGGGGAGTCTCCATGTGTGTAACTTGGTCAAAAAAGGTCAGGATTCCAGTTTAGAAATACATTTTAAAACATGTCTTCAGCTTGTAACTCTGCCAAAAAAAGGCAAT
The DNA here is from genome assembly GCA_029206835.1 of Rana muscosa. Classification (NCBI taxonomy): domain Eukaryota; kingdom Metazoa; phylum Chordata; class Amphibia; order Anura; family Ranidae; genus Rana; species Rana muscosa. The sequence goes on along the minus strand of CM055121.1, from coordinate 909,261,085 downwards.
TGTTCCCCACTTCCAAGCAATGTTTCATATTCCTATTTCTGACCTGAAATATCTGTGTGCTAAGTATACCTTTTGTTTCATTCTCATAGGGGAGCGGAGACTTGGAGCACACCACTCTGAAGAGGCCAGGAACCCCACACCTCGGAAAGAACAGAGGGGGACTAGAGAGAACCCAAACCTCAGGATGTGGAGGAAGGAGAGGTGGAGGAAGAAGAGGTGGAGGAAGGAGATGTGGAGGAAGAAGAGGTGGAGGTGGAGGAAGGAGATGTGGAGGAAGTGCGCGAGATTGTCACCACAACAGGTCAGTGCCATACACCACAGATTCAGGGAATAGATGCATGCAGGCATATTTTTAAGACATGCGTTTTTTTTTTTTTAGGTGATTTGCTGCTTGTGGAAGATCAATCTTCTCCTTTCTCCAGTGGGAGCGCACAAATCATAATACAGGATCTCATGGTTATGAGTTGAGAAATCGACGTTATAACGCACAAACTGTAACGTTTTGACCAACAAATTAAAAACATGATTGATGTTTTAGGGAGAGTATAAAGATGTTTTTCTTGCCACCATGTCAAGTTTATTTGGCCTAAGTTTGTAAATTTTTGTGTGATTTAACAATCCAAATTTGGTAGATGCACACAGTGTGTCAACATGTGCTATCTCCCATCAGGGAAAATCAATGGACGTGTTTTGAGGGTGCAACCCCTTCCTCGCAACTCAAGTAGGTGAGAGGAAGGGTTTGCACCCCCAAACACGTCCATTGATCCCCCATGATGGGAGATAGCACATGTTGACATTTGGCATGGGATCAGGAGTAAAATCCCCATTCTGACGCACAATTTGTGTGCATCTTCCAAATTTGGCTTGTCCAGGGGTGACATCACCCCATCTCATCAAGGCAACAGCAACACATTTTTGAAATACTATATAATGTCTGATATTGCCTTCAGTTTTTCTATAAGGTTGAACATTGTAAGTTCCATTGTTTTTATATATTTTTTTTTTTTTAACATGCATATTTATGCAAAAAGAATGTCCCCAAAAAATGTATAATGCACAAGTTGTGTACAGAGTAAAAATATTTTTCTACTCAAAAATGTGTGGCTTCTTCTTTCTATGCTCAATACCATTTTGAGAAATATGTTCTTGTTTACCGTGACAATTGTGGTTATTTACTAAAGACAAAGCCACTTGGCACTACAAGTGTACTAGGAGAACCTGGGAGACAGATTCAAGAAACACAAGCAATAATGAGAAATCAAGTTTTTTACAGATTTTACTTTTTTTATTTTTAAAAGTTATAAAATCAGAGATTGTCTGGCATAGCAATGGCCCCCCTACTGTTAAGGTAATCAACATATTTATCCCGCACTTCACAGGCACGTTGGGGGGCCAAGCCAATACGGCCAGTATCCAGGCCCATCAGGGCATTGTCTGCAAGTCCGGCCTCTGGCCCAACAGAAGTGAGATAAGTGGGTGCATTTCTGCGTAAATAGTTGTGCAGTATGCAGCAGGTAAAAACAATATGATTGATCTTGTATTCCGCCATATGAAAAGAGGTAAGAAACAGGTGGAACTGGCTGGCCATTATCCTGAAGGCATTCTCAACACCCCTCCGGGCTCTGGCAAGCCGGTAATTAAAAACTCTCCTCTCCAGGGTGAGAGTCCTCTGGGGGAATGGCCTCATCAGGTGGGGTCCCAGCCCGAAAGCTTCATCCGCAATAAAAACAAACGGAAGGCCCTCAACGTTCTCCTCATCATGTGGCAGTGCCAGGCCACCACTCTGGAGACGTCTGGCAAATTCCGTCTGTGCAAAGACTCCCCTATCCGACATCCGGCCATTCTTCCCCACGTCCACATACATAAACTCATAGTGTGCCGACACCACCGCCATTAACACAATACTATTAAACCCCTTGTAGTTGTAATAGTACAACCCCGAACGGGGTGGTGGCACTATGCGGACGTGTTTCCCATCGATTGCCCCTCCGCAGTTAGGAAAGTCCCACCGCTCGGCAAAATGGGATGCCACAGTCTGCCATTCCTGTGGCGATGAAGGAAACTGTGGAGTCAAACAAAAAAAATAATTAGGACTTTTGCACATAACATTGCAAGCAGATTACACAAAAACATTCTTCCCCCGACATCAGTATAACATTTGTTTTTTTGGGGAGTAGTTATAGCCACAAATAGAAGGCACAATTATCACATTCCTCACCCCCTCTGATGGCTCATTGCACACATTTTGGGGGGGGAGGGGTTCTAGCCAGAGGCGTATCTAGTGAAAATGGCGCCTATGGCAAGCACTGAAACTGCGCCCCTGTCAAAACATTTGAAACCCATCTTTCAGATAACCAGGGACAGGACATGGTTAGAGGCTGTGGACATGGTAGTTTCCTCCTCTGTCCCCCTTCATATTACCATACCTTTCCACATCAGTGTCCGCCTTCTGTTCTGTCACTGTGTCCCGTTCACCTCTCCAGTCAGGCACTGTGCACATCAGTGTACTGTCCTCCTCTGCCAGGCCGGCTTCACCCCCCAGTAATGTCCTCCTGAGTCCTCCTGTGGCTTGTGCCTCCTCTCTGCACCGTTGTGCCGCTGCAGCACCAATGAGAACGAGTGCCTTCTATTTACAAACCCCATCACTATCATTTAAGAAATGTGTGGAAGGATTCAGGAATGCATTACGTACAGAGTTTAGGAGTGTGCTATGTACAGAGTGCCTTGTTAAGGAGTTTGATATGCACAGGAAGTACATTTTTGGAGTGCTGAATTTACAGAGTGCAGGGCTCAGGTGAGCACTAGGTACAGACTGCAGGTTTCTGGAGTGCCTTTTGCATAGGAAGCAGGGTTCTGGAGTGCATTATGCACAGAGTGCAGGGTTCAGGAGAGTGCTAGATACAGAGTGCAGGTCATCCATTCATATCTCACTATTGCCCCTCTCCTCTGCCCTTATCTCCCCTCCCCAAAGCTCCACTGTCTTCCACTTGTTTACCTTTGTAATAGCAGCTCCTTTCTGTAGCTGGCTCTTCTATCCACTGCAGCCAGAGCTTCATTTTGCCTTTCAGTGCAGTGGGTGCACACTCATTTTTAGCTCCTGAACTCAATGAGCAGGAAGGAGGTAAGGATTATGGGCAGCTCACCCCCCTCCTCCTCTGGAACACACTGCAGTCAGCTAGTCCAGCACTTGTTCCGAATGTAGTGCAAAGCAGGGAGGCTGTTCAAGGAGTGGTGGGAGAGATATTAATTTCACTTTCAACTACAGAAGTCAGGCTTCTGTGTTTTAGGGCCGGTTCACACTGCTGCGTGGTGCAAAATCACATGTGATTCGCACCGCACTGCAGTGCAAATCACATGCGATGTCCGTGCAATGCGATTTCAGCCATACAAATAGTATGGCTGAAATCGCATCGCATTCGGACTAAAGTCGCACAGGACCCTTTTTTTGGTCGGCACCAGAATCGGATTGCATGGGTGTTCACACCTATGCGATCCGATTCATGTCCAAACTGTCAGTTAAATAGTTGAATAGTGTGTACCCAATTAGATTTTCAGGTAAATGTTGGCTTTAATGTGTCCCCACACCAGGGATGGGGCCTTGGCACAGAGCAAAGCATTCACCAGGTGCCTTAGGCCCCTTTAACATGGGACGGATCCGTGATGATCCGCCCAGTGAACCTCCGCTTGCTCAGCAGGGATCGCTCCGTTGATTCCCGCTGAGCCGGCGGATGACAGGGCGGTCCCCGCACACTGTGCAGGGACCGCCCTGTCAGATCTCTGCTCTCCCCTATGGGGGGGGGGCGGATGAACACGGACCGTCTGTCCGTGTTCATCCGATCCGCTCTGCAGACGGATAGAAAAATAGGATTTTTCTCTGTCTGCAGAATCGGGGGAATTGCGGACACGGAGGAGATCGGGTGTCAGCGTATGTTCATCCGCCGATTCCCGCGATCTCATAGGGACCAATGTATGTCCCTTTTTCTTCCGTAAACGGATGGATGAAAAAGCGAACATACGGTCCGCTAGTGTGAAAGGGGCCTTACAGACAGACAGACGGCAGGAGAGTGCAGGGATGGTGTCAGCAATGGAGGCGCTCAGCTGTAGTACTTACCTTTTACTTTGATCTGAATGGATGATGACAGGTTCTCTTTACTGCCAGACACTCCTAGGTGCCTGATCCTCCTCTCAGATCTCCTGTAGGGGGCCCAGGAGCCCACACACTGGACAGATCCAATCCTCAGAAAGATACAATATCTGCAATGAGAGATCCCACCAATACATACAGAGAGCTGAGGGGGAGGCCAGCCTGACACACCACCTCCCCCCCCACCAGCACAGCATGTAGTACCCAGGAAGTGATATCCCCAGCACTGTACATAGTGATGGCACAATAACAAACATCAGAGCTGCAGACACACAATACTTCTAAGAAAGCAGCTTGCATGCTGGGACCTGTAGTCCCTCCTGTGAATGTCTCAGATACCCCACCATCCAATCAGAGCTCAGCCTAATCTCACTGTACACTCACCACACATTCACCTGCTGCTCATGTCAGAAAGGACGTAGGGGGAGGGGCGGGGCTTAGATACAACGTGCTAGAGGGGAGGGACCGGCGTGCTCTGTGTAAGGGAGGAATGGGGGAGTGTGGCTGGTGTGCGGTTGTGATAAGGAGGGGGAGGAGCACTGCAAATAATGAAGTATGATGTGAGCCGGCTCTTTCATTACATTGGTTGTTTGACAGAGGGGGCGGGTCTGAGTAGCAGTCCCGCCCATACCCGACATCAAGGCTTGGATCTGACAGGTGAAGTCTTTAATCGGAGCGGCACAGTGCACATCCAGCCGGCTTGCTCGCCAATCCCTGGATGTGCAGGATGTTCACACTGCTGCTGGTCCTATTCAGCCAAAATTATGCCAGAAAAAGCCTTGCTGCCCAACTACTCGGGAGCGCCCCCTTCATATAGCGCCCATGACACTTGCTATAGGTGCCATACCCTGGATACGCCACTGGTTCTAGCTGAGTTTGGGCCTACAAAAAAAACACTACACCACTCTGCCTGATTGTAATGAGAAGCAAAACATTTGTAAACATTTTAGGGGGGTGGGGGGGGGGGGGTTCTAGCTGAGTTTGGGCCTACAAAAAAAACACTACACCACTCTGCCTGATTGTAATGAGAAACAAAACATTTGGACACATTGGAGGGGGGGGGGGAGGGTAAAGCAATACAATGGAGTTGACAAAATACATTGTTAAGTGACTAGGCTAGGGGTGTTTGGGCCCAGGATAGAATGTTGGAGAGGTTAGTGAAGGCAAATATGCATGTAGGCCAAAAAAAGGGTACAGCATGCATGAGGAGAAAGGGGACATTCACAGCATATTACAATCAGGGTAATTAGGGAAGGATGAAAGAAATACAATACATTAGCAAGCATTATATACATAGAATTTGATGTTAAAGGAGAAAAATTACCTTAGTCCTTCTGCATAACTTGTATGATGGCAGAACAGGTTTCTGGGATAATGACCCCCAGAGCCTGGGGGGAGATGCCTATCGTGAACTTGAGGTCCTGAAGGCTTCTCCCAGTCGCCAGGTATCTCAAGGTGGCGATGAGCCTCTGCTCGGCAGTGATGGCCTGGCGCATCACAGTGTCCTGCCTCGTGATATAGGGGGACACCAAATCCAACAGACGGTGAAAAACGGGGTCCGTCATCCGGAGATAATTCCTGTAGTCATCAGGATTATTCTCCTGGATTTCTCGAAGCAGAGGCATATGACACCATGCTGTAAAAACAGCAAGATTCTGAAAACCAAATAAGTACGCGGATGCCATTTCATTTCCTCACACCTGGAGATGTAGGCCTTCCAAGTGTGGTGATAAACCTTCCTAGAGGACAGTTTCCGAGCACTTCTCATAGTAGAGATTACTGAATCTGATAGGCCCCTGTCTCTCAGTACCTGGTTCTCAACAGCCATGCCGTTAAAGTCAGTGACTGTAAAGCAGGATGGAGTATGGGACCTTGCGATAGCAGGTCCTTCCGTAGTGGTAGGCGCCAGGGGACATCTGCTACCAGACGTACTAGATCGGCGTACCAAGGACGCTGAGGCCAATCTGGAGCGATTAGGATCATTGGAATTCCCTCTGCCTCCACTCTGCGGAGCAGAAGAGGAAGAAGCCTTAAGGGAGGGAAGGCATAGATTAGCCGATACTGACCCCACGATGCCACCAACGCGTCCGTTGCGTCTGCCCATGGGTCTCTTGACCGGGCCACAAACCTCAATACCTTCCGATTGAGTCGGGAAGTCAGAAGATCTACATCTGGTGTGCCCCATCTTTGGCAGAGGAGTTGGAACACCTCCGGGTGTAAGGACCATTCTCCCTGGTCCAGCATCTGGCGGCTTAGGTAGTCCGCCTGCCAGTTTTCCACACCCGGAATGTACCCGGCCGACAGTGCCGGTACGCTCCTCTCTGCCCACTTCAGGATGCAAGCGACCTCCGATGCTGCAGCTGAGCTTCTTGTTCCTCCTTGATGATTGACATATGCCACTGCTGTGGCGTTGTCTGACTGGATCCTGACTGGACGCCCTTGCAGCCTCTGAGACCATTAGAAGAGGCACAGCCTGATCGCACGGATTTCCAGGACATTGATCGGCAGGAGGGCTTCCTCTGGGGTCCAGCGACCTTGCGCCGACTGAACACTCCAGACTCCCCCCCAACTTGTAAGGCTGGCGTCCGTCGTGATCACTATCCAGTAAGCCGGAAGAAATGACTTCCCGGCCATTAGAGCCGGTGCTGTCAGCCACCATACCAGGGATCTCCTGACTAGGTGGCTCACTCGGATTTGATAATCCAGAGATGAAGGGCATCTGTTCCATCTGGACAGAACTTCCTTCTGCAACACTCGAGTGTGGTATTGAGCATATGGGACCGCCTCGAAGGAGGCTACCCTGAGGCCCAACACTCGCATGCCAAAACGGAGTGACGACCAATTCCTGGAAGTCAGCTGCCGTACTGCAGCCCCGAAGGGTCTGCAACTTCTCCACAGGGAGGAATACCTTTGCCTCTGAGGAATCCAGAATCAACCCCAGGTACACTAGGCGTTGAGTGGGCACCATACTGACCTTTGCGTGTTTAGTATCTAACCACAGTCTCGAAGAGTCTGACAGGTAATGGACACGCTTACCTCTAAATTCTGAGCTTGAAGGCGCCTTCAGTAGAAGGTCGTCCAAGTAGCCCATGATAGCGATACCCCGCTGTCTTAGAAGTGCCAGAATCGGAGTGAGCACCTTGGTGAACGTCCTGGGTGCTGAGGCAAGGCCAAACGGGAGGGCCACAAACTGGTAGTGGTTCTTCCCGACAGCAAATCACAGAGACTTCTGGTGTCTGGAATATATGGGGACATGCAGGTATGCGTCCTTGATGTCCAAGGAGGCCAGAAAGTCCCCCAGATGGAGAGCCGTGACTACAGATCGAACCGACTCCATCCGAAATCTTTGTACCTTCACAAAGCAATTGGGGGCTCTGAGATCCAAGATTGGATGAACCCCAACCTTCTTCGGCACAATGAACAGATTTGAGTAAAAACCCTGACCCTGTTCCTGTTCTGGAACTGGAATAACTACCTTGCGTTCCAGTAGACCCTGGACCGCCCCATACAGGGCCTCCCGATGGGTCGGTAGTAGCTGGAGATTGGAGGTGATGAATCTGTCCGGTGGACAAGAGAGAAATTCTATCTTGTAGCCTGAGGAGATTACTTCGCAAACCCACCTGTTGGAGACTAGAGCTGTCCACTGAGCCGTGAATTTGCGAAGACGTCCCCCCACCCGAGAGCTGGGTGGGGGTGGACCTTCATGTGGACGCAAATTTGTCCCCAGGCTTATTGGGTATGCGGGACCAAGGACGCTTTTGTCCTTGGGCAGGTGCTTTATCGGCCTGGGGTCTTTTCCCTGTCGCCCTAGGGGGACGAAAAAAACGCTTGCGTGCAGTAAAGGAGGGCCCTTGCCCCTTGGCGTGGCCCCTTACCCTTGCTAATTTGGGGAAGCAAAGTGCTTTTACTTCCTGTGGCATCCTTGATGATGTCATCCAGAGAAGCCCCAAAAAGTCTGTCGCCCTTAAAAGGCAGATCCAACAGGGCTTTCTTGGAAGTCTGGTCCGCAGACCAGCCTTTTAGCCAGATCAGGTGGCGTATTGCTACTGCATAAACCAAAGTTTTAGACAGCAGGGGAATAGTATTCATGTCTGACTCGCAGACAAACCTAAGGCCCTGGACCAACTGGTCGGCCAATGTTATCTCATCAGGAGGAGCATCTCGCTCCTTAACCCCTGGAGTAGCAATCTTGCCCATTCAGTAAGTGTGTGAGACACTAGGGCCCCCGCCAATGCCGGGCGTACTACCGAGCCTACCACTGAGCATAGGTAGCAAGCGAGTGCTTCAGCCTTCTTATCCACAGGGTCCTTGAAAACAGGAGCCCCTTCTACAGGAATTGTGGTGACTCTATTAAGTCTGGACACCGGAGGGTCCACTATAGGGGGAGAGGTCCATTTCTTCAGAAAACTCTCCTCAAAGGGGTACCGTACCGCAAACCTCTTTGGGGCTGTAAAGACCCTCAGTGGGTTCTCCCATTCCTTGTATAAGAGTTTATCAAAAGACACACAAGGGAACACCTTAGCAGTGCGGGCAGGTTTATGAAACCCAAGTGGACCGGAGTCTCTGCTGCTTCTGCAGTATTTTCCAACTTTAGCATATCCCGCACTGCAGTAATAAGGTCAGATACCAAAGCCGTCTTGCGTACTGACCTGGACTTGGAGTCATCCTCACTGTCCGGTCATGGTCTGCAGTCTCTGATGCGTCAGAATCTGGGCCCCGAGCCGTAGCTGGACCTGGTTCTGCATCAGAATTATCCCCAGAAGCTTGCAGGGGACGGGGCATTTACTACCCCCTGTATTCCCGTGTGCTGCTTCCACCCTGGCAGCAAACGCCTCTAAGATTGCCGTCATAGCGTTCATAGACACCTCAGGGGCACCAGCTGCTAAATCTGGTGTTTCAGGGGAGAAGACATCTGGCTCAGATGCCATGCTGACCACACGCTGACACTCATAGGGCTCCAGGCAAGATATCAATAGGCCACCCTCCTGTGCTGCAGAGAGGCTGGGTCACCCAGAGGACTCACCACCCTGGATAGGTACTGCTATGCTGCCGTGTGCTGCGCCTGTGATGCTGTCCCACTGCTGCTGTGTCAGTCTGCTTCTTTTATCAGCATTTCCTGTGTGAATTTTCGCACCAGTGTAATGCACCCTAGAGGCCGGAGGCTCTCGCAAAATGGTTGCCAAAAACGTCTGTATGGAAGATAATGTGGGCTCTAAGAAAATGGCCGCCGACCGAAGATAGAGGTCAAGCAGCCATAGCTCACAAAAAGATGGCCGCCGAACGGCAATATATGCATACAGGGTGGACAAACATGGCCGCCGATCAGCTGATAGGGGCCAGTGGGTGTGGCCGAACCACAGGAAGATGGCCGCCGGGCAGTCACAAGAGGCCGAACTCGGCATGGACCACCTCAAAATGGCCGCCGACAGCATGGAGGAGATAGCACACAAACACAGGTAAGCAGAAATGACATTTCTTTTAAATGTTAGTTACAGCCAGCCCCGCTCCAGTGGAACCCCTTAGGTGACCCCCAGCACCCAGCAACCTTTAGCTAGAAGCCCAGGGAGGAGGGAAAGGCAGGGAGAGAGGGAAGAAAGGGGCCACAACCACTTACTTGATCTCTCCAGGAATGTCCAGCTAAATGTCCAGCTAAATCACCCAGCCGAGGCAGGGGAGTTTTACTTACCTATCCTGCATGTATTATGCTGGAAGACATTCCAAACAGGTCATCGTCCGCGTACGGAAGGTGACTGTTGGCCAGGCATGCTGTGATTGGACCCAAAAGGGAAGATCATATGTATGCCCTGGAGCGTGACGCTCACCGGACAGGCTGCTGCGACTCGGCCGTAAGGTCAGCCGAAGCTGAGCGGTCCGATGCAAGCCTTGGAGCGTAAGCTCACCGGCCAGGCTGCTGCGACTCGGCCGTAAGGTCAGCCGAAGCTGAGCGGGCCGATGCAGGCCCTGGAGCGTAGGCTCACCGGCCACCCGTGGAGCGACGGGCATGTCGTGGAAAACGCAGCGCGTAGCTAGGTTCGGCACACGCTCGATGGCCGAAACTGGGGAGACTACAAGGATCGAGGATCCAGCCTGTCACCCAGTCGGCAGTTGATCGAAGATCGCAGGAAACAAAAATGTAGCAAAAAAATATATATCTTTTTCCCCCGGACCAATGGGCCCGAAGGGAGCCATGTCCTACTCCTTGCTAGACAGAAAAAAACTGATCTGCGAGATGCAGACTGAGAGGTTATACCCAGAGGGGGTCCGCCCCCTGGGCGGTACTGTAGAAGGTGTGATGCAACACTTTTTACAAGTTTTTCTGCCTAGTCGCTCCTAATTAACGGATAATACCCACTTTGTCAATAGAGAAGCTGTGTCGGTCCATGGACGAAAGAGTAAATCAATTTAAAAGCTAAACCCCAGGAGGCAGCTTTAAAAAAAAACAAAAAAACGAACCAATCTTTTTTTTACGGTGCTGCTCTTGCCATGCAAGGTAGTAATGTCTGCACTGCAGTACATCTGACTTGTACCAAAAAAATATAAATTATTGAACTGAATAAATTGCAATTGAATTTTTTTGAGCTATTCTGTAGTATACTTCATGCGCCTTGTTGTCATTGAATTTGTCACTTTGTCTCAGCCTAGTATTATAAGTCATACAGTTATACGACACTGAAATGACAGCAAGCGCATTAATTTTTTAAACATGACAGTACGCAATAAATATAATTATTAATATATTATATATGAAATATATATTTATTGCATACTGTCATGTTTAAAAAGTTAATGCGCTAGCTGTCATGTCAGTAGTGTATAACTTATACTACGCTGTCAAAGTGACACATTCAATAACAGCAAGCGCATGAATTTTATACTGTATACTACAGACTAGCTCAAAAAATAAATAGCTTGCAATTGCAATCCATTCCATTCCATTTCAAATCATATTTAATCAGTCAGTTCAATTATATAATTTTTTTTGATACAAGTCAGATCAGATGTACTACAGTGCAGACACACAGTCATTTGCATCGTCTTAACCGCGAGGAACGTGCACACCGCTCACACAACGAGTGACGTCACCCGCTGGTTCTGCTGCCTCTATTGCGCGAATGCACGATTTTCGGCGCCAGTATTGGCAAGAATTCTCTTTCGTAATTTTGCCGAAAAGGCAATTTTCGGGCGATATGTTTCGGCGGCGGAAATTTCGGTGCATCCTTAAAATCTATCATAACCAAATGGAAAGAACATGGCACAACATCAAACCTGCCAAGAGACAGCCGCACACCAAAACTGATGGACCGGGCAAAAAGGGCATTAATCAGAGAGGCAGCACAGAGACCTAAGGTAACCCTGGAGGAGCTGCAGAGTTCCACAGCAGAGACAGGAGTATCTGTACATAGGACGACAATAAGCCGTAAGCTCCATAGAGTTGGGCTTTATGGTAGAGTGGCCAGAGGAAAGCCATTACTTTCAGCAAAAAACAAAATGGCACGTTTTGAGTTTGCGAAAAGGCATGTGGGAGACTCCCAAAATGTATGGAGGAAGGTGCTCTGGTCTGATGAGACTAAAATTGAACTTTTTGGCCATCAAAGAAAATATGTCTGGCAGAAACCCATCGCATCACCCAAAGAACACCATCCTCAAACGTGGTGGCAGCATCATGCTGTGGGGATGTTTTTCAGCAGTCGGGACTGGGAAACTGGTCAGAGTTGAGGGAAAGTTGGATGGTGCTAAATACAGGGATATTCTTGAGCAAAACCTGTACCACTCTGTGTGTGATTTGAGGCTGGGACGGAGGTTCACCTTCCAGCAGGACAATGACCCCAAACACACTGCTAAAGCAACACTTGAGTGGTTTAAGGAGAAACATGTAAATGTGTTGGAATGGCCTAGTCAAAGCCCAGACCTCAATCCAATAGAAAATCTGTGGTTAGACTTAAAGGTTGCTGTTCACAAGCGCAAACCATCCAACTTGAAGGAGCTGGAGCAGTTTTGTAAGGAGGAATGGGCAAAAATCCCAGTAGTAAGATGTGGCAAGCTCATAGAAACTTATCCAAAGCGACTTGGAGCAAAAGGTGGCTCTACAAAGTATTGACTTTAGGGGGGTGAATAGTTATGCACATTGACTTTTTCTGTTATTTTGTCCTATTTGTTGTTTGCTTCACAATAAAAACAAAAAACATCTTCAAAGTTGTGGGCATGTTCTGTAAATTAAATAATGCAAATCCTCAAACAATCCATGTTAATTCCAGGTTGTGAGGCAAGGGAGGTGACTACTTTTGCAAGGCACTGTATATGTAAGTATATATATGTGTGTATATATACAGTATCTCACAAAAGTGAGTACACCCCTCACATTTTCGTAAATATTTTATTATATCTTTTCATGTGACAAAACTGAAGAAATGACACTTTGCTACAATGTAAAGTAGTGAGTGTACAGCTTGTATAACAGTGTAAATTTGCTGTCCCCTCAAAATGACTCAACACACAGGGGCTGATTTACGAACCGTTAGCGCCATGAGCGCGCGCAACGTCAGTTTTGGTATTTACGAAACATTTGTGCCGGTAACGCAGCGCTATTCCCCATTTACTATAGTGTTCTCGGCGCACAGGAGGAGGCGCTCAGTGCGCCACTATGGACCTGGCGCACGGCATCTTCAAATCAAAATATAAAGAAGCTGGAAGTGCCAATAAAATGGGGTGATGTGCGGTGATGTGAGGAAGTATAGTGACAACTGCCCAAGTAACAAACATGCCCAAAATAGAATGAGAAAGTAACTTTTTCTGAACCAGCCTGCTGCGCCTGCAATTACGTTTATAACTGTGAGAGGTTTTTTTGTGCACTGCGCGGCATTTGCGCTCGTTCAAATGCGCCGGTTCACTGCGCCGGCAAAATCTTAGTAAATGTCAAGTCACGTAAATGCATTTGCATAAGTTGAACAGGCGCTCCTCTAAACTTGCCATTATATAACTGTCCCTGCACAAAATGACATTTCTAAAGGAAAAAAAAAGTAATTTAAAAGCACTCGCGGCTATAATGAATTGTCGGCTCCCGTCAATACAGAGAAAAGTCATTGAAAGTCTTTGAAAAAAATAAAAATAAATGCGTGGGTGTCCCCCCAAATTCCATTACCAGTCCCTTCAGGTCTGGTATGGATATTAAGGGGAACTCTGCGCTAAATTTAAAAAAAATGGTGTGGGGGTTCCCCTCAGAATCCGTACCAGGCCCTTCAGGTCTGGTATGGATTTTAAGGGGACCCCCGCGCCAAACGTAAAAAAAAATTGCGTGGGGTCCCCCTAAAAATCCACACCAGACCCTTATCCGAGCATGCAACCTGGCAGGCCGCAGGAAAAGAGGGGGGGCGAGAGAGCGCCCCCCCCCCTGAACCGTACCATAGACTGCAATGGTATTTGTTGTATAACTTTTGCCCATGTTAGGCTCTTTGTTTGCCCCCCGGACCCTGGGGTGTTTGTCCCATCTCTAATTTTGTAGCATGCTGGATGATGTGCTTAATTTTGGACAGGGGCGGGGGGTTATTTTCTGCTAGCTGCATTTGTGTTGGTCTGAGAATGCTCAGGGACTTCGTTTTTTTTTTTTTGGTGCTTTTTGTGTGTGAACAGCACCTGGATGTTTCTGGGCATTCTCAGAGAGCATGTTTTTTGGGTTAGTAATTGAAGGACATCCTTAACAGGTGTTCCTACTTTGAAGTTCAGTCTCTACATTGGGAGAACTTGCATTTTGGGTGTTTCATGGACTGTGCATGTGTTTTCAATTGCCTCATTAGCACACAAACCTATGTTATATAAAGCTTGCAGATAGCATTCTCTCCCTTGCCCTGAAAAGAGGTGTGTGGTGTGTGTTGCAGGCAGGCAGGCAGGCAGGCAGGCAGGCAGTACATTTTGGTGTCCTTATCGAGTTTGTAACACATGCATTTTATTTGTTATGTCTTTGCAAAACAGATGTTTGTTTTACTTTTGTTGATTGTATTTTTTTGTGTGGGGGATATGTTCCCCTGAAATATTTTTGATGTTGTTAATGTGTGTCGTTTGTTCACTTTGATTTAATTGTCTGTGCTGCATTATTTTGTTAAATCTTTCTCAAGATGTGACTGTTTCAAATTTACCTTCATGTTTTTTTGTTTTTTTTTGCTTCCCTTTGTTTTTTCCAAGTCCTGTTTTGTTGACCAATAAAATTTGATGCAAAGTTTGATGTTTGTTTTTTGTTTTCTATGCAACAAATGTGACAGCTGCAGCTTAACTATGCTGATTGGCATGTCAAAACAAAACAGGTGTGATTTGTCTAACCTGGTGCCTTCATGGTAGCATATGCATGGATTGTGTGCTGCCATGGATAGTCACCAGGAAATGAAAAATAGAGTGGTAAGTATTCAATTTTCCTTTTTACTGCAGTGGTTCTCAGCTTCAGTCCTCAAGTACCCCCAACAGGACATGTTTTGTGAATTTATCTTATCGAGAATTGCTGTCCAAAATACCAAACCATTGACTGTGATTTAAAGCACATGTGCAAGATGAAGGAAAACCTGCAAACATGGCCTGTTGGGGGTACTTGAGAAGCACTGATTTAGAGCACTGCACTTAAAAATAGCTCAAGGCAATACTATTCTAATTGTGGGCATTTTGAGGGAAACCAAGTAAGTGTTAGAACCCCTGCTTGTTTTTTTTAGGTTGGGCTTTGTGTCCCTTTTAGTAAAATTGGCTTCACTTCCTGTCACACAGCTAAACAGGAAGTGAAGGTAATACCCTACCAATGTCTTTTCTTGGGGACACACAGATCAATCTAACTAGTGTCCCCATTAAGCAAATTGCACTCTAGCACTTTGTTGTGTACATCCCAAATCATTAGGTAGTTTGGGGTTTAGTAAAGGCAAATCCACTCTGCAGTACAAGTGTAGTTGCTGAAAATCTAAGGGGAAGCACTGGTGATTTTGACATCCAATCATGTAGAAGCAAAGATGGTGTTTTTTTTTGTTTCCTTGCATGTCCCCCTCGAATATCCACTTGTTGTGTAAAGTGGATTTGCCTTTAGTAAATAAACCCCAAAGTCCAAAATACCTAATAATTTGGGGTGTACCCAGCAAAATGCTGGAGTGCAATGTACATAATGGGGAAACTATTTAGATTGACCTGTGTGTCCCCAAGGAAAGACATTGGAAGGGATTTACCCTCACTTCCTGTGTGGCTATGTGACAGGAAGTGAATTATTTGGAAGGATGTGCTCAGCGCGGGAATTTCCCTCATTCAAACGCGCCGGGACACTGCGCCGGCAAAATCTTCGTAAATGTCATGGCACGTAAATCAATTTGCGTAAGTTGAACAGGTGCAGCTCTGAACTTGCCGTTATATAACAGTGCGCCAGGAAAATGACATTTCTAAAGGAAAAAAAAAAGGCATTTAAATACACCCGCGGCTGTAATGAATTGTCGGCTCCCGTCAGTATAGAGAAAAGTCATTGATAAAAAAAAAAAAAAAAAGTGTAGGGGTTCCCCCAAATTCCATTACCAGGCCCTTCAGGTCTGGTATGGATATTAAGGGGAACTCCGCGCCAATAAAAAAAAAAAGACGTGTGCGTCCCCCTCAAAATCCATACCAGGCCGTTCAGGTCTGGTATGGATTTTAAGGGAAACCCCCACGCCAAACTTAAAATAAAATAGCGTGGGGGTCCCCCTAAAAATCCACACCACACCCTTTATCCAAGCACGCAACCTGGCAGGCCGCAGGAAAAGAGGTGGGGGGGGGGCTGAGAGAGCGGCCCCTCCCTCCTGAACCGTACCAGGCCACATGCCCTCAACATGGGGAGGATGTCCCCATGTTGATGGGGACAAGGGCCTCATCCCCACAACCCTTGCCCAGGGGTTGTGGGGGTCTGCGGGCGGGGGGCTTATCGGAATCTGGAAGACCCCTTTAACAAAGGGACCCCCAGATCCCGGCCCCCCCCTGTTTGAAATGGTAATGGGGTACAAATGTACCCCTACCATTTCACAAAGAAAAATGTCAAAAATTTTAAAAATGACAATAGCCGGTTTTTGACAATTCCTTTATTAATGTCTTCTCCTTTCTTCCATCTTCTTCTTCCATCTTCTTCTTCCAGCTTCTTCTTTTCTCCATTTGGGTTTCTTCCTCCATCTTGTTCTTCATCTTCCTCTTCATCTTCCTTCTTCCTTCGGTGTTCTCGTCCGCATCTTGCTCCGGCTTCTTGTTCCCCTTCTTCTTTCTCTGGCCGCTCCGTTTGAATTCGAGGTTCCCGCTGTGTGACGCTTCAGTTCGCCTCTGGGTCCACTGCCACCCGGTGGCTCCGCCCCCCTCTGACACCACAGGGAAAGTCCCCGTGAAATCCATGTGCGTCAGAGGGGGGCGGGGTCACCGTGTGGCAGCGGACCCAGAGGAGAACTGAAGAACTGAAGCGTCACACAGCGGGAACCTCGAATTCAAGCGGAGCGGCCGGAGAAAGAAGAAGGGAACAAGAAGCCGGAGCAAGATGCAGACGAGAACACCGAAGGAAGATGAAGATGAAGATGAAAATAAAGAACAAGATGGAGGAAGAAACCCCAATGGAGAAAAGAAGAAGATGGAAGAAGAAGATGGAAGAAGATGGAAGAAAGGAGAAGACATTAATAAAGGAATTGTCAAAAACCGGCTATTGTAATTTTTAATATTTTTGACACTTTTTTTGTGAAATGGTAGGGGTACATTTGTACCCCATTACCATTTCACACAGGGGGGGCGGGATCTGGGGGTCCCCTTTCCGAAGCGGGGGTCTTCCAGATTCCGATAAGCCCCCCGCCCGCAGACCCCCACAACCACCGGCAAGGGTTGTGGGGATGAGGCCCTTGTCCCCATCAACATTGGGGCATGGTGCTTTGGGGTCACGGACCCCCAAAGCATCCTCCCCATGTTGAGGGCATGTGGCCTGGTACGGTTCAGGAGGGGGGGCGCTCTCTCATCCCCCCCTCTTTTCCTGCGGCCTGCCAGGTTGCGTGCTCGGATAAGGGTCTGGTGTGGATTTTTAGGGGGACCCCCACGCTATTTTTTTTAAGTTTGGCATGGGGGTCCCCTTAAAATCCATACCAGACCTGAAGGGCCTGGAAATTTAATTTGGGGGACCCCCACGCATTTTTTTTTTCAAAGACTTTCAATTACTTTTATCTGTATTGACGGGAACCAGCAATTCATTACAGCCGCGAGTACTTTTAAATGACTATTATTTTACTTTAGAAATGTCATTTTGCTCTCAAACTGTTATAAACATGGAAAACATGCGCTACCTTACAGGCATACTACAGACACCCCCCAGGTATGATATTTAGGGCCAGTTCACACCGGATGCAGTGCAGTGCGTTTTTTTGATGCATGAAAAACGCAAAGAAAGTTGATCACATTAATGCCAATGGCATAGTTCACACCACTGCAGTCCGTTCCAGTGCGTTTCAGAAAAAAAAAAATGGTCATGCTGCATTTTTTATGTACAGAACTGTACTGGACCACAGTAAAACACATCAAAAACGCTACAGAACGTAACAAAAACGCACTGGAATGCCCCGGAACGCACCTAAATGCACCAAAGACTTGTCCCAAGTGAAAAGAGGGGGAAAAAAACTGGACTGCATCAAAAAGGCATCAAAAATGCACTGGAACGTGTCAAAAACGCGCATGCAGAAAAGCACCTGGAACGCATGCATACCGCGTTTCTATGGTGTGAACTAGGGCCAGTTCACACCACAGAAATGCAATCCGGATGCGTTCCAGGTGCTTTTTTGCATGCACGTTTTTGATGCGTTCCAGTGCATTTTTGGTACGTTTTTGATGCAGTCCAGTGCTTTTTTTCACCCCTTTTTTATTAACCATAGATAAGGAAAAGTGTGTTCCAGTGCGTTTTTGGTGCATTTAGGTGTGTTCCGGTGCGTTCAAGTGCATTTATGATGCGTTTTGCTGCGTTCCAGTACAGTCCAGTGCAAGTAAAATGCAGCATGTGCTACTTTTTTGTGGAACGGGAACGCACTGGAACAAACACTGTCATTTAGAACCATATAACCAACTTTCCATGCATTTTTGATGCATAAAAAACGCAATGGACTGCATGTGGTGTGAAATGGCCCTTAAGCAATTTAGCATATTTAAAGGCACTTCACCTTGTTTTGTTTTTGGTGCTGTCCAAATTGGTGACATTGGGTGGGACCTGGGCCCCCATTTTAAGGCCAATAACTAGAAGATAAGCCAGCCAAGTGGGGACTAGCAAAATTAACAAGTCAGTTCCCATAGACTGCAATGGTATTTGTTGGTAAGAGGGGGGGGGGTGTTTGTCCCATCTCTAATTTTGTAGCATGCTGGATGATGTGCTTAATTTTGGACAGGGGGGGGGGGGGGGTTATTTTCTACTAGCTGCATTTGTGTTGGTCTGAGCATGCCCAGGCAGTTTGTTTTTTTGGTGCTTTTTGTGTGTGAACAGCACCTGGATATTTCTGGGCATGCTCAGAGAGAGTGTTTTTATGGGTTAGTAATTGAAGGACATCCTTAACAGGTGTAGCCACTTTGAAGTTCAGTCTCTACATTGGGTGAACTTGCATTTTGGGTGTTTCATGGACTGTGCATGTGTTTTCAATTGCCTCATTAGCACACAAACCTATGTTATATAAAGCTCGCAGATAGTATCCTCTCCCTTGCCCTGAAAAGAGGCAAGTGTGTGTGTCCGGCAAAAAGTACATTTTGGTGTCCTTATAGAGTTTGTAACGCATGTATTTTATTTGCTATGTCTTTGCAAAACAGATGTTTGTCTTACTTTTGTTGATTGTATTTTTTGTGTGGGGGAAATGTTCCCCAGAAATAATTTTGATGTTGTTAATGTGTGTTGTTTGTTCACTTTGATTTAATTGTCTGTGCTGCATTATTTTGCTAAATCTTTCTCAAGATGTGACTGTTTCAAATTGAACCTGTTTTTTTTTATTTTGGCTTCCCTTTGTTTTGTTGACCAATAAAATTTCATGCAAAGTTTTGATGTTTCTTTTTTGTTTTCTATGCAACAAATGTGACAGTTGATTGGCATGTCAAAACAAAACAGGTGTGATTTGTCTACCCTGGTGCCTTCATGCTAGCATATGCATGTATTGTGTGCTGCCATGGATAGTCACCAGGAAATGAAAAATACAGAGCGGTAAGTATTCAATTTTCCTTTTTACTGCAGTGGTTCTCAGCCTCAGTCCTCAAGTACCCCCAACAGTACATGTTTTGTGAATTTATCTTATCGAGAATTGCTGTCCAAAATACCAAACCATTGACTGTGATTTAAAGCACATGTGCAAGATGAAGGAAAACCTGCAAACATGGCCTGTTGGGGGTACTTGAGAAGCACTGATTTAGAGCACTGCACTTAAAAATAGCTCAAGGCAATACTATTCTAATTGTGGGCATTTTGAGGGAAACCAAGTAAGTGTTAGAACCCCTGCTTGTTTTTTTAAGGTTGGGCTTTGTGTCCCTTTTAGTAAAATTGGCTTCACTTCCTGTCACACAGCTAAACAGGAAGTGAAGGTACCCTACCAATGTCTTTTCTTGAGGACACACAGATCAATCTAACTAGTGTCCCCATTAAGCAAATTACACTCTAGCACTTTGTTGTGTACACCCAAAATCATTGGGTAGTTTGGGGTTTAGTAAAGACAAATCCACTCTGCAGTAAAAGTGTAGCTGCTTAAAATCTGAGGGGAAGCACTGGTGATTGTAACATCCAATCATGTAAAAGCAAAGATGGTGTTTTTTTTGTTTGCTTGCATGTCCCCCTCGGATATCCAGCAAGTGCACTTGTAGTGCAAAGTAGATTTGCCTTTAGTAAATTAACCCCAAAGTCCAAAATACCTAATAATTTTGGGTGTACACCGCAAAATGCTGGAGTGCAATGTACATAATGGGGAAACTATTTAGATTGACCTGTGTGTCCCCAAGGAATGACATTAGTAGGGATTTCCCCTCACTTCCTGTGTGGCTATGTGACAGGAAATGAATTATTTGAAAGGATAAAGTGGCCAAATTTTGGAGTTGTCTTCACCCTATCAGGGGTGCAGACATCCCCAAAAACTGTCTAGACTTCTAATCCCTCTGCACTCTATGCATGAGCAAAAATAAGAAAAGATTTCATTTAGTTTAACTTTGCAAAGGCACATTCCTAAGTTGAATTGTAATGCATGTCAATGGCCCATTTAGACCCTCTTTAATCACTCGAGATCAGCGCTATAACTGATCGAAGGCCACAGCATGGTCCTCAATTGCCGGGAGTCCGTCAATAGTCGTCCTCCCCTTCGCGCACGCGCTGTGGTCACCGAGTCACTGAGACTCGGGTAATGACAGATCCGAGGAAGGGGCCGATCCCTGCCCCTTACCATGTGATCAGCTGTCAGCCAATGACAGCTGATCATGTGATGTAAACAAAAGCTGGGTAATGGTTTTTGTTTTCTACTTGTGCTGACAGCGTGAGCATAAAAAAAGGCAATCACCGGCTTATGTGCAAGGGACATCGGGCCTGAAGAGGAAGAGGCAATTCTGCAACCTCTGTGACAATCAGTAGTCCCTGCCAGTGCCACCTATCAATACCCACCACTGGTGCCAATCAGTGCCACCTAGCAGTGCTGCCTATCAGTGCCCATCACTGCCAGCTATCGTTGCCACCTAGCAGTGCCACTTCTCAATGCCCACCAGTGCCAACTAGCAATGCCACCTCTCAGTGCCCACCCTTGCCAACTTATCGGTGCCCATCAGTGCAGCCCATCAGTGCAGTCTCATCAGTGTACATCAATGAAGGAGAAAAGTTATATTTTTTCTAAATTTTCGAAATATTAACCACTTCCCTACCGCCCACCGTCAAATGACATCCTTGGCTTTGTGCGGTGACATCTGAATGATGCCTGCAGTTGCAGACATCATTCAGATATCATTCTTTTCAGCCGGCGATTCTGTGCACAAAAAAACGATCATAGCAGCAGTTCCCCCGCTTGATCGATCTTATAGGTCTGGTGCTTCTCCGGGCTCTCCCGTGCCATCTGGGGCTCGGAGAACGAATTGGCCGGCGCCGGATGGGAAGCATAGAGATGACTGGTGATCAGATGGTCACCAGTCATCTCTATGACCGTCAGAGGCCCGGGCGCGACGTTATGACATCACTCCGGGTTCCCGTATGTAAACAAAGCCGTGATCTCGGCTGTCAGCATAAGATCGGTGTATTTTTTTTACCTATCTCATGCTTTCCAGCCTGGAGGAGAGATGTGGGGTCTTATTGACCCTGCATCTCTCCATAAAGAGGACCTGTCACAATAGATTACTATTACAAGGGATGTTTACATTCCTTGTAATAGGAATAAAAGTGATCAAAAAAACGAAAAAGTAAAAAAAAGAGTAAAAAAAAAAAAAAGAAGTAAACATCAAAAAAAAAACAACCCCCCAAAAAACACCCATGTCCCCGGTAGCTCGCGCTCAGAAGCGAACACACACGTAAGTCCTGCCCACATATGTAAACACTGTTCAAACCACACATGTGAGGTATTGCTGCGTGCGTTAGAACAGGTGCAAAAATTCTAGCACTAGACCTCCTCTGTAATGCGAAAATTGTAACGTGTAAAAAATTTAAAGCATCGCCTAGGGAGATTTTTAAGTACTGAAGTTTGGTGTCATTCCATGAGTGTGGGCAATTTTAACGCGTCACATGTTAGGTATCTATTTAT
Source organism: Rana muscosa (assembly GCA_029206835.1). Taxonomy (NCBI): domain Eukaryota; kingdom Metazoa; phylum Chordata; class Amphibia; order Anura; family Ranidae; genus Rana; species Rana muscosa. Next base: position 909,239,215 of record CM055121.1, on the reverse strand, counting down.
TCAGCATAACAACATCTTTCACATTATACCAAAAAATTGGACTAACTTTACTGTTTTGTAATTTTTTTTAATTCATGAAACCATTTTTTTTCCCAAAAAAAAGCGCTTGAAAATTTATTGCGCAAATACCGTGCGAGATAAAAATTTGCAATGACCGCCATTTTATTCCCTAGGGTGTCTGCTAAAAAATCATATACAGGCATACCCCGCTTTAAGTACACTCACTTTACAAACACTCGCGAGTAAGGACATACCCCCGAGTGTATGTAAAGTGCCTCACAAGTACTGTACAGACATTTTGCAGCTGCAGTAGAAGGAGCTGAAGCTCCTAGATCATAGCCCGCCCTGTTCCAGTGTGCCCCCGACACACCCACTACAGCCCCTGAGACCTCAACTACAGCTTCTGACATTCCCACTACAGCCCCTGACCCCCCACTACACCCTAGAAGTGAAAAAAAGGTATTGTTTCACTTTAAGTACATTTTCGTTTTACATACATGCTCTGGTCCCATTGTGTACTTAAAAGTGGGGTATGCCTGTATAATGTTTGGGGTTTTGAAGTAATTTTATAGCCATAAATTTATGATTTTTACATGAAGGAGAGAAGTGCCAGAATAGGCCCAGTGCTGAAGTGGTTAAAATATCCCAATTTTTTTTTTTTAGTCGGTCTTTTGTATTTATAGAAAAAAAAAACGCAGAGGTGATCAAATAGCACCAAAAGAAAGCTCTATTTGTGTGCAAAAAAAAAATACATTTTCATTGGGTTACAGTGTTGTATGAGCGCGCAATTGTCATTCAAAGTGCATCAGCGCTGAAATTTTAAAATTGGTCTGGGCAGGAAGGGGGTTTAAGTGGCCAGTAAGCAAGTGGTTTACATAAGGCTACATGCACACGGACGTTTTTCCAGCAGCTTGTTTGAGCGTTTCTTGCAGCTTAACCACTTAAGCCCCGGACCATTTGGTAGCTAGAGGACCAGAGGTGATTTCAGAATTTTGCACTGCGCTGTTTTAACTGTAAATTGTGCGGACATGCAATGTTGTACCAAAACAAAATTTGCGTCCTTTTCTTCCCACAAATAGAGCTTTCTTTTAATGGTATTTGATTGCCTCTGCGATTTTTATTTTTTGCGATATAAATGGAAATAGACCGAAAATTTTGAAAAAAAATGATATTTTCTACTTTTTGTTATAAGAAAAATCGAATAAACTCAATTTTAGTCATACATTTAGGCCAAAATGTATTCAGCCACATGTCTTTAGTAAAAAAAATGTCAATAAGCGTATATTTATTGGTTTGCGCAAAAGTTATAGCGTCTACAAACTAGGGTACATTTTCTGGAATTTACACAGCTTTTAGTTTATGACTGCCTATCTCATTTCTTGAGGTGCTAAAATGGCAGGGCAGTACAAAACCCGCCCAAATGACCCCATTTTGGAAAGTAAACATCCCAAGGAAATTGCTGAGAGGCATGTTGAGCCCATTGAATATTTTTTTTTTGTCTCAAGTGATTGAATAATGACAAAAAAAAATAAAAATTACAAAAAGTTGTCACTAAATGATATTTTGCTCACACATGCCATGGTTATATGTGGAATTGCACCCCAAAATACATTTTCCTGCTTCTCCTGAGTACGGGGATACCACATGTGTGGGACTTTTTGGGAGCCTAGCCGCGTACGGGTCCCCGGAAACCAGGCACCGCCTTCAGGATTTCTAAGGGCGCAAATTTTTGATTTCACTCCTCACTACCTATCACAGTTTTGAAGGCCATAAAATGCCAAAATAGCACAAAACCCCCCCAAATGACCCCATTTTAGAAAGTAGACACCCCAAGGAAATTGCTGAGAGGCCTGTTGAGCCCATTGAATATTTTTTTTTTGTCCCAAGTGATTGAATAATGACAAAAAAAAATAAAAATTACAAAAAGTTGTCACTAAATGATATATTGCTCACACATGCCATGGTTATATGTGGAATTACACCCCAAAATACATTTTGCTGCTTCTCCTGAGTACGGGAATACCACATGTGTGGGACTTTTTAAGAGCCTAGCCGCGTACGGGACACCGAAAACCAAGCACCGCCTTCAGGATTTCTAGGCACAAATTTTTGATTTCACTCCTCACTACCTATCACAGTTTCGAAGGCCATGAAATGCCAAAATAGCACAAAACCCCCCCCAAATGACCCCATTTTGGAAAGTAGACACCCCAAGCTATTTGCTGAGAGGCATGGTGAGTATTTTACAGCTCTCATTTGTTTTTGAAAATGAAGAAAGAAAATTTGTTTTATTTTTTTTCAAATTTCAAAACTTTGTGACAAAAAGCGAGATCTGCAAAATACTCACAATACCTCTCAGCAAATAGCTTGGGGTGTCTACTTTCCAAAATGGGGTCATTTGGGGGGGGGGGGTTTGTGCCATCTGGGCATTCCATGGCCTCCGAAACTGTGATAGGCAGTGAGAAGTGAAATCAAAAATTTACACCCTTAGAAAGCCTGAAGGCGGTGCTTGGTTTTTGGGGTCCCGTACGTGAATAGGCTCCCAAAAAGTCTCACACATGTGGTATCTCCGTACTCAGGAGAAGCAGCAGAAGGTATTTTGGGGTGTAATTACACATATGCCCATGGCATGTTTGAGCAATATATCATTTAGTGACAACTTTGTGCAAAAAAAAAAAAAAAAAATTGTCTTTTTTCCGCAACTTGTGTCAACATATAAAATATTCCATGGACTCGACATGCCTCTCAGTATATAGCTTGGGGTGTCTACTTTCCAAAATGGGGTAATTTGGGGGGGTTTTGAACTGTTCTGGCATTTTATACACAACATTAGGAAGCTTACATCCACTCTTCTAACCACTTGAAGACAAAGCCCTTTTTGACACTTTTTGTTTACATGAAAACATATTTTTTTTGCAAGAAAATTATGTTGAACCCCCAAACATTATATATATTTTTAAAGCAAAGGCCCTACAGATTAAAATGGTGGGTGTTGCATTTTTTTTTTCTAAACAGTATTTGCGCAGCGATTTTTCAAACGCATTTTTTGGGGAAAAAATACACTTTTTTTAATTTTAATGCACTAAAACACACTATATTGCCCAAATGTTTGATGAAGTAAAAAAGATGATCTTAGGCCGAGTACATAGATACCAAACACGACATGCTTTAAAATTTCGCACAAACGCGCATTGGCGACCAACTACATATATTTTTAAAAGACTTTAAAAGCCTTTACAGTATACTCCGTTAGATTTCCGGAGGAGGTCTACTGCTAAAATTACTGCACTCGATCTGACCTTCGCGGTGATACCTCACATGCATGGTGCAATTGCTGTTTACATATGACGCCAGACCGACGCTTGCGTTCGCCATTGGGCAAGAGCAGGGCAGGACAGGGGTGCTTTTTTTATTTTATTTTATTTTTTTTATTATTAATTTTTCTTTTTTTTTTTTTTATTGTTCCTTCTATATTTTTTTTTTTAATCATTTTTATTGTTATCTCAGGGAATGTAAATATCCCTTATGATAGCAATAGGTAGTGACAGGTACTCTTTTTTGAAAAAACTGGGGTCTTCTAGACCCTAGATCTTTCCTCTGCCCTCAAAGCATCTGACCACACCAAGATCGGTGTGATAAAATGCTTTCCCAATTTCCCAATGGCGCTTTTTATATCCGGGGGGGGACATTCCCTCCCACTGCTTGTAAAAGCAATCCAGAGGCTAATTAGCCACTAGGATTGCTTTTACATGAAAGCCGGCCGCTGGCTGAAAAAAATGATACCAAGATGATACCTAAACCCGCAGGCATCATTCTGGTATAAACATTCAAATTCCAGCAACATACCAGTACGTTGCTGGTCCTTGTTGGACATGTATTGTAATCTTTTTTTTTCATGCAGCCAGTTGGCTGAACGAAAAAAGAGATTGATCGGTGGGTATGCCCACCATTAGAATACCGCCCTTCATCCACCCACTTCTAATGATGGGCATACATGCACCATTTATATATGCCGAAGCATGGGGGCATCCTCCCGCAAAAAAGTTATGCCGCACACACATGGTCGGACTTTTCCACGGGCAAGCCTCCGTCGGAATTTCGATCGTATGTACGCGGCATTAGGAGCAAAATCGCTCCTCTGCTCCTCCGCCCCTGCTGCCCCAATGCTTCGGCATATATGCTTTTTTTTTTAACTGTGGTGGTGAAATCACCTCCTACAGCACTGGAGTCGCAGGGATCAGGCCTGTCTCTGCGAACGTTGCAGTTATGTGTGTTGTGTTTTGTAAGTGACAGTGATCGATCGATACTGCACTTGGGTGGCCTGGGCTGGACGGAGGGGCAAAACGCAGGTGCTAGCAGGTATCTGGGCTGATCCCGCTAACACTGCGTTTTTGGGAACCCTAAACTGCTGGGGATGCTAGTATAGATCTGATCAGATCAGATATTGATCTGATCAGATACTATACCACTAAGGGGGGTGTATGCTTCACGCGTGGGTGTTAGCGTTACTGGCACTAACCTGACACTGCCTGGGGTGTGACGTAGACCCTCTCTGACGCTAAAACCTAATTGATATCACCCGCCGGGCAATCAGGGGGTTAAACCTTTATTGGGTTATATATACGGCGGGTGCCCTGACACTAAAAAAAGCAAACTAACTAACCAGCGTCACCCGTAACACTTATATGGTGATCACTGGTGAAAGGGTTAACTAGGGGCAATTAGGGGGTTAAAACCTTTATTAGATAATATATGGGGGTACCTGACGCTATAAAAACCTGCGGCGAACCTAAAAAAAATTACTGGCTACCGATCTGCATCACCGACGCTAAGACAGCGATCAGAAAAATGATCGCTTAGCGACAGTGGTGATAGGGGGTGAAAGGGTTACCTGGGGGGCGATCAAGGGGGTTAAACCTTTATTAGATAATTTATGGGGGTACCTGACGCTATAAAAACCTGCGGAGAACCTAAAAAAAATTACTGGCTACCGATCTGCATCACCGACACTAAGACAGCGATCAGAAAAACGATCGCTTAGCAACAGTGGTGATAGGGGGTGAAAGGGTTACCTGGGGGGCGATCAAGGGGGTTAAACCTTTATTAGATAATTTATGGGGGTACCTGACGCTATAAAAACCTGCGGCGAACCTAAAAAAAATTACTGGCTACCGATCTGCATCACCGACGCTAAGACAGCGATCAGAAAAATGATCGCTTAGCGACAGTCGTGATAGGGGGTGAAAGGGTTACCTGGGGGGCGATTAAGGGGGTTAAACCTTTATTAGATAATTTATGGGGGTACCCGACGCTATAAAAACCTGCAGCGAACCTAAAAAAAAAACTGGCTACCGATCTGCATCACCGACGCTAAGACAGCGATCAGAAAAATGATCGCTTAGCAACAGTGGTGATAGGGGGTGAAAGGGTTACCTGGGGGGCGATCAAGGGGGTTAAACCTTTATTAGATAATTTATGGGGGCACCCGACGCTATAAAAACCTGCGGCGAACCTAAAAAAAATTACTGGCTACCGATCTGCATCACCGCCGCTAAGACAGCGATCAGAAAAATGATCGCTTAGCGACGGCGGTGCTAGGGGGTGAAAGGGTTATCTGGGGGGTGATCAGGTTAGGGGGGGGTTAGGGGGCTACACTGGACCTAAAACTAAATGTAGTGACACTTTTACAGTCACAAATGTCACTGATTGCAGTGATCAGTAAATAAATGGTCACTGCAATCAGTGACACTGTGACTGGGGGCTGGGGGGTGACCTGGGGGGGCCTGGGGGGGCGATTTGTGTGCCTATGTGTCCTGGTGTCAGTGTAGTGTTAGTGTACTGACCTGTGTGTCTTCTCTTGTACGGCGCTCGGTATATGTGAGCGCCGCATGAGAGATGACATCACTTCCTCCTGCTTCCTCTGCCTGTGTAAACATTACACAGCAGAGGGAGCATTTCCCTCATGTCGGATCGCTCCCCAACGAATACCGACCGCTCACTGCAAAGGAGGGGGGTCCGATCGGACCCCCCAACTGTACAAAGGCAATCACGTACACTGTACGTGATTGTGCCTGTCGGTGCCATTCTGCCGACGTACATATACAGTGAGCGGTCGTTAAGTGGTTAAAAACGGCTCTCCATGTTAGCCTATGGCCTCATGGCCACCATGGTGTTTTTGAGCTGTAAATGGCATAGGCGTTTTTAGGCCCCATGTACACGGGACGCTGGTGCAAAGTCTTCAGAACTAAGGTTGAAAGCAGCGTTTAGAAAGGCACGCTTTGTGGCATTTGCATGCCGCGTTTTACCACATTTGCGTCTATATGCGTTTAGTTAGGAAACATCATAAGGAGCCGCCCTAAGCTCCAAAAACAGTATTATTAACGATTTCAGCTATTTTGTGAGACCAGAGTGAGTATCAGCAGCTGAGAGAGCAGCAGTGTGGCAGTACCGCCGCTTGATTGTTCTTATAGGCGGGGGGAGGGGACTTCCCCCCCCTCTTGCCGCCATCCGGTGCTTCTCCAGGCTCTCCCGTGCCATCTGGGGCTCGGAGAACGATTTGGAGATGACTGGTGACCAGATGATCATCAGTCATCTCTATGACCGTCGGAGGCGCGGGCACGACGTTATGACATCACGCCGTGTTCCCGTATGTTAACCAAGCCGTGATCTCGGCTGTCAGCATGAGATTGGTGATTTTTTTGGACCAATATCATGCTTTCCAGCCTGGAGGAGAGATGCGGGGTCTTATTGACCCTGCATCTCTCCATAAAGAGGACCTGTCACACACATTCCTATTACAAGGGATGTTTACATTCCTTATAATAGGAATAAAAGTGATCCAAAAAAAAAAAAAAAAGAGTAAGAAATACAAAAAAGTAAAAAAAGAAAAAAAAAATTGCAAAAATACGAATAAACGCCCATGTCCCCGGTAGCTCGCGCTCAGAAGCGAACACACACGTAAGTCCCGCCCACATATGTAAACGCCGTTCAAACCACACATGTGAGTTATTGCTGCGTGCGTTAGAACGAGTGCAACAATTGTAGCACTAGACCTCCTCTGTAATGCCAAAATGGTAACGTGTAAAAAAATTTAAAGCATCGCCTAGGGAGATTTTTAATTACTGAAGTTTGGTGTCATGCCATGAGTGTGCGCAATTTTAAAGCGTGACGTGTTAGGTATCTATTTACTCAGCATAACAACATCTTTCACATTATACCAAAAAATTGGCCGTAACTTTACTGTTTTGTAATATTTTTAGCAAACAAAAGGCGTTTGAAAATTTATTGCGCAAATACCGAGCGAGATAAAAATTTGCAATGACCGCCATCTTATTCCCTAGGGTGTCTGCTCCAAAAACATATATAATGTTTGGTGTTTAGAAGTAATTTTATAGCCATAAATTTATGATTTTTACATGAAGGAGAGAAGTGCCAGAATAGGCCCAGTGCTGAAATGGGTAAAATATCCATTTTTTTTTTTTAAAACTCTGTCTTTTGTATTTATAGAAAAAATAAAAAAAATAAAACACAAAGGTGATCAAATAGCACCAAAAGCAAGCTCTATTTGTGTGCCAACAAATAAAACATTTTCATTGAGTTACAGTGTTGTATGAGCGCGCAATTGTCATTAAAAGTGCATCAGCGCTGAAATGTGAAACTTGGTCTGGGCAGTGCGCAAGTGGTTAATATAAGGCTGCATGCACACGGACGTTTTTCAAGCCGCTTGTTTGAGCGTTTTTTGCAGCTTAAAAACATCTCTCCATGTTAGCCTATGGCCTCATGGCCACCATGGCGTTTTGGAGCTGTAAATGGCATAGGCGTTTTTAGGCCCCATGTAGACGGGACGCTGGTGCAAAGTGTTCTGAACTAAGGTTGAAAGTGGCGTTTAGAAAGGCGCGCTTTGTGGCGTTTGCATGCCGTGTTTTACCACATTTGCGTGTATATGATAAGGAGCCGCCCTAAGCTCCAAAAACAGTATTATTTACGATTTTAGCTATTTTGTGAGACCAGAGTGATATCAGCAGCTGAGAGCAGCAGTGTAGTTGTATTTAGCGTGTCACTTGCCACATCACTTGCCACAAGTTGTGGATTGTCCACTTGCCACGTCACCTGCCCCAAGTTGTGGATTGTCCACAATCCAATGGAAGCAATTTCATTTTTTTTCGGATACATATATATTTTTAATGTTTTTTTCTCAGCGGACCAGATGCGGACCGTGAATCTCGACGAGAAAAATATAGAACCTGCTCTCTTTTTTCTCGTCCGGATTCTCGATTTTTTCGTCGTGTTTCTCGTCGGCCTGTTTTGCGACGAGAAAAACGTTCGTGTGTATGCTTTTACGAGTCTTCCAAAAGCGCGCATGCTCAGAATCAAGTATGAGACGGGACTTCTTCTGGTAAAACAAGCCTTCGTAATGGAGATAGCACATTCGTCCCGCTGTAAATTATTGCATCGTTTAAATGTTGCGCATTGAAATCTTCTTTAGAATGTTCTGATAATGAAAAATAAAGACGTTTTTTTGCTGCTGACATTCACACAGAGTTCTGACTAACTATTTTAACCACTTAACGACCGTCCACTGTAATTATACGTCGGCAGAATGGCACGGACAGGCACAATCACGTGCCAGTACGTGACTGCCTTCGTATAGTTGTGGGGTTTGATCGGACCCCCCTTCTATACAGTGAGCGGTGGTTATTTGTTCGGGAGGGGACGGCCGTTCGATTCTGGCCACCCCCTCGCGATCGCTCCCGGCGAATGAAAACCTTCCTCTGCCTGTGTAATGTAAACACAGGCAGAGGAAGTGATGTCATCTCTCCTCGTGGCGGTCTTTTCGTCCGGCGCGAGGAGAGAAGACATCTCACAGTAAGTGCACCAACAGCCCACTGACACCAGTACACGTAGGCACACTTTTCACCCCCCAGTCACCCCCAGATCACCCCCCAGATCACCCCCAGTACCCCCAGTCACAGTGCACCGTTTGCAGTGATCATTTTTCTACTGATCACTGCAATCAGTGTCATCTGTGACAGTAAAAAGTTGCAGGGCAGTTAGGTTTAGGCCCCTTTAGGTCCAGGGTAGCCCCCTAACCCCCCTAATAAAGGTTTAACCCCTTGATCGCCCCCCAGGTAACCCTTTCACCCCCTAACGCCAGCGTCACTAAGCGATCGTATTTCCAATCGCTGTATTTAGTGCTGGTGGTGCCCTAGATAGCCAGTTATTTATTTTTAGTTTCGCCGCAGGTTTTTATAGCGTCAGGTACCCCCATATATTATTTTAACCCCCTGATTGCCCCTAGAGTTAACCCTTTCACCAGTGATCACCGTATAAGTTTTACTGGTGACACTGGTTAGCCAGTTAGTTATTTAGTTATTTAGGTTACCCGTTAGGTTTTTATATAGCGTCAGGTACCCCCATATATAACCTAATAAAGGTTTTAACCCCCTGATTGCCCCTAGTTAACCCTTTCACCAGTGATCACCATATAAAGGTTACGGGTGACGCTGGTTGGTTAGTTTGCTTTTTATAGCATCAGGGCACCCGCCGTATATAACCCAATAAAGGTTTAACCCCCTGATCGCCCGGCGGCTGATATCAATTAGGTTTTAGCGCCAGAGAGGGTCTGTGTCACCCCAGGCAGCGTTAGGTTAGTGCCAGTAACGCTAACACCCACGCGCAAAGCATACACCTCCCTTAGTGGTATAGTATCTGAACAGATCAATATCTGATCTGATCAGATCTATACTAGCGTCCCCAGCAGTTTAGGGTTCCCAAAAACGCAGTGTTAGCGGGATCAGCCCAGATACCTGCTAGCACCTGCGTTTAGCCCCTCCGCCCAGCCCAGCCCACCCAAGTGCAGTATCGATCGATCACTGTCACTTACCAAACACAACACACATAACTGCAGCTTTCGCAGAGACAGTCCTGATCCCTGCGATCGCTAACAGTTTTTTTTTAAGCGTTTGATACATTTGCTGACAGTCAGGTGCTTTTTTACCTGTGAATCTTACTAGTGTAGCCCTAAATTTAGAGCCCAAAATGGCAAGACGAAGGTACACTAGTAAAGAGGCCTACGAGATTCTGAGCATGACAGATAGTGAAGAGGAGGTCACGCATCTGTCAGATTCAGGCTCAGAATATCTTCCCGTAGAAGACAGTGAAGTCAGCGGCTCCACGTCAGATAGCTCTGAAGACGAAGATGAGGTCCCTGCTAAGGTCAGACGTACCCGATCCCGATCTTCTGAGGTTGTTGAGGAGCAAGAACCGCAGGTCTCTCGTATCATGGAGCAGAGTAGTACTAGCGCCGCTATTCCTTCTGGTGAATTGGCAAGCACCAGCGGCCTAGTACAGCCTGGGCGTACATCCAGCACTGCAGTATCACGTGGTGAGTCCCATAAGTGCAGTTCAAGCTGGCGAGGTGGCAAGCACAAGTAGTGTCCCGCTGCCACCAAGAAGACAAAGGCAGGCCCGTCTTGCCCATAGTGCCCTTCCTGCAGAATTTGCCTATCCTGATTGGGTCCCCACCACTTCTGCAGAACCCGTACTTCCCCCATTCACTGCCCAACCCGGTATTCAGGTGGAAACAGCTGATTTTATGCCAGTTGATTTTTATTCGCTGTTTTTCACGGAAGATCTCTATAGATCTATTGTGGACCAGAGTAATTTATATGCTGGTCAATTCATCGCCGCTAGTCCCCAGTTGCCTTCCATTGCCAAAGATTGGAAACCAATTACGGTTTCCGAATTTAAGACCTTTCTGGGCCTTTCCCTCAACACGGGAACACATAAATTCCCGTCATTGTGTGCTTATTGGTCCACGCACCCAATTGACCACATGCCCGCGTTCTCTGCCTCCATGCCCAGGAAACGATACAAGCAGATTTTGAGGTTCATGCACTTCAACGACAATGAACTTTGTCGTCCACGTGGAGACCCTGAATATGACCGGCTCTACAAATTTCGGCCCCTCATAAACCACTTCAATGAACGTTTTGCAGCCTTGTTTATTCCCGATCAAGTTGTCTGCGTTGATGAGTCCCTGATTACATTTTCTGGCCGCTTGGCTTTCAAGCAGTACCTTCCCAGCAAGCGTGCCAGATACGGGGTCAAGCTCTATAAGTTCTGTGACAGGGCAACAGGCTATGTATGGAGCTTTACGGTTAGGGAAAAGATAGACAGGTTGAGCCGGTCAACTGCCGGATTACATAGGGAGCGCTGGCAAGATAGTGTGGAACTTGGTGTCACCCTTATTCGGAAAGGGGTACCACTTGTATGTGGACAATTATTACACGAGCGTGCCACTGTTTAGTCACTTGTTTGATCATCAGATTGGAGCATGTGGCACCGTGCGACCTAATCGCAGGGGCTTTCCCCAGCGGCTTGTAGATGCCCGTCTTAGGCTGGGGGAGAGAGCCTGCTTGAAGTGTAATAACTTGCTCGCTATGAAGTGGAGGGACAATAAGAATGTTTTCCTTCTTACCTCCCTTCATGCAGACACGACAGTCCAAATTCGTACGGCGACTGGTGTTGTGGAGAAACCCCTCTGTGTCCACGAATATAACAAAAATATGGGAGGGGTGGACCTCAATGACCAGTTGTTGGCGCCGTATCTAATTGACCGTAAGGCGAGACGCTGGTACAAAAAAGTGTCTCTATCCTTATTCCAATTGGCTTTGCTGAACGCTCATGTGCTATACAGAGCTTCAGGCGGGACTTTATCTCTTCTAAAATTCCAGAATGAGATAGTCACAGAACTCCTGTATCCAGGCAGTTCTGCATCTCACCATCCCCAACCAAATGCAGTAAGCCGGCTGCATGAGAGGCATTATCCGTATGTCCTCCAGAGTACCCCTACCCAACGAACCCCCCAAAAAAGATGTTGTGTCTGTAGCAAGCGCAGATTTAGGCGTGACACCCGTTGTTTTTGTCCACTCTGTCCTGACAATCCTGGTCTTTGCATTGGTGAATGTTTTGAACGCTTCCACTCAAAAGTGAAGTTTTAGCGTAGGGTACAGCATTTCACAGACTAGAACACTTACACAGGGTCTCCCAAAAGGCCATCACATTTTGAGAGACCCGAACCATTACAGTTGTTAAAGTTACAAAAAAAAGTGTAAAAAAGAAAAAAAAAACGTAAAAACAAAAAACACAAAAAATAAAAAAAATAAAAATAGTTGTCGTTTTATTGTTCTCTCTCTCTCTCTCTCTCTCTTTTCTCTCTATTGTTCTGCTCTTTACTGTATTCTATTCTGCAATGTTTTATCATGCTTGCTTTTCAGGTATGTAATTTTTTGTTTTCAGGTGCGCCATTCAGCTGCAGCGCGGAATTATTTATCTTGACAGCAACAGCGTTTGCTCCCACGATACATAAAGCCGTGACTCCAGTGCTGTAGGAGGTGATTTCACCACCACAGTTAAAAAAAAGAGCATATATGCCGAAGCATGGGGGCAGCAGGGGCGGAGGAGCGATTTTGCTCCTAATGCCGCGTACATACGGTCGAAATTCCGACGGAGGCTTGCCCGTGGAAAAGTCAGACCGTGTGTACACGGCATAACCTTTTATGCCACGTACATACGGTCGAAATTCCGACAGAGGCTTGCCCGTGGAAAAGTCAGACTGTGTGTACGCGGCATAACTTTTTTGCGGGAGGATGCCCCCATGCTTCGGCATATATATATATTTTAGGCACAGGTTGCGTTAAAAAAATGTTTTATCTTTTACTGTTCTTTTTTTTTGGTATTTGCTTTGCAGGTATGGTATGGTAAGGTCTTACTGTTGTACTGTAATGTTACTTTGTTTTAATGTTAACCATCATTTGCTTAGCAGGTACGCCATTCAGTTGCAGCGCGGATCTATTTATCTTGACAGCAACAGCGTTTGCTCCCATGATACATAAAGCCGTGACTCCAATGATGTAGGAGGTGATTTCACCACCACAGTTAAAAAAAAGAGCATATATACCGAAGCATGGGGGCAGCAGGGGCGGAGGAGCGATTTTGCTCCTAATGCCGTGTACATACGGTCGAAATTCCGACGGAGGCTTGCCCATGGAAAAGTCAGACCGTGTGTACGCGGCATAACCTTTTATACCGCGTACATATGGTCGAATTTCCGACGGAGGCTTGCCCGTGGAAAAGTCAGACCGTGTGTACGCGGCATAACTTTTTTGCGGGAGGATGCCCCCATGCTTCGGCATATATAAATGGTGCATGTATGCCCATCATTAGAAGTGGGTGGATGAAGGGAGGTATTCTAATGGTGAGCATACCCACCGATCAATCTCTTTTTTTCGTTCAGCCAACAGGCTGCATGAAAAAAAAAAGATTACAATACATGTCCAACAAGGACCAGCAACGTACTGGTATGTTGCTGGACTTTGAATGGTTATACCAGATTGATGCCTGTGGGTTTAGGTATCATCTTGGTATCATTCTTTTCAGCCAGCAGCCGGCTTTCATGTAAAAGCAATCCTAGCAGATAATTAGCCTCTAGACTGCTTTTACAAGCAGTGGGAGGGAATGCCCCCCCCGGATATAAACGGCGCCATTGGGAAATTGGGAAAGCATTTTATCACACCGATCTTGGTGTGGTCAGATGCTTTGAGGGCAGAGGAAAGATCTAGGGTCTAACCCCCCAATTTTTTTCAAAAAAAGAGTACCTGTTACTACCTATTGCTATCATAGGGGATGTTTACATTCCCTAAGATAACAATAAAAATGGTAAAAAAATAAATAAATATGGAAGGAACAGTTTAAAAATAAAATAAAAAAGCAAAATAAATAATAAAAAAAATAAATAAATAAAAAAGCCCCCCTCTCCCCCCCCTGCTCTTGCGCAAAGGCGAACGCCAGCGTCGGTCTAGCGTCATATGTAAACAGCAATTGCACCATGCATGTGAGGTATCACCGCGAAGGTCAGATCGAGGGCAGTAATTTTAACAGTAGACCTTCTCTGTAAATCTAATGTGGTAACCTGTAAAGGCTTTTAAAGGCTTTTAAAAATGTATGTAGTTTGTCGCCGCTGCGCGTTTGTGCGCAATTTTAAAGCATGTCATGTTTGTTATCCATGTACTCGGCCTAAGATCATCTTTTTTATTTCATCAAATTTGGGCAATATAGTGTGTTTTAGTGCATTAAAAATAAAAAAAGTGTGTTTTTTCCCCAAAAAATGTGTTTGAAAAATCGCTGCGCAAATACTGTGTGGAAAAAAAATGCAACACCCACTATTTTAATCTGTAGGGCCTTTGCTTTAAAAAAATATATAATGTTTGGGGGTTCAGCGTAATTTTCTTGCAAAAAAAATAATGTTTTCATGTAAACAAAAAGTGTCAGAAAGGGCTTTGTCTTCAAGTGGTTAGAAGAGTGGATGATGTGTGACATAAGCTTCCTAATGTTGTACATAAAATGCCAGGACAGTTAAACCCCCCCCCCCCAAATGACCCCATTTTGGAAAGTAGACACCCCAAGCTATTTGCTGAGAGGCGTGTTGAGCCCATTGAATATTTTTATTTTTTTGTCCCAAGTGATTAAATAATGACAAAAAGAAAAAAAAAATTTACAAAAAGTTGTCACTAAATGATATATTGCTCAAACATGCCATGGTTATATGTGGAATTGCACCCCAAAATACATTCTGTTGCTTCTCCTGAATACGGGGATACCACATGTGTGAGACATTTTGGGAGCCTAGCCGCGTACAGGACCCCGAAAACCAAGCACCGCCTTCAGGCTTTCTAAGGGTGTAAATTTTTGATTTCACTCCTCACTGCCTATCACATTTTCGGAGGCCATGGAAGGCCCAGATGGCACAAACCCCCCCCCAAATGACCCCATTTTGGAAAGTAGACACCCCAAGCTATTTGCTGAGAGGTATGTTGAGTATTTTGCAGATCTCGCTTTTTGTCACAAAGTTTTGAAAATTGAAAAAAAAAAAAAAAATGTTCTTTCTTTCTCGTACATCACGGGACACAGAGCGACATAGTCATTACTAATGGGTTATATAGATACCGTCAGGTGCTGGCACTGGCAACTTCCAAAACCGGAAGTACCCTCCCCTATATAAGCCCCTCCCATCCGGGAGCACCTCAGTTTTTTGCCAGTGTCTAAGGTGTTGGCCAAGAAGAAACATGTGTTTTTCACTGAGCTTGCGTACAGGTTCTTTTGGGCCTCAGTAAGCTATTCCGGATCCGACCAAAAAAGCTTCATAGCTAAACGGTCGGTACCCGGGCCTTGCAGAGAAGAGCAAGGTTTTGCCTGTAATGCTTCTCTTAGGAGAGCTGGACCCTGGGATCCAGAGCTCTGGTCATACCCACGACCAAGATGTTTTCTGTGCAGGGTGCTATACAGGTCCAGGGGAGTGGAATCCTTGGGAACCCGGTCCCTGAAGGTTTGATTACAATGCCTGCCGTGATAGGTGAAGTTTGGGCTTTTGTGGACCAAACAAAGTCCTGCGGCGGGGAACAGGTAAGTGGGGGCCCCCAGGAACTTGGTTCTATTGGGGGACCCCAAGCCTAATTTGTCTTTCTGTCTGTTACCTAACGGTATTCCCGCTAATATTCTGTGTATGCCTGTTACTACTGAGAAAATGTAAAAATTTTAATAGTAGGCAAGAAAAAAAAATTAAAAAAAATGTAAGACCGCGGTACCTGTGTTAGACACTAGAGGCCGCTATGGTTCTTTTCTTGTAATGTGGATTTTTTTCTTCCAGAATCAAATCCAGGCAGTTGGTATGTTCTCTGCTGGAAAGCTGTCTCCTCTGCCCTGTTGCTGCGCTCATCCATCCCCGGGCCCTGCGGCAAAGGGACCCTGGCTCCCATCTAGCTCCTTGTTGTTTTCAAAAAAGGCGCCGAAGGCGCACGTGCCTGCGCGCGTGCGCGTGCACGCGCCTCTATTCATAGAGGCGATCTGGAAAAAGGGGCGGAGCGGGTGGATGACGCTCAGGTGTGCGCCGCGGCGCTACTGCGCATGTGCGGGCATCCAGCGTGTTTTGAAGCACATTATAGCTGGCTGTTGAAGTGCACAGACAGAGCTAGCAACAATATAAAGGCACATAGAGGCGGTTGATGCAGGCATCCCCTAGAAAGGCACTTTAGTAGACACCAACTGTGATATAGCAGCAATTGTGCTAGACTATTCTCAGTAAAAGTGGTGTATTACGGCTGGAATACCTCAGCTTTAGGCTTAGGAATATGCCGTCCAGAAGCTCCGGAACTGAATCTTCCAGGAAGCGAAGGGGGTCTCATCGGGCTCTGAGGATCTTGGGCATACTTCTGCTGCACCAGTCTCCCCTGAAGTTCAGAGGTAAGTGACCGTAGAGACCCCACAGGGGTACTTGGTGCTGTGGCTGTCCTCAGTTCACCTGCTCCTGTGTATGTAACAGAGGAGGTTTTTTTCCTCAGCTCTGGGAGGATTAGAGAGAGATTGTCAACATTGATCGCTGCCTCCCTGTCAGGGAAAGCACGCCGATCTCCATCTTCTCCTTCAAAGTGCCTGTTAGCAGAGCAACAGTCCCATACAGGGATCGACCTGCCTGAAGGGGATCAGGATAAGGTTGATTCTGTTATAGAGGAGTCAACAGTGGGGGAACCTTTTCTCAGCATCTCAAGCTGAAAGATTATGGGTTCAGTCTCTGACTAACATGGTCCGATCAGCATTTAAAAATGCACCTTGCGGAACCATCAACCACTACTGTATCCTCGTTGGGGTCGCTAGAAGCCCCCAGACTGTCTGTTCTTTTCCACTTCACCCTTTACTGAAAGGGCTTATTTACCAGGATTGGGAACGTCCTGAGAAAATATTTATTCCCCCAAGAGATTTCCGGTGGTCTATCCCATGGAGGATAAGTTCATCAAAATAAATAAATAAATAAATAAAATAAATGGAAGGTCCCTACAGTGGACGCAGCCATCTCTTGTATGTATAAATCACTGACATGTCCAGTGGATAATGTCCAAATGTTCAAGAACCCAATAAATAAAAGATTGGAGTCCTTATGAAAGTCTGCTTCTTTCTACAGCAAGCTTGGTGACACAACCAGCAGTAGCAGCTATTGGGGTCTGCTAAGCAGTGAAGGATCAGTTGAAACAGGTCTTGAGGGACTTGACAGATCAGCAGGCTTTGCCCTAGCTGATCTACCTAGAGCCTTAGGCTTTGCGGTTGACGCCATAAGGATTCAGTCCATCAGGCCTCCCGCCTTACGCTGTCTATAGTACATATGCGTAGGCTTCTATGGCTCAAAAACTGGTCTGCTGAAGCTCCCTGTAAAGAATGGCTGGTTAGCGTCCCATTTCATGGTGAACGCTTATTCAGGGAAAACCTGGACAAATATATCCAGAAAATTTCCAGCGGTAAAAATACGCTCTTGCCGGTTAAAAACAGAGTTAGAGGTCCCTCTTTAAGAGGCCTGCTTCTCCAGTCCCTGGGGCATCGGCTGTGTAACAGTTCCGACGGCCTCCTCGGTCAATTCCCGGGGGTAAAAAACAGGGACAATAGCAGGGTAATGAGAAACCCTGGGTCAGGGGAGGTACAAAACCTCCCCCAAAGTTAAATTCATTGAAGGGTTGCCCCCACTCAGTCGGGTGGGGGGAGGACTCCAGTTGTTCGCAAGAGACCTGGCGGGACACGATCAAGACAGATAGGTGCTCCCCGCAGTATGTTTGGGATACAGTTTGGAGTTAAAAGACTCTCCTCCTTCCCATTTTTGAGGTCAAACGTGCCAAGGGATCCCCGGAAGATAGAGTCCCTCTTGTTGGCACTAGAACAACTATTGCTCCAAGGAGTAATTATGGAGGTTCCCCTGTAAGAATGAGGGTTTGGGTTTTACTCAAACCTCTTTACAGTCCCGAAGCAAACGCGGACGGGAGGCCCATATTAATTCTAAAAAGGGCTATACAAATTCCTGTATATCAGGACTTTCCGATGGAGTCGATCCGATCGGTGGCCACTGCCCTACAAGGGGAGGATTGGTTAGCCGCGATCGACATCAAAGATGCTTATTTGCACATTCCCATCTTTCCAGTCCACCAAAAATTTCTACGCTTTGCAGTAGAAGGGCGCCATTTTCAGTTCAGAGCCTTACCCTTCGGTTTGGCCACAGCACCACGAGTGTTTACAAAAATTCTGGCCCTTTATTGGCCAATCTAAGAACACAAGGTGTAATGATAATGGCATATCTAGATGACTTGTTGCTGATAGACCACTCAGTGAAAAAACTAGACGTGGTCGTTCACAAGACAATCAAGTATCTGGAATCTCACGGTTGGATTATCAACCGAGACAAGTTAGCCCTAAAAACCAGTCAAAAGTCTGGAATACTTGGGGCTAAGGTTGGATTCAGGCCAGAGAAAAATATTCTTGCCTCGAGGAAAGGTGTTGTCTTTGAAAGATTTGATCCACTTAGTGGGTACAAAAAAGACAGCCGTCCATACGCCTGTGCATAAGGCTGCTGGGAAAAATGGTGGCATCATTCGAAGCAGTACCCTACGGTCAATTCCATTCAAGGAATTTGCAGGGGGCCATACTGTCAGCCTGGAACAAAAAAGTTCAGGCCCTAGACTTACAATGTCCTTGTCCCCTTCCGTTCGCAAGAGCCTCCGTTAGTGGTTGGTTCCCCAGAATCTGGAAAAAGGGAAATCCTTCAGTCTGATTTCTTGGAAGGTGGTCACTACAGATGCCAGCCTTATAGGCTGGGGAGCAGTACTGGAGCAATAGTCTCTCCAGGGCAGATGGTCGGATGCAGAAAAGGCCCTGCCCATCAATCTCTTAGAGATACGAGCAGCCCGGTATGCCCTAGTAGCATGGACATCCAAACTCCAAGGGTCCCCTGTCAGAATTCAATCATCAGGGGGGCACCAGGAGTCGTGCAGCCCAGAGGGAAGTAAATTACATCCTGAAATGGGCAGAAAAATATGTCCCAGCCATATCTGCGGTATTCATTCCAGGAGTGGAGAATTGGAAGGCGGACTTTCTAAGTCGCCAGCAATTAGGCCCAGAGGAAGGGTCCCTTCACCCCGAGGTTTTCTGGACAATATGTCAGCGGTGGGGAACATCGGATGTAGATCTTCTAGCATCCAGATTCAACGCAAAGGGGGACAGGTTTGTCTCTCGGACAAGGGATCCCCTAGCTTGCGGCTCGGATGCCCTAGTGTTCCCTTGGGATCAGTTCAAGCTGATATATGCATTCACACCGCCACAATGGTTACCTCGATTACTCCGCAGAATCAGGGTAGAAAAGAAACCAGTGATTCCGGTGGCTCCAGCGTGGCCCCGAAGAGCGTGGTACGCAGAGATTGTAAAATTTCAGTGGGGAGTCCTTGGACTCTCCCACGTCGTCCGGACCTGCTTTCGCAAGGACCGATATACCACCCTTCCTTACCAGCCCTAGGTTTGACGGCCTGGCTATGGAAGCCCACATTCTAAAAAAGAGAGGGCTCTCTAATCCTGTGGTATCTACCATGATCAATGCCAGGAAGCCGGTATCCAGGCAGATCTAATATAGAATCTGGAAGGCGTACATCGCGTGGTGTGAGGCCAAGAAATGGCATCCACATAAGTACGTAATAGGTAGGATTCTGGACTTCCTACAATGGGCTGTAGATAGGAAGCTTGCCTTGAGTACTATCAAGGGTCAGATTTCGGCCTTGTCAATATTTTTTCAAAGGCCCTTGGCTTCGCATTCACTAGTCAAAGCCTTTATACAAGGAGTGATGCGTATTAGTCCTCCGGTTAATATTCCCATATGTCCATGGGATCTAAACTTGGTTCTGTCGGTTCTACAGAAACAACCATTTGAACCATTACAGCATATTTCTTTGGTGCTTCTCACCAGGAAATTGATTTTTCTAGTAGCCATTTGTTCGGCTAAAAGAGTGTCGGAATTAGCAGCTATGTCCTGTAAGGAGCCATATCTGGTTATCCATAAGGATAGAGTAGTATTACGTCCTCATCCAGCCTTTCTTCCTAGGGTGGTACCGAGGTTTCATTTGAACCAAGATGTGGTTCTTCCTTCTTTTTTCCCCAAACCTACTTCGGTAGAGGAAAAGTTATTGCATTCTTTGGATGTAGTAAGAGCAGTTAAAGCTTATCTAAAAGCCACTGCTCAGATTCGCAGAACGGATACTTTGTTTATTCTGCCGGAAGGCCCCAGAAAGGGTCAGGCAGCGTCAAAATCTACTTTAGCCAAGTGGATTCGACAGGTCATAATACAAGCCTATGGCTTGAGAAGGAGACCGCCTCCGTTCAAAGTTAGAGCGCACTCCACGAGAGCAGTTGGAACTTCATGGGCAGTGCATCACCAGGCCTCCCTGGCTCAAATCTGTAAGGCCGCAACATGGTCTTCAGTTCACACGTTTACTAGGTTCTACCAGGTGGACGTTAGAAGTCAGGAGGATGTCGCCTTTGGGCGCAGTGTGTTGCAGGCCGCAAAAGATCCTCATGTCTGATAGCGCTCAGCTTATATATGGTGTATCCCCCCCCTCATTGGGCATTGCTTTAGGACATCCCATTAGTAATGACTATGTCGCTCTGTGTCCCGTGATGTACGAGAAAGAAAATAGGATTTTTATAACAGCTTACCTGTAAAATCCTTTTCTTAGGAGTACATCACGGGACACAGAGCTCCCGCCCCTCTTTGTGTGTTTCAATCTTTTTATTCAAGTTTTGTCATACAAAATGTATAAAAGTCGCCACATAACATTGTACAGTCACAATCAACATTTGGGGTAACACAATGAAGATCACCAAGTGTAGGGGTCCTTGGAGTAGTCCGAAGCTCCGTAGAGCCGTTAACCCCTATTAGCATCGCAGATCATATCTGAACCGTCCACCCAGATGAGCCGCCCCCCCATCCATCTATCGGGGGGGGCGCAACTCAGCCGGCCGTGTGGGCCGCCCAGAGGTCTGATCAGACTGACAATGGTCCCGTAGGAGCTGAGAAAACAGGGAGCAGCACAAACCTCTAAGGTCTGGATCTGACTCCAAAAATAAACAATAAACAAATTTCAAAAGAGAGGAAAGAGGACAGTGACAAAGAATAGAAGGAAGGAGACAGAGTAAGGAAAGGACAGTTGAGGAGGGGGGAATGGGGGGAGGGAGGGGGGGAGGAGCCCCGATTCAGCATCCAGACATCTCAACCTAATCCCCTAGGCTATGCTGTAAACATCCCCGGGTCATTAGTTAGGTAACGAAGCCATGGGTCCCAAACTCCATGAAACAGTTTCATTTTATCTTGGGCCAGAGCGGTCAAGCGTTCGTTTAGCATCAACCAAGACAATTTGCCTTTAAGCTGATCGAATGGTAGAGCTGCCGATTTCCAGTTCCTAGCAATAGTGATTTTGGCTGAAATAAAAATAAATGTCAAGAGCCTCTTGCAGGACTTGGAGGCTTCCACATCTCCTCCCCCCAGTAGTGCTTGCTTAGCTGATTTAGTTAGGTTTAGTTGGGTAAGGGAGTAAACTAAATTATACACCCTGATCCAAAACCTCCGGACCTTTGGGCATGTCCACCAAATATGATAGGTGGTGCCCATCTGGCCACATCCTCTAAAGCACAACGGGGTAGCTCCTGAGACAAAAGTTGCCAGTCTGACCGGCACCATATACCACCTCAGTAGAACCTTATAATTGGCCTCAATTATTGAAGTATTGACGAGCGAACGAGATGCTGTCTCGGCTATCCTATGCCATTCGTCCAGATCCAGGGTTTCCTGCAAGTCGGTCTCCCATTGGACCATATAAGTCAGCTTTGTCGATGCACTCAGCAATATCGAATATATAGCAGATAAATGTCCTTTAATTTTATCATAATTTTTGCATAGATGTTCCATGGGAGTTTGGGTTGCTAGGTTGCTCTTGCGAGCCAGGGTTTGTACATAATGTGAGATTTGGGCGAACCTATAACCCTCCGCTGGAGGCATTTGATGTCTGTCAGCCATAGTCCGTTCGGTCAGCATACCTCTATGATCGCACAAGTCAGCAATACACTTAAAACCCTTATTAGTCCACCATTCGAACGCTAGTGGAGTGAGACCCGGGGTGAATGCTTTATTTTGAAGCAGAGGTGTCAGTGGAGAATGAGGAGATTTGAATTTGTGAGATCTGGAGAGTCTGTCCCATAGTTCCAGTGACATGGATAAAGTAGGGCAAAGTATAGGAGGTCGCTCCTTGATAGGGAGCCATAAAATATAAGAAATAGGTTTGGGACGGCAGGAATAAGATTCCATAGCCATCCAAATGGCCTGTGCCTGTTGGGAGTGAAACCTTGTAAGTTGTGCTATCTGGGCAGCATAAAAATATTTTAATAAGTCTGGAAGACCAAGTCCCCCTCTCCGCTTCAACGTGTATAGAGTGCTCCTATTCACCCTGGGTCTCTTATCACCCCAAATAAACTGTAGTACTTTATTCTGGAATCGTTTAAGGTCATCACGGGCCAATGAAACTGGCAAGGTACGGAAGAAATACAATAATCGAGGTAGAACATTCATTTTAATTGAGTGAAGTCTGCCAAACCACGATGGCGGGTGAACCTGCCACTTAGCCATGTCAGCTGTTAGCCGTTTGAAAAGGGCTGGATAATTCTCTTTGTACAACTCACCAATAGATGAGGTCAGCTGTATGCCTAAATAAGGGAGAGCTGTGGATTCCCATCGGAATTGAAATGATTTTTCAAGCGTAGCCTGAGTGGAGCTTAGCAAAGATAAGTTCAGTGCTCTTGACTTACTATGATTAATTGCCAACCCGGAAATGTTGGAGAAAGGCTGCAAAATAGCATACAAGTTAGGTAGGGATGTGATCGGTGAGGTCAAGGTCAGCAACAAGTCGTCCGCAAAGAGTAAACATTTGTGTTCATAGTCTCCGCAATAAATGCCCTGTATATCTCTGCAGGCGCGAATTTTGAGCGCTAGTGGTTCAATCGCCAGGGCGAATAATAGTGGCGACAACGGGCAGCCCTGTCTAGTTCCTCTCCTGATAGGAAATGTTTGGGATGTATATCCTCTGAGCATTAGCGAGGCACTGGGGGAATCATATAATATGTGAAGGAGATCCAGAAAGCGTCTCCCAAATCCAAAGCGTGTGAGAACATCAAAAAGATAGTCCCAGGAGATAGAATCGAACGCCTTCTGGATATCTAATGAAAGTAACATTCCCCTCCTAGTCCCCTTTCCATCCCAATCAGACCGAACTGCCGAGATAAGGTTAATTATCCGGCGGGTTTGGTCCGATGCCTGTCTTGTCGGGACAAAACCTGCTTGGTCAGGATGGATATAACACTGAAGAAAAGTATTAAGTCTCTGGGCCAGTATTTTGGTTAGAATCTTAAGATCCGTATTGATCAGAGAAATTGGGCGATAATTGGAACAGTCTGTATGGTCCTTTCCTGGTTTCGGGATAACACTTATATAGGCTACATTTTCATGGCTGGGGAGCTTGCTGCCGCTTCTCAGGTCATTAAAGTAAGTACAGAGATGTGGGGCCAGAAGATCGTGATATTTCCTATAGTAGTGACCCGGGAATCCATCTGGCCCAGGGGCCTTGGTAGGGTGTAGGGTTTTGATTGCAGCCCTGACTTCAGGCTCTGTAAGAGCACCGTCCATCAGTTCCGCATGGGCTTGTGTCAATTTAGGCAGCTGTAAGTCGCGAAAGAATGTGCTCGCTTCAGATGAATCGAACTTGTCCTGCACTCCATACAGCTTAGCATAAAATTTGTGAAATTCTCCAATTATCCGTTCGGGGTTCTGGGAGGTTAGGCCCGTGGATAGTCGTAGTTTAGGCAAAGTCGGTGTGTACGGTCGAGGAACCAGTTTTCTAGCTAACATTGTGGTAGGTTTATCACCCATCGTATAGAACCTGTGCTTAGACCAACTAATATGTTTCTCCGCTTGAGTAGTCAAGCTAAGATTTAGTGCTAGTCGAGCCTCGTCAATTTTATGCCTTATATCTACCAGGGGATTTCTGTGCTGTTCACTAAGTAAGTTATCTAAGTTAGTTTCCAGAATCTTATTTGCCTGTTCCCTATTGCGTTTAATCCTGGCTGCCACTTGTAACAATATGCCCCTAATCGCTGCTTTATGAGCTACCCAGTTAATTGCGGGGGATGTGTCCGATGCCTTATTAAGTCTAAAGTATTCCTGTATTTCCTTTTGAATCTCTAAAAAGATTGTAGGGTCATTCAGCAAGCTCACATTAAGTCTCCACGGGGAGGGTCTAGATTTAGTCCATAGCCCTGAAGTAGAGAGTTTTATCGGGGAATGATCAGACCAAGGGGTAGATAAAATCTTAACCGACTTAATAAATGGTAGCAAAGGCGTACGTACTAGAACGTGGTCTATCCTCGAGTAAGTATGATGGGCTTGTGAAAAGTGTGTAAAGTCTCTGACCGTAGGGTTATTTTCTCGCCAGGCGTCGATGAGGTCATAGAAATGAAACAGACGTGCAACCTTGCTGCTTCCAGTCGGTGGGCGTTTCAATGTTGGTCTAGAGGAGTCCGATTTATCCATAATTCTGTCCAAGGGAATATTACTATCGCCTCCCATAATGACCTGACCCTGGACTTTGGGCATAAGAATCTTCAGCATTTTGCTAAAGAATTCCGGCTGTCCAGTATTCGGGGCATAGTATGATATAAAGGACACCTCCTGGTCATGGAGCCGCCCCACTGCCATAATATATCTACCTCTCTTGTCCTTAACGATAGCGATGGGGGTAAAGGGGGTCCGTTTCGAAAAGCAGATGGCTACACCGCCCTTCTTTTCCCGACCCCCTGCCAAGTAAAACTGTGGATACTTCCCATTGAGGTAACGGGGCGCTGAGACATTGGAGAAATGAGTTTCCTGTAATAGCAGGACTTCAGCCTTCTGTTTATGATAAAACTGGAAAGCCTTAGTTCTTTTAGTAGGGGAGTTAAATCCATGTACATTGTGGCTAACTATCGAATAGTCTGTGTTATATGTGGTGGCCATCGTGGTAGGGCAGAGCACTCTTACCTTGCATAATGAATGAAGCGAGAAGGGTCCCGATGATGATGACTGTTTGGCTATGTGACCTCTCAGACCATGACATAAGGGAAGGGCGCTGAACCGAGGCTCCGAAGAAAGAGGGGGAAGGGAGAGAAGGAAAAGGCATTAGAGAAGAAGAGAAACAAAAATAAAAGCAAAAAAACATATACATAGGCCTTAGGCCCAAACAACCAATATAACTCAATCCTAGCTGATGAATGAAGGAATGGGGAATAACCCCTGCCGGAGACAACATCCGGCAAATTAGGTGCAAGGGTACCATCCTTGTCGTAGGACAGGTAGTCTTGCAGTTGGGTGGCAAGCATGACCACCCCGACCCAAATATGATTACACTCTGTACGAGCAGGCTATTCGAGGTCATATCGGAAATGACAAAATCAATCAATACAGTTTTAACATAACAGGCTGTCTATAGGAACATGCATTCCCAAGGCCAGTG
The DNA here is from genome assembly GCA_029206835.1 of Rana muscosa. Taxonomy (NCBI): domain Eukaryota; kingdom Metazoa; phylum Chordata; class Amphibia; order Anura; family Ranidae; genus Rana; species Rana muscosa. Next base: position 909,213,767 of record CM055121.1, on the reverse strand, counting down.
GCGCCGGGGCCGGAAGGGTCCCCATCGGTCGTTCCGGCCCCCGAGCCACAGCCCAACAGGGGAACACATTGCGGTCCGACTAAGGCCCCCAGACTGCTAAAAAGCAAAAAGCAAAATTTCTTCGACCAGGTTGGGCCCGTCGGGGTTGTAAAATATTCGGCTGGCAGCCAGTCCGAAGAACCAGGAACTCCAGAAACTTTGTAACCCGTGACTTTGTAACCTGTGAACTGTGAACGGTAACGATGGCCCCATCAGGCCCATAGTCCACCATGGGCCCAGGCCATATCCGTGCAATCAAGCACTAACAGTTCCCAAAAGGGGGCAAAAAAGCAAAAAGAGAGTCCCGCCCCTCTTTGGGGACACTTATTGCTTTGCTACAAAACTGAGGTGCTCCCAGATGGGAGGGGCTTATATAGGGGAGGGTACTTCCGGTTTTGGAAGTTGCCAGTGCCAGCACCTGACGGTATCTATATAACCCATTAGTAATGACTATGTCGCTCTGTGTCCCGTGATGTACTCCTAAGAAAAGGATTTTACAGGTAAGCTGTTATAAAAATCCTATTTTCTTAATTTTCAAAAACAAATGAGAGCTGTAAAATACTCACCATGCCTCTTAGCAAATAGCTTGTGGTGTCTACTTTCCAAAATGGGGTCATTTGTGGGGGTTTTGTGCTATCTTGGCATTTTATGGCCTTCAAAACTGTGATAGGTAGTGAGGAGTGAAATCAAAAATTTACGCCCTTAGAAATCCTGAAGGCGGTGCTTGGTTTTTGGGGCCCCGTACGCGGCTAGGCTCCCAAAAAGTCCCACGCATGTGGTATCCCCGCACTCAGGAGAAGCAGCAGAATGTATTTTGGGGTGTAATTTCACATATGCCCATGGCATGTGTGAGCAATATATCATTTAGTGACAACTTTGTGCAAAAAAAAAAAAGTTTGTCATATTCCCGCAACTTGTGGCAAAATATAAAATATTCCATGGACTAAACATGCCTCTCAGAAAATAGCTTGGGGTGTCTACTTTCCAAAATGGGGTCATTTGTTTTTTTTTTTGCTATTTTGGCATTTTATGGCCTTCGAAACTGTGATAGGTAGTGAGGAGTGAAATCAAAAATTTGCGCCCTTAGAAATCCTGAAGGCGGTGCTTGGTTTTGGGGGGCCCGTACGCGGCTAGGCTCCTAAAAAGTCCCACACATGTGGTATCCCCGTACTCAGGAGAAGCAGAAAAATGTATTTTGGGGTGCAATTCCACATATAACTATGGCATGTTTGAGCAATATATCATTTAGGGACAACTTTTTGTAAATTTTTATTTTTTTTGTCATTATTCAATCATTTGGGACAAAAAATAAAAAATTCAATGGGCTCAACATGCCTCTCAGTAAATAGCTTGGGGTGTCTACTTTGCTAAATGGGGTCATTTGGGGGGGTTTTGTGCCATCTTGGCATTTTATGGCCTTCAAAACTGTGATAGGTAGTGATAGGTAGTGAGGAGTGAAATCAAAAATGTATGCCCTTAGAAATCTTGAAGGCGGTGCTTGGTTTTTGGGGCCCCGTACGCGGCTAGGCTCCAAAAAAGTCCCACACATGTGGTATCCCCGTACTCAGGAGAAGCAGCAGAATGTATTTTGGGGTGTAATTTCACATATGCCCATGGCATGTGTGAGCAATATATCATTTAGTGACAACTTTGTGCAAAAAAAAAAGTTTGTCATATTCCCGCAACTTGTGTCAAAATATAAAATATTCCATGGACTCAACATGCCTCTCAGTAAATAGCTTGGGGTATCTACTTTCCAAAATGAGGTCATTTGGGGGGTTTTGTGCTATTTTGGCATTTTATGGCCTTCGAAACTGTGATAGGTAGTGAGGAGTGAAATCAAAAATTTGCGCCTTTAGAAATCCTGAAGGCGGTGCTTGGTTTTCGGGGGCCCGTACGTGGCTAGGCTCTTAAAAAGTCCCACACATGTGGTATCCCCGTACTCAGGAGAAGCAACAAAATGTATTTTGGGGTGCAATTCCACATATAACCATGGCATGTGTGAGCAATATATAATTTAGTGACAACTTTTTGTAATTTCTTTTTTTTTTGTCATTATTCAATCACTTGGGACAAAAAAAAATATTCAATGGGCTCAACATGCCTCTCAGCAATTTCCTTGGGGTGTCTACTTTCCAAAATGGGGTCATTTGGGGGGGGGGTTTGTACTGCTCTGCCATTTTAGCACCTCAAGAAATGAGATAGGCAGTCATAAATTAAAAGCTGTGTAAATTCCAGAAAATGTACCCTAGTTTGTAGACGCTATAACTTTTGCGCAAACCAATGAATATATGCTTATTGACTTTTTTTTACTAAAGACATGTGGCTGAATACATTTTGACCTAAATGTATGACTAAAATTTAGTTTATTCGATTTTTCTTATAACAAAAAGTAGAAAATATCATTTTTTTTCAAAATTTACAGTCTTTTTCCGTTTATATCGCAAAAAAAAAAATCGCAGAGGCAATCAAATACCATTAAAAGAAAGATCTACTTGTGGGAAGAAAAGGACGCAAATTTCGTTTGGGTACAACATTGCATGTCCGCACAATTTCCAGTTAAAGCAGCGCAGTGAAAAAATTCTGAAAACACCTCTGGTCCTTTAGCTACAAAATGGTCCGGGGCTTAAGTGGTTAAACCTTTTTCATGCTGCTCTCATGAATATTTAGCTGTATTATATCGAGCAAGATCTTCTTAATAATTATCTTATTTTAATTTTTAATTCAGCTCTTCATTTTAAATGCTTCATAATTTTATAGTGATCTCCATGTTTTGTTTTTTGTTTTTGTTGTGTCAAGTTTACCGCTTATTTATTTTGTTTTGAATTTTTTGACCTTCAAGGAAATTTTTTTGTGTTATCTGTCCCTTTTATTTTATTTGTTAAAATGTATCTGCCTACTCCAAAATTACATTTATAATTATTATAAAAACACATAGTCAAGTATTAACTGTCAAAATAAAAACCATTTTTCTTGTTCATACATCACGGGACACAGAGCAGCATAGTCATTACTATGTGGGTTATATAGAATTACCTTCAGGTGCTGGCACTGGCAACTTCCAAAACAGGAAGTACCCTCCCCTATATAAGCCCCTCCCATCCGGGAGTACCTCAGTTTTTTTGCCAGTGTCTAAGGTGTTGGCCAAGGTTAACATGTATTCATCTGGGCTTGTGTACAGGTTCTCTGGGCCTTAGCAAGCTATTCCGGATCCGACCAAAAAAGCTTCATAGCTAAACAGTCGGTACCCGGGCCTTGCAGAGAAGAGCAGGGTTTTGCCTGTAATGCCTCTCTTAGGAGGGCTGGACCCTGGGATCCAGAGCTCTGGTCATACCCAAAACCAAGAGGCTATCTGTGCAGGGTGCTATACAGGTCCAGGGGAGTGGAATCCTTGGGAACCCGGTCCCTGAAGGTCTAGTACAATGCCTGCCGTGGGAGGTGAAGTTTGGGCTTCTGTGGACCAAACAAAGTCCTGCGGCGGGGAAAAGGTAAGTGGGGGCCCCTCAGGAACTTGGTTCTATTGAGGGGACCCCCAAGCCTAATATGTCTTTCTGCCTCTTACCTAAAGGGTATTCCCGCTAATAGCTGTATATGCCTAAGAAATCCTAGAAATGTTTTTTCATAAGGGAAGTTTTAAAAAAACTGTAAACCTGGAAATGTTTTTTCATAAAGGAGGTTTTAAAAAAAAAAAAAAAAAGACAAAAGTGCGGTACCTGTGTTTGTCCACTAGAGGCCGCTGTGGAACGTCTTTTTTCTTGGGACTATTCCTTCCATGGTGAAAGTCCAGGCAGATGAGTGAGCTCTCTATCAGGGAAGCTGCATTCCTCTGTCATGCTGCCAAGTAGTTTCCTTCCATCCCCGAGTCCTGGTGAAACAGGGACCCTGGCTCCTCTCCCTACATGGCGCCAAGAGCGCACACGTGCACGCGCGCGCGCACCCATGCTTTCCTTTTATAAGGTTTAGCTTCAAAAAAGGGGGCGGAGCCTGGCGGATGACGCGCTCTGTGCGCCCAGCGCTTCTGCGCATGTGCGGGCGTCCCAGCAAGATAAAAGGACTCAGTCCACGCTGCTTGCTATGGACACAGAGCATGAAAAGGAGCTGGTAGCATGGTATAGGGGCTTACAGCGGGCGGTTGATACAGGCATCCCCAGAAAGACGCATTAGTAGACACCCACTGATGTACATAGCAGCAAATTGCATTAGACTATTTCAGTAAGGGGTGTATTGCGGCTGGAATACCTCAGCTTTGAACTAAGGAATATGCCGCCTAAAAAACTCTGAGATATACCTCTCAGGAAGTGTAGGGGGTCTCCATCGGGCTCTGAGGATCTGGAGCAGTCATCTGCACCCTCCTCCCCTGAGAAATCAGAGGTTAATACCCATAAGGAACCCCCGGGAGTGCCAGGTACTGCGGCTGTCCTCAGTCCACCTGCTCCTGCATATATAACAGAGGAGGTTTTTTCCTCAACTCTGGAGGGATTGGAGCAGAGATTGGCTGCATTGATCGCTTCTTCTCTACAGGAAAGAAAGCGCTCCAGATCTCCATCACCTCCATTAGAGTGCCTGTTGGCAGAGCAACAGTCCCAGGAAGGGACCGACCTACCTGAAGGGGATCAGGAGGAGGTTAGCTCTGTTTTTGAGGAATCGACAGTAGATGAACCATTTTCAGCATCACAGACTGAAAGATTGTGGGTCCAGACCCTAACTGACATGGTTCGATCTGCATTTAAAATGCCTCTTGTTGAACCATCAACTACTGCTGTCTCCTCATTGGGGTCGCTAAAAGCTCCCCAGGTTAATTGCTCCTTTCCAATACATCCATTATTGGAAGGACTTATATACCAGGACTGGGAACATCCTGATAAACTATTTGTTCCGCCTAAAAGGTTTCCGGTGATCTATCCCATGGAGGAAAAGTTCACCCAGAGATGGAATGTTCCTACGGTGGATGCAGCCATCTCTTCTGTGAACAAATCACTGACATGTCCAGTAGATAATGTTCAAATGTTCAAAGATCCAGTGGATAAAAAATTGGAATCTTTATTAAAATCTGCTTTTTCCACAGCAGGGGCTGTTACACAGCCAGCAGTGGCAGCTATTGGGGTCTGCCAAGCTTTAAAGGATCAAATGAAAATGGTCCTGAGGGATTTGCCAGACCAGCAGGCCCAGGCTCTGGCTGATCTGCCTAGAGCATTATGCTTTGCGGTTGACGCCATCAAGGATTCTATCCATCAGGCCTCCCGCCTCACGCTGTCTTTGGTACATATGCGTAGGCTTCTGTGGCTCAAAAACTGGTCTGCTGAAGCTCCCTGTAAGAAGCTCTTAGTTAGCTTCCCATTTCATGGGGAACGCCTTTTTGGCGAAGACCTGGATAAGTATATCCAGAAGATTTCCAGTGGTAAAAGTACTCTCTTACCGAGTAAAAAGAGGTCTAGGGGTCCATCTTTTAAGAGGACTACCTCTCCTATCCCTGCGACGTCTGCTACTAAGCAGTTCCGATGGCCTCCTCGGTCAAACTCAGAAGGTAAAAATCAGGGACAGCCACAGGGTAATAAAAAGCCCTGGATCCGAAGAGGTACTAAACCAGCCTCCAAGTCAAGCCTATGAAGGGCTGCCCCCACTCAAACGGGTGGGGGGAAGACTTCAGTTGTTCGCAGAGACCTGGCGGGAGACGATCAAAGACAGATGGGTGCTCTCCGCAGTAACTCTGGGATACAAGTTGGAGTTAAAAGAGTCTCCTCCGTCCCATTTTATGTGGTCAGGCATGCCAAGAGACCCTCTGAAAAGAGGGTCTCTCCTATTGGCGTTAGAACAACTATTGCTCCAAGGAGTAATTATGGAGGTTCCTATGGAAGAGTGGGGGTTGGGTTTCTACTCAAACCTTTTCACAGTCCCGAAGCCAAACGGGGACATAAGACCCATATTGGACCTAAAGAGTCTAAACAAATTTCTTAACGTCCGGTCTTTCCGGATGGAGTCGATCCGATCGGTCACCGCTGCCCTACAAGGGGAGGAATGGTTAGCCTCGATCGACATCAAAGATGCTTACTTGCATGTTCCCATCTTTCCAGGTCATCAAAAATTCCTACGCTTTGCAGTAGAAGGGCGCCATTTTCAGTTCAGAGCCTTACCATTCGGTCTGGCCACAGCACCACGAGTGTTCACAAAAATTCTGGCCCCACTGTTGGCCGATCTAAGAACACGGGGTGTAACGATAATGGCATACCTAGACGACCTGTTGTTGATGGACCACTCAGTTGCCAAGCTAGAAGTGGTAATTGTCGATACAATCAAGTATCTAGAGTCTCACGGTTGGGTCATCAACCTGGACAAGTCAGCCCTACAGCCAGTGAAAAACCTGGTATATCTAGGGCTACGGCTGGATTCAGACCAGAGGAAGATTTTCTTACCTCTAGACAAGGTATCCTCTTTGAGGGCCTTGGTCCGTCTGCTTTGTGCAAAAAGACAGCCGTCCATACGCCTGTGCATGAGGCTGCTAGGAAAGATGGTAGCATCATTCGAAGCTGTGCCATACGCCCAATTCCACTCAAGGAATTTACAAAGGGCCATATTGTCAGCCTGGAATGGAAAAGTTCAGGCTCTAGACTTCCCAATGGCTTTGTCCCCTTCCGTTCGGAAGAGTCTCTGCTGGTGGTTGATCCCCCAGAATCTCCAGAAGGGAAAACCCTTCAGCCCGATATCTTGGAAGGTGGTCACTACAGATGCCAGCCTTATAGGCTGGGGGGCAGTACTGGAGCAATGGTCTCTCCAGGGCAGATGGTCAAATGTAGTAAAAACCCTGCCCATCAATCTCTTAGAGATACGAGCAGCCCGGTACGCCCTAGTAGCCTGGACATCCAGACTCCAAGGGTCCCCTGTCAGAATTCAATCAGACAATGCCACAGCAGTGGCATATATCAATCATCAGGGAGGCACCAGGAGTCGTGCAGCCCAGAGGGAAGTAAGTCACATCCTGGAATGGGCAGAAAAGCATGTCCCATGTATATCAGCTGTCTTCATTCCAGGGGTGGAGAATTGGAAGGCGGACTTTCTGAGTCGCCAACAGTTATGCCCAGGGGAATGGTCCCTTCATCCCGAGGTCTTCCGAGCAATATGTCAGCGGTGGGGAACACCGGATGTAGATCTGCTAGCATCCAGATTCAACGCAAAGGTGGACAGATTTGTCTCCCGGACAAGGGATCCCCTCGCTTGCGGCTCGGATGCTCTGGTGTTCCCTTGGGATCAGTTCAGACTGATATATGCATTCCCTCCGCTACAATTGTTGCCTCGACTCCTTCGCAGAGTCAGGTTGGAGAAGAAGCCGGTGATCCTGGTGGCTCCAGCGTGGCCCCGAAGGGCCTGGTACGCGGAGATCATCAAAATGTCTGTGGGGAGTCCTTGGACCCTTCCACGTCGTCCGGACCTGCTTTCGCAAGGACCGATATACCACCCTTCCTTACTAACTCTAAGTTTAACGGCCTGGCTATTGAATCCCACATCCTAAAGAAGAGAGGTCTCTCTAACTCTGTGGTATCAAAATGGCATCCACGTAAGTACGTTATAGGCAGAATTCTGGACTTCCTGCAGTGGGCTGTAGACAGGAAGTTTGCCTTAAGTACTATCAAGGGCCAGGTTTCGGCCTTGTCAATACTATTTCAAAGGCCCCTGGCTATGCATTCACTTGTCAAATCCTTTATGCAAGGTGTGACTCGTATTATTCCACCGATTAAGGCTCCCATATGCCCATGGGATCTAAATTTGGTTCTGTCGGTTCTGCAGAAGCAGCCATTTGAACCTTTGCGGCACATTTCCTTGGTTCTACTCACCAGGAAATTGATATTTTTAGTAGCCATATGCTCGGCTAGAAGAGTGTCGGAATTAGCCGCCATGTCCTGTAAAGAGCCATATCTGGTTATCCATAAGGACAGAGTAGTATTACGTCCTCACCCAGCCTTTCTTCCTAAGGTGGTATCGAGGTTTCACTTGAACCAGGATGTGGTTCTTCCTTCCTTTTTCCCCAAACCAAGCTCGGTAGAGGAAAAGTTATTGCATTCTTTGGATGTAGTAAGAGCAGTTAAAGCTTATCTAAAAGCCACTGCTCAGATTCGTAGAACGGATTCTTTGTTTGTTCTGCCGGAAGGCCCCAGAAAGGGTCAGGCAGCATCAAAATCTACTTTAGCCAAGTGGATTCGACAGGTCATAATACAAGCCTATGGCTTGAGAAGTAGACCGCCTCCGTTCAAAGTTAGGGCGCACTCCACGAGAGCAGTTGGAACTTCATGGGCAGTGCATCACCTGGCCTCCCTGGCTCAAATTTGTAAGGCCGCAACATGGTCTTCAGTACACACGTTTACTAGGTTCTACCAGGTGGACGTTAGAAGTCAGGAGGATGTCGCCTTTGGGCGCAGTGTGTTGCAGGCCGCAAAAGATCCTCATGCCTGATGGCGCCCAGCTTATGTATGGTGTATCCCCCCCTCATGTGGCATTGCTTTGGGACGTCCCACATAGTAATGACTATGCTGCTCTGTGTCCCGTGATGTATGAACAAGAAAGTAGGATTTTTAAAACAGCTTACCTGTAAAATCCTTTTCTTGGAGTACATCACGGGACACAGAGCTCCCACCCCTCTTTTGGGGACACGTATTGCTTTGCTACAAAACTGAGGTACTCCCGGATGGGAGGGGCTTATATAGGGGAGGGTACTTCCTGTTTTGGAAGTTGCCAGTGCCAGCACCTGAAGGTAATTCTATATAACCCACATAGTAATGACTATGCTGCTCTGTGTCCCGTGATGTACTCCAAGAAAAGGATTTTACAGGTAAGCTGTTTTAAAAATCCTACTATTCTGGTCTATAACAAAATAAATAGAAGGCAGCGCTGGAGAACCTGCTGCCATTTGTGCATCCGTGAGACCCCAGAGCACACATCAACCCTGTGTGGCCCATAAAATTGGGAGCTTGAGAAGCACAACAGTTCTAAGCACAATCTGATGCTGGACTCCCAGAGGTCAGGAGCAGCAGCAGGTGATATACATGTCCCAAGTCAGTGGTACTACAACAGGCTGCCTTCTGTCAGACCACAATGAAGCAAGGCCATCACTTCCTGGTCTTCTTGGGAGCCTTCCCTGCAGCCTTCCCTGCAGCCTTCCTTCTGCGTGTGGCTGGAGGCTGTGCCACTGGAGGTGTATTCGTGTCAGGAGGAGGAGAGGGAGGTGGAGGAGAAGAAGAAGGTGGAGGAGGAGGAGGTTGAGGTTGGGATAGCTGGGTGACCTCACATATGGCTGTATTGGGGGTAATTCTCTCCATCACCCCCTTGTTCAGCAAGGTGATGAGCAGGGGCTTGCATAGGAGGCGTTGCTCCATGCCCTTGGCGTGACCAGCAAACCAAGCAGACCGGAAGTGAAGCTGTATGCGCTCCACGACTTGCAGTACCAGGAGGACGCCAGGGGCGCTCATCAAGTGGCAAGTTTAAAGCACCAACAGCGCTCATTATATACAAACGCCTGTTTACTATTGAGCTTTGGTACATGCATTTTGTAAAGGGGATTGGGGGGATTGATTGTTAAATAAAATTTGCAAACAATATTGCCCTATGTGGATTTGTTTTCCCCTTACATATGCAAGCGGTGTCCAAGTTTAAAGTTGCAGTCACATGGAATGAGGATGGTTTATACATGCCTTTTTTGATCTATTATCTGGTGAGTGCATCCCCATAGGGGGACTGTTTTTACCCCCCACGTGGTGAATTACATCTGGGTGAAAAGAAGCACTGAAACTAGGATCAAGTAGAACCAAACCCACCATTCACTATCATCATCACCGATATATTCAATCATATAGAAGACGCACAAATGAACATTGTTTGTCCGTAGCGCTGCTACAGTTTTATTCTGAACTTTTTTATGGGAGTTTTTATATGACTGTGTTTTAAATGTATCATGTTCATTTATTTATTCACAAATATCCGTGTGCTAAGTATACCTTTTGTTTGATTCTCATAGGGGAGAGAAGACTGGGAGGAGAACACTCCAGGGAGCACAGTAACCCCACACCTTCTAAACAACCCCAACCTCACCAAGACCCACAACCTGAGGATGTTGAGGAAGTTGAAGAGGTGGAGGAAGGAGAAGTGCAGGAAGGAGAAGTGGATGACGTGGTGGAACTGGTCACCACAACAGGTCAGTATCTGTCACCACAGCTTCAGGTAAGAGATGTAGGCCTGCAGAGTTAAAATACCTTTTGGATTTTTTTCTAGGGGATGAAAATGTTGGGGTGAAAGAAAGTACGCGTTTCTCTGCTGACAGTGCCCTACGAATCATACAGCAAGTGATGGAATGTAGTAGAGAACTGGACAGAATTAAGCAAAGAATTAATGTGATGGATCAAACCTTTAAAGACATCCTAGATGTTTTGGGGCGAATTCAATAAGGCACAAAACACCCCATTTTTTGATTAATTTCGTTTTTCCCCCTTTTTTCAGCTTTTGGACGATCAACCAAGCCAAAATTTGAATATGCACACAGTGTGTCAACATGTGCCATCTGCCATCAGGGGATATCTGTGAACGGGTTTTGGGGGTGCAACCCCTTCCTCGCATCTCAAGTAGGTGAACTGAAGAAGGGGTTGCATCCCCAAAACACGTCCATTGATCACCCCTGATGGCAGATAGCACATGTTGACAATAGGGATCAGGAGTCAAAAATCCCTTCTTAAAAAGACTCTAAATTGTGTGCATCTTCAAATTTTGTCTTGGTCAGGGGTGCCAACACCCCATATTATGACGGGCAGATAGAGACATTTTTTGTTAAATTGAATGTCTCATATTGCCGAGAGGTATACAATGTTGAAGTTTGTTGGATGCTACTGATGTTTTTGTATTTTCTTAACACAAAAAAAGGCCTGTTTCTGGGCAGGCAAAAAAAATTAAAAGAGTGTTCTATTTACCATGTGTGTGAATGTGCACAGAGTAAAATGTTTGAACAACCACAAAGTGTAGCTTCTTTTTTTATACGCTATAACCTTATTTGTGATTTTTTTTGGTGTTACTAGTGAAATGGTTGGTATTTACTAAAGGAAAATACACTTGGCACTACAAATGCACTAAGACAAACTAGGAGACTGCTAAAAAAATGATACAAAATACAGATTAAACCAGAGATTTATTTGTTACTTTATCAATAAATATTCAGACATGGCCTGGCATAGGAATTGCCCCCCCCACCCGTGAAATATTTAAGATATTTCTAGCGAACCTCACGGGCATTTTGGGGGGGCAAGCCAGGACGGCCAGATTCGAGGCCCGGCAGGGTATTGCCAGTTTGAAGTCCTGCCTCAGGAACAATTAAGGCAATATAATTTGGGGATTTCCTTAGAAGAAAATTATGTACACACAGCAACAGAAAACAACGTAGTTAATTTTGTACTCCGCCAAGTGAATTGGAGTCATGAAAAGGCGGAACCGGCTGGCCATTATCCCAAAGGCATTCTCAACGACTCTTCGGGCCCTGGCCAGCCGGTAGTTGAACACCCTTGTAACGGCAACCCAATATAAAGGGGGTAAAACGCCGTTTACGATGTTCCCTCTCCTAGACACACATCCACTCGCTACCAATATCCACAGCCAAACGACCCTTTCCCATAGGAACCAATCCCTCTGGAAGAAAACGAGACGCACTCTGTCTTCTTCTGTAATAGGAATCACTTTATTATTGAGAAACATTGTAACTTTATACACAATTCAATACACCTGATTTAACATGAACAAGGGCCCAGCTCCACCCACACATCCCAAGACTCAACACCTCATCCTGACGTCTGCTAGGCTTCAAAAGATCCCACACAATACACATCTTCTCACAAAGGGTTGGCAGCCAGTCTGTCTGGCACTTTACAATACACACAAGGACAGACTTAATGAACAATAGAATGCAAAACACCTTAATTCCTCACAGCAATGATTACATAACCCCCACACACAGTATACATCCAATCTATATACAATGTATATACAGCCTTGAATATGGCTATCACAGACCATATCGGGGGTTTCTTTTATTCACCCTGTGTCCAAAGTGACCCCACTGTCACAACCCTCTTCTCCGGGGTGAGGGTCCTTAGGGGAAATGGCCTCATGAGGTGCGGTCCCAGTCCGAAGGCTTCATCAGCCAAAAACACAAAGGGGAGTCCTTCAACATTCCCTGCATCCGGTGGCAATGCAAGGTCATCACTCTGGAGACGGAGGGCAAACTCCGTCTGGCTGAAGGATTCCCCATCGGACATCCGGCCATTCTTCCCCACATCCACATAGAGGAATTCATAATGTGCTGACACCACCGCCATCAGCACAATGCTATGAAACCCCTTGTAGTTGAAAAAGTAGGACCCAGAACGGGGGTGGCGGCACGATGCGGACATGCTTCCCGTCAATGGCTCCACCGCAGTTGGGAAAGTCCCACCGTGTGGCAAACTCCGATGCCACAGTCTGCCATTCCTGTGGCGTGGAAGGAAGCTGTGGAGCCAAACAAGAAAAAATAAGAAAAAATTAATACTTTTGCACATAACATTGCAAGCAGATTCTACAAAAATACATTCTAGACCAACATCATTCTAAAATTCAGTTTAATGTTTATTTTAAAAATCAAAATGAAGGCTCAAGTATCATATTCATCACCCCCACTGATGGTCCATTACAAAAATATTTGGGGGGGGGCTAGATGAGTTTGGGAATGCTCAAAAATAAGGAGACCGAACATTTCTCACAAAATTTTAGGGGGTGATTGGGGGGGGGGGGTAAAGCACTACAATGGAGCTGAAGAAATACATTGGGAAGTGACTCGGCTAGGTGTGTTTGGGCACAGGATAGCATGGCAGTGGCGGTGCGTCCATAGTGGGTGCTGGAGCACTGCCCCCTCTCTCTCCTGCGCCCGTCACACAGAACAATACATAGGTTCATGCCTTGCATGAACCTATGTATTGTCGATGCCGCCCACTATTCAGGTGGATGGCCCCCTGTTGTGCGGCGGACATCTGAATAACAGCGTCTTTTTTTTAAAGGGAAGTGCCTATCAGAGCCAACGACTCTGATAGGCTTGCCGATTACAGCCTGAGGGCTGTATTTGGCTTCCTAAAAGATAAGCAGGGGACGCAGGGGGGTTGCGTTCCTTGGTTAAACACTGACAGGCTCCTCTGCCAACCATGTTCACCGAGTCTGTTTACCGGTAACCTGATTGGCTGATGCAACATCGAGGGCGGGAGAAGACATTGAGGAGAGAAGAAGGACGGTGCAGACCAGAGGAAGGTAAGTGCAGGGCTGGGGGGGGGGGGGGGGGAACTGGCTGCATTTGAAGGGACAAACTGGTGGCGTTAAATAGGCACAGTCACGGAAATGTTTTTTTTTTTTATTTGTAAAATTTGGGGGTGGACCCCCAAAAATTTTGAACACCAGCCGCCAATGATGGAGAGATTAGTGAAGGGAAATATGCATGGAGGAGAAAAAAAGGGGCATTTAAAAGCTTCCAGCATGCATGAGGACAAAGGGGACATTCTCAGCATATTACAATCATGGTAATTAGTGAAGGATGAAAGAAATACAATACATTATCATACATGAAATACATAAAATGTGATGTAAAAGGAGAAAACTTACCCTCATATAGTCCTCCTGCAGGACTTGGATAATGGCAGAACAGGTGTCTGGGATTATGAGGCCCAGAGCCTGGGGGGAGATGCCTGTCGTGAACTTCAAGTCCTGAAGACTTCTCCCTGTCGCCAGGTAACGTAACGTGACGATGAGCCTCTGCTCAGCACTGATGGCTTCCCGCATAACAGTGTCCTGCCTGGTAATATAGGGGGACACCAAAGCCAACAGATGCTGAAAAATGGGGTCAGACATCCGCAGAAAATTCCTGTAGTCCTCAGGATTATTCTCCACGATCTCCCGCAGCAGAGGCATATGGCAGAATTGGTCCCGCTGGAGCAACCAGTTCTTGGTCCATGAACTCCTCCTCACCCCGTTCATGGACTCGTCTTGGTCCAAAAAAAGCAGACCAACACGCACAGCACGAACTCGACGACGAGAACGTACCCGCGACATGGCTAGGAAATGGTTGTCTGATCAGAACGTACTAAACAGAACGCACTTTAGAACAGCAAGGCCTATGAAGAACAAACTGAAATTCAGAAACGAACGGGCAAGAACGCACTGTAAAACAGATATGACCTGCCTACACGCCCTGAAAGACAATATACGAACCCACAAGCACAAACTGAACCACAGAAAACGAACTGAAAGCACGAAGACTGAAAAGCGCGAATCGTCTCTTCCCAAACTTTTACTTCACACGCGTAAACACGAGATCAGCAAAAGCAGCCCAAGGGGTGGCGCCATTGAAATCGATCTTCCCCTTTATACTGCTGTCGTACGTGCTGGACGTGACCGCGCAGAACAACGACGAGATTTGAAATTGACTGTGTGTATGCAAGGAAAGCTTGACAAGAATCTCGTCAAGCCAGACAAGAATCTCGTCGAGAAAAATTACGTGTTTCTTTTTCGTACATCACGGGACACAGAGCGACTTAGTCATTACTAATGGGTTATATAGTTTACCTTCAGGTGTTGGCACTGGCCAATTCCAAACCGGAAGTACCCTCCCCTATATAAGCCCCTCCCACCCGGGAGCACCTCAGTTTTTTGCCAGTGTCTAAGGTGTTGGCCAAAGAGTAACATGTGTTTTCACTGGGCTTGCGTACAGGTTCTTTTGGGCCTTAGTAAGCTGTTCCGGATCCCACCAAAAAAGCTTCATAGCTAAACGGTCGGTACCCGGGCCTTGCAGCAGAAGAGCAAGGTTTTGCCTGTAATGCTTCTCTTAGGAGGGCTGGACCCTGGGATCCAGAGCTCTGGTCATACCCACGACCAAGACGCTGTCTGTGCAGGGTGCTATACAGGTCCAGGGGAGTGGAATCCTTGGGAACCCGGTCCCTGAAGGTTTAATTACAATGCCTGCCGTGATAGGTGAAGTTTGGACTTTTGTGGACCAAACAAAGTCCTGCGGCGGGGATCAGGTAAGTGGGGGCCCTCAGGAACTTGGTTCTATTGGGGGACCCCCAAGCCTAATTTGTCTTTCTGTCTGTTACCTAACGGTATTCCCGCTAAATATCTGTGTTTGCCTATAACTACTGAAAATGTAAAATTTTAATAGTAGTCAAGAAAAAAAAAAAAAAACAGGGACCGCGGTACCTGTGTTAAATCACTAGAGGCCGCTGTAGTCCATTTTTCTTGTAAATGTGGATCTTTGGTTTTCTCAACTCAAAAGATCCAGGCAGCTGGTAAGTTTCTCTGAGGGAATCCACTTCCTCTGCCCTGTTGCTGCGTTCATCCACCGCACAGGCCCTCCGGCAAAAAGGGCCCTGGCTCCTAGTCCTCTGTTGGTTTTCGAAAAGGGCGCCATTGGCGCACGGGCGCGCGCGCGGGCGCGTGCACGCGCCTCCTATGAAAAAAAAGGGGCGGGGCGGGTGGATGACGCTCGATGCGCGCCGCGGCGCTTCTGCGCATGTGCGGGCGTCCCAGCATGGTTAAAAGACACAGTACAAGTGTCAGCTGCATGCAAACAGAGCTAGCAACAAACAGTGGCACACAGAGGCGGTTGATGCAGGCATCCCCATAGAAAGGCACTTTAGTGGACACCAGCTGGTATATAGCAGCACCTGTGTTAGACTATTACCAGCAAAAATTGGTGTATGACGACGGGAATACCTCAGCTTTGTGCTTAAGGGATATGTCGTCCAGACGCTCCGGAAATAGATCTTCCAGGAAGCCAAAGGGGTCTCCATCGGGCTCTGAGGATATTGGGCATGCTTGCACTGCACCAATCTCCCCTGAGAATGCAGAGGTCAGTAGCCGTAGAAACCCCGCAGGAATGCCTGGTGCTGCGGCTGTCCCCAGTCCACCAGCTCCTGTATATATAACAGAGGAGGTTTTATCCTCAACTCTGGGAGGATTGGAAGAGAGATTAACAGCATTGATCGCTGCTTCCCTGTCACAGGAAAAGCGCGTCCGATCTCCGTCTCCTCCTTCAGAGTGCCTGTTAGTGGAGGAACAGCCCCACACAGAGATCGACCTACCTGAAGGGGATCAGGATGAGGTTGATTCACTTATAGAGGAATCAACAGTGGAAGAACCTTTCTCAGCTTCTCAGGCTGAAAGATTATGGGTTCAGTCTCTGACTAACATGGTCCGATCAGCATTTAAAATGCCTCTGGCGGAACCACCATCCACTACGGTTTCCTCGCTGGGGTCGCTAAAAGCTCCCCAGGCGGTCTGTTCCTTCCCAATCCACCCTTTATTAGAAGGGCTTATTTACCAGGATTGGGAGCATCCTGATAAAATATTTGCTCCCCCCAAGAGATTTCCGGTGATCTATCCCATGGAGGATAAGTTCATAAGAAAATGGAGGGTCCCTATAGTGGACGCAGCCATCTCTTCTGTTAACAAATCACTGACATGTCCAGTAGATAATGTTCCAATGTTCAAAGACCCAATAGATAAAAAATTGGAGTCTTTACTAAAATCTGCTTTCTCTACAGCAAGTATGGTGACACAACCTGCGGTAGCAGCGATTGGAGTCTGCCAAGCAGTGAAAGATCAGTTGAAACAAGTCTTAAGGGACTTACCAGATCAGCAGGCTCATGCCCTAGCTGACCTGCCTAGAGCCTTGTGTTTTGCGGTGGACGCCATAAAGGATACAATCCAACAGGCCTCCCGCTTTACGCTGTCTATAGTACATATGCGTAGGCTTCTGTGGCTCAAAAACTGGTCTGCTGAAGCTCCCTGTAAAAAACTGCTGGTTAGCTTCCCATTTCATGGAGAACGCTTATTTGGAGAAGATCTGGACAAATATATCCAGAAAATTTCTGCCGGTAAAAGTTCACTCTTACCGGTTAAGAACAAGGGTAGAAGTCCTTCTTTTAAGAGGCCTACCTCTCCAGTCCCGGGCACATCGGCTGTGAAGCAGTTCCGACGGCCTCCGCGGTCAAATTCAGGGGGCAGAAATCAGGGACAATCACAGGGTAACAAGAAGCCCTGGATCAAGAGAGGTACAAAACCTCCCCCTAAGGCATGAAGTATTGCCCCCGCTCAATCGGGTGGGGGGAAGACTTCAGTTGTTCACAGAGACCTGGCGGGACACCATCAGAGACAGATGGGTGCTCTCCGCAGTAAGTCTGGGATACAAGCTGGAGTTAAAAGGCACTCCTCCTGCCCAATTTATGAGGTCAAACATGCCAAGAGATCCCCAAAAGAGAGGATCCCTCCTTCTGGCACTAGAACAACTATTGCTCCAAGGGGTAATCATGAAGGTTCCCCTGGAAGAAAGCGGATTCGGGTTTTACTCGAACCTTTTCACAGTCCCCAAACCAAATGGGGACGTGAGGCCCATATTAAATCTAAAAGGGCTAAACAAGTTCCTAAATATCAGGACCTTTCGGATGGAGTCGATCCGATCAGTGGCCACCGCCCTACAAGGGCAGGAATGGCTAGCCTCGATCGACATAAGGGATGCTTATCTGCATATTCCCATCTTTCCGGCCCATCAGAAATTTCTACGCTTTGCAGTAGAAGGGCGCCATTTTCAGTTCAGAGCCTTACCTTTCGGTCTGGCCACAGCACCACGAGTGTTCACAAAAATTCTGGCCCCATTATTGGCCAATCTAAGAACACAGGGTGTAACGATAATGGCATATCTAGACGACCTGCTACTAATAGACCACTCAGTGGAAAAGCTGGAAGTAGCTATTCACAAGACAATCGAGTATCTGGAATATCACGGTTGGATTATCAACCGGGACAAGTCAGCTCTAAGACCAGTCAAAAGTCTGGAATACTTAGGGCTAAGGCTGGATTCAAATCAGAGAAAGATTTTCTTACCTCCAGAGAAGGTGTCGTCTTTAAGAAATTTGACCCACTTAGTGGGTACAAAAAGAAAACCATCCATACGTCTCTGCATGAGGCTGCTGGGAAAGATGGTGGCTTCATTCGAAGCGGTACCCTACGGTCAATTCCATTCAAGGAATTTGCAAAGGGCCATACTGTCAGCCTGGAACAAAAAAGTTCAGGCTTTAGACTTACCAATGTCCCTGTCCCCTTCCGTTCGCAAGAGCCTCCATTGGTGGTTGGTGCCCCAGAATCTGGAAAGAGGGAAACCCTTCAGTCCGGTTTCTTGGAAGGTGGTCACTACAGATGCCAGCCTCATCGGCTGGGGGGCAGTGCTGGAGCAATGGTCTCTCCAGGGCAGGTGGTCAGAAGCAGAAAAGGCCCTGCCCATCAATCTCTTAGAGATACGAGCAGCCCGGTATGCCCTAGTAGCATGGACATCCAAACTCCAGGGGTCCCCTGTCAGAATTCAATCAGACAATGCCACGGCAGTGGCATATATCAATCATCAGGGTGGCACCAAAAGTCGTGCAGCCCAGAAGGAAGCAAATTGCATCCTGGAGTGGGCAGAAAGATATGTCCCAGCCATATCCGCGGTTTTCATCCCAGGAGTGGAAAATTGGAGAGCGGACTTTCTAAGTCGCCAACAATTATGCCCGGGGGAATGGTCTCTTCACCCCGAGGTTTTCCAGGCAATATGCCAGCGGTGGGGAACACTGGATGTAGATCTGCTAGCATCCAGATTCAACGCAAAGGTGGACAGGTTTGTGTCTCGCACAAGGGATCCCCTAGCTTGCGGCTCGGATGCCCTAGTGTTCCCTTGGGATCGGTTCAAGCTGATATATGCATTCCCACCGCCACAATTGTTACCACGATTACTCCGCAGAATCAGGGTAGAAAAGAAACCAGTGATTCTGGTGGCTCCAGCGTGGCCCCGAAGGGCATGGTACGCGGAGATTGTAAAAATGTCAGTGAGGAGTCCTTGGACCCTCCCACTTCGTCCGGACCTGCTGTCGCAAGGACCGATATACCACCCTTCCTTACCAGCCCTAGGTTTGACGGCCTGGCTATTGAAGCCCACATTCTGAAAAAGAGAGGGCTCTCTAATTCTGTGGTATCTACCATGATCAATGCCAGGAAACCGGTATCCAGGCAGATCTATTATAGGATCTGGAAAGCGTACATTACGTGGTGTGAGACCAAGAAATGGCATCCACGTAAGTACATGATAGGGAGGATTCTGGACTTCCTACAGTGGGCTGTAGATAGGAAGCTGGCCTTGAGTACTATCAAGGGTCAGATTTCGGCCTTGTCAATATTTTTTCAAAGGCCCTTGGCTTCGCATTCACTAGTCAAAGCCTTTATACAAGGAGTGATGCGTATTAGCCCTCCGGTTAGTATTCCCATATGTCCTTGGGACTTAAACCTGGTTCTGTCGGTTCTACAGAAACAACCGTTTGAACCATTACAACACATTTCCTTGGTTCTTCTCACCAGGAAATTGGTTTTCTTAGTAGCCATTTGTTCGGCTAAAAGAGTGTCGGAATTAGCAGCTATGTCCTGTAAGGAGCCATATCTGGTTGTCCATAAGGACAGAGTAGTATTACGTCCTCATCCAGCCTTTCTTCCTAAGGTGGTATCGAGGTTTCATTTGAACCAAGATGTGGTTCTTCCTTCTTTTTTCCCCAAACCTAGCTCAGTAGAGGAAAAGTTATTACATTCTTTGGATGTGGTAAGAGCAGTTAAAGCTTATCTAAAAGCCACTGCTCAGATTCGCAGAACGGATTCTTTGTTTGTTCTGCCGGAAGGCCCCAGAAGGGGTCAGGCAGCATCAAAATCTACTTTAGCCAAGTGGATTCGACAGGTCATAATACAAGCCTATGGCTTGAGAAAGAGACCGCCTCCGTTCAAAGTTAGGGCGCACTCCACAAGAGCGGTTGGAACTTCATGGGCAGTGCATCACCAGGCCTCCCTGGCTCAAGTATGTAAGGCCGCAACATGGTCTTCGGTACACACGTTTACTAGATTCTATCAGGTAGACGTTAGAAGTCAGGAGGATGTCGCCTTTGGGCGCAGTGTGTTGCAGGCCGCAAAAGATCCTCATGCCTGATGGCGCCCAGCTTATGTACCCCCCCCTCATTTGGCATTGCTTTGGGACGTCCCATTAGTAATGACTAAGTCGCTCTGTGTCCCGTGATGTACGAAAAAGAAAAAGGGATTTTTATAACAGCTTACCTGTAAAATCCTTTTCTTGGAGTACATCACGGGACACAGAGCTCCCACCCCTCTTTTTGGGACACTTATTGCTTGGCTACAAAACTGAGGTGCTCCCGGGTGGGAGGGGCTTATATAGGGGAGGGTACTTCCGGTTTGGAATTGGCCAGTGCCAACACCTGAAGGTAAACTATATAACCCATTAGTAATGACTAAGTCGCTCTGTGTCCCGTGATGTACTCCAAGAAAAGGATTTTACAGGTAAGCTGTTATAAAAATCCCTTTTTTTAACGATGAGAAACTCGGTCGTGTGTACGAGGCTTAATATGCAAGTTTTTGCCATAAAAAGTGTTTGGGGACCCAGTGTAGTGAAGTAGTATAGTGGTTTCCAGTTGATAATTGATGTTTAAGTATTATAATGATGATATAAGTTATGTTCCCGCAGCATCACACCCAAGTTCTCCAGAGAATGCACTTTATTGACTTCCAATACAGAACAAGGTCCAATACTTGCACAGATGACCCAATCCACAGAGTATATATGTCTTTCAGAGTGAGACCTATGCCTTCCTATCCATGCAGAGTGACAAGACTAGAGCAGACTGAATGCCAGCTTGAATGTCTAAAATACTGGTCTCACCCTGGAGGGGGGGGGGTTTCCATGAATACCCCCTCAAGTCTAATTACCATCAATAAATACCTTTTCTTTGGTCCTAAACAATATACACTTTGAACCCTTTGAAATGTTCAATTAGGTTAACAGGCCACCTCACACACCTAGGTAGGCTTGCAAAAGATTAACACATCAAAGCTGTTATCTGGCCCCTCTGATATGTGTGATCAACAAACACCCATTGATGTGTAATCTTGAATGTCTGTATGTAACACATATATATCGTACCATACATATAACACAGTATATATAACATACATACACATATATATTAATATTACAACATATACCCCCACTTGGGTCGGTTCTAACTACTAGAACTGACCCATAAATCAAGCAACAAACATCATTATGATTTGAGGTACTGGATGCTTTACAATGGCTCATATGAAATATGAAGTTGAGACTGGTTACATCTCTCTTCACCAGCCCCCCCCCCCTAAAATATTCCCATGGAACAGTTATTAGATAATATAACTTTAGACCATGACTGGAAAAGGATTTGGTAAACGTCCGTGGCCTGTATAGCTGTTAGACCTTATTTCAAAGCTTGCTCTTGAGTAAATCACATCACGATCTTGAATATTGCGCAAAAATTAGCTGATGTCACAGTCCATTCTGACTTCATCACATCTCTCACCATCTCACTGAAAGTAAAGCTTGGTATGCTTTGGGAGCTCCAATCCACATAAGTCCAGGATTCTCTCATCTCCAGGCTCAAAGTTTTCATTCTTAAAGATGCTTTTACACAATCACCAGCAAATCCTGAAATTCTGCTTCCATCTTTATAGTAAGAAGAACCATCAATATACCAGCAGTCCCTTCCAAGGTCAAAAAGGTTTGGATACGGCAGTAAAAATGCTGCAAACTATTTCCTTGCATGAGTCCATCTTGTAAGCATCTTACAATTCACATTTGCTTCTTTCCATTTCCTATTTGAGCAATGATGACCTTTTGTGTACCTGTCAAGTAATTTGTTGATTGACAGCCACAATTTGAATTTGCTGTAGGCCACCCCTCATTGCCTTTAATAGAGCAGTTACTTGTATCATTCAGTCCATAATTCCAACAGAATGGTATACCAACATATATTTATATACCCCCACGCGATGGTTCAAATAGAATCAGCTTGACATCAGTGTCTATCAGATCTTCTATCCCGACAAAGCGGCAATGGAAATTCTTGGCAGTATCTTTTCATGAAAGGTAGAAAGGTCTTTGTCATCCATATATGTCATAGCCTTCAGCATATTGTAAACAACTGATTCAACAAAGTTCAAATCATGACTAGAGTGATGAATTTCACTCACCTCTTTTATAAATTTAGGTAAACCACCCAACATTCTATAATTTATGCTATGCCAAGCCATGGTGCAGCATCACCTCAAATGTTAAGGATATTGATATTAATATGCATTATGTCATATGTACAGATGTTTTAAAATTATTTTAGGTTTAAATGCTTCGAATAGAAATGAAAAATTAAAAGCAACAAAATATATCTGGGAAAGGGAGAAAAATAAAGATAAAAAATAGGGCATTGGAGAAGAAAGGTCCATTGAAAAGGAAAAAAATAAAATAAAGAAAAAATGAGAAAAAAAATAAAAAATTGAATGTTCAAAAAAAAAGTCCATTGGTTGATGAATATTGAGAGTGTCCATATATTGTCTATTCAGAATTTCTCTCCCACTAGCCAACTTCTGTTTACATTCAAACGAGTTTCTCCGGGAATCTGAAAGACAAAAACTCTCAGACAAAAACTCATTAGCAAAGTCCTTAGTACTTTGTTTTGACTTCAAAAAATGTTTATTTACAGTTTACAGTCAAAGCTAATTCACCCCCACTGCTAGAGAAGTGTCATTTTCATTCAAAAACAGATCTGGACCCTTCAACTGTTCTAATAATGTGTAATGTTCTTTTCTCATCTTGTCATACTCAATTTTCAGGCGGTCATACTTCTGTTTTAATTGAGAAAATGGTATCCAGGTCTTTTTCTTATTATTATTTTGGTCAGCTCTGTTTTTCATATTAATATCACCTATGTTTGACACAGAATTTCCTCTTTTGTTGTGATCATTAGATATTATTTTCAGATCTTTCTGTTCAGTGTTTGTCCTAAACAATGTGGCTACATCAATTTTGACAGCTTGCTCATTTGACTTTCTCGATAAATGATCTGCTCTCAACAATATGTCTTTTAAATCATGAGGATTTGGGGTAACTAATAAAATATTTTGTTTGATATCTTCATGCAAAGCATCTAGAAACATACTCATATGTACCAAGCCTCCACGCTCAAATGCAAGATTATTACTGACCAATAATTCCATAATAGTAGATATTCTGTGTGACAATTCATAGGGCGATTCACTTTGCATTTGTTTGATCTTCCCATGAATAGTAACATCAGAACGTACACCATACAAAGCACATAATAATTCCATTAATATGTCCCTTGTCCTCAGAGGCTGGATACAGATCTGTTTAATTCTCATCCAAAGACCATTTCCTATAGCATGTTGCAAAACTCTTTCTACGTCAGATGGGTTTAGATTGTACATATCTCGGACATTCTGCATGTCACAAAACCATTTCAAAAATCTGTTTAAATCATGGCAGGGAACCATTCCTATTTTTTTAAGAATTGCATCAAGTTCTTTTGGTTTCAAATGCTTCATTACAAGCTGAACTTCACCTGTATTATTATAAACTGTGGTGGCCACAGTGGGTGCGGCTGGCAATGAATTATCAGATTTAATATGAGGTTCTGTTTCATTTGATAGAAAGTTTGTGTTTGTATTTTGCTGCAGATTGCTGAATCCAAGATTTGATGCATATCTGCATTCCTGAGATCTCTTCTCCAATTCCATAATTCTTAATTTTAATCTCTCATTTTCCTCTGATAATTCATCACAACGTTTAGATTTCTCAAGCAAAGCTCCACCAATGGTAACTGCATGCAATTTTAAATTTACCGTCTCAGTTTCTGATTGGTTTTGTAACCTTTGACAAACATTGTTGCTATTTGCAGCTGCATTCTGTAACTGCACAATTTCCTCAACTTGACCATTTAACCACTTAACGACCGCCCACCGCCGATTTACGTCGGCAGAATGGCACGGACAGGCAGAATCACGTAGATCTACGTGACTGCCTTTGTACAGTTGGGGGGTCCATCCGGACCCCCCTTCTGTGCCGTGAGCGGTCGTTACTTCACCGGGAGCGATCCCAGATGAGGGGGCGGCCTTTCGATTCCGGCCCCCCCCTCGCGATCGCTCCCGGCGAATGGAAATGCCCCCTCTGTCTGTGTCAGACAGAGGAAGCAGGAGGAAGTGATGTCATCTCCTGTGCGGCGCTCACATATACCGAGCGCCGTACAAGAGAAGACATCAGGTCAGTGAGCACAACACTACACTGACACCAGGACACATAGGAACACTAATCGCCCCCCCCAGGACCCCCAGACCCCCCCAGATCACCCCCCAGATCACCCCCCAGCCCCCAGTCACAGTGTCACTGATTGCAGTGACCATTTATTTAGTGATCACTGCAATCAGTGACATTTGTGACTGTGAAAGTGTCACTAAAGTTTAGTTTTAGGTCCAATGTAGCCCCCTAACCCCCCCTAATAAAGGTTTAACCCCCTGATCACCCCCCAGATAACCCTTTCACCCCCTATCACCGCTGTCGCTATGCGATCATTTTTCTGATGGCTGTCTTAGCATCAGTGATGGCGATCGGTAGCCAGTAATTTTTTTTAGGTTCGCCGCAGGTTTTTATAGCGTCGGGTACCCCAATATATTATCTAATAAAGGTTCAACCCCCTTGATCGCCCCCCAGGTAACCCTTTCACCCCCTATCACCGCTGTCGCTAATCGATCGTTTTTCTGATGCTGTCTTAGCATCAGTGATGGCGATCGGTAGCCAGTAATTTTTTTTAGGTTCGCCGCAGGTTTTTATAGCGTCAGGTACCCCAATATATTATCTAATAAAGGTTAAACCCCCTTGATCGCCCCCCAGGTAACCCTTTCACCCCCTATCACCGCTGTCGCTATGCGATCATTTTTCTGATGGCTGTCTTAGCATCAGTGATGGCGATCGGTAGCCAGTAATTTTTTTTAGGTTCGCCGCAGGTTTTTATAGCGTCGGGTACCCCAATATATTATCTAATAAAGGTTTAACCCCCTTGATCGCCCCCCAGGTAACCCTTTCACCCCCTATCACCGCTGTCGCTAATCGATCGTTTTTCTGATGCTGTCTTAGCATCAGTGATGGCGATCGGTAGCCAGTAATTTTTTTTAGGTTCGCCGCAGGTTTTTATAGCGTCAGGTACCCCAATATATTATCTAATAAAGGTTAAACCCCCTTGATCGCCCCCCAGGTAACCCTTTCACCCCCTATCACCGCTGTCGCTATGCGATCATTTTTCTGATGGCTGTCTTAGCATCAGTGATGGCGATCGGTAGCCAGTAATTTTTTTTAGGTTCGCCGCAGGTTTTTATAGCGTCGGGTACCCCAATATATTATCTAATAAAGGTTTAACCCCCTTGATCGCCCCCCAGGTAACCCTTTCACCCCCTATCACCACTGTCACTAAGCGATCGTTTTTCTGATCGCTGTCTTCGTGTCGGTGATGCCAATCGGTAGCCAGTCATTTTTTTTAGGTTCGCCGCAGGTTTTTATAGCGTCAGGTACCCCCAAATATGATCTAATAAAGGTTTTAACCCCCTAATTGCCCCTAGTTAACCCTTTCACCAGTGATCACCATATAAGTGTTACGGGTGACGCTGGTTAGTTAGTTTGCTTTTTATAGTGTCAGGGCACCCGCCGTATATAACCCAATAAAGGTTTAACCCCCTGATCGCCCGGTGGGTGATATCAATTAGGTTTTAGCGTCAGAGAGGGTCTGCGTCACACCCCAGGCAGCGTCAGGTTAGTGCCAGTAACGCTAACACCCACGCGTAAAGCATACACCCCCCTTAGTGGTATAGTATCTGAACAGATCAATATCTGATCTGATCAGATCTATACCAGCGGTTTAGGGTTCCCAAAAACGCAGTGTTAGCGGGATCAGCCCAGATACCTGCTAGCACCTGCGTTTTGCCCCTCCGTCCAGCCCAGGCCACCCAAGTGCAGTATCGATCGATCACTGTCACTTACAAAACACAACACACATAACTGCAGCGTTCGCAGAGACAGGCCTGATCCCTGCGACTCCAGTGCTGTAGGAGGTGATTTCACCACCACAGTTAAAAAAAAAAAAGCATATATGCCGAAGCATGGGGGCAGCAGGGGCAGCAGGGCGGAGGAGCAATTTTGCTCCTAATGCCGCATACATACGGTCGAAATTCCGACGGAGGCTTGCCCGTGGAAACGTTTGACCATGTGTGTGCGGCATAACTTTTTTGCGGGAGGATGCCCCCATGCTTCGGCATATATAAATGGTGCATGTATGCCCATCATTAGAAGTGGGTGGATGAAGGGCGGTATTCTAATGGTGGGCATACCCACCAATCAATCTCTTTTTTCGTTCAGCCAACAGGCTGCATGAAAAAAAAAGATTACAATACATGTCCAACAAGGACCAGCAACGTACTGGTATGTTGCTGGACTTTGAATGGTTATACCAGATTGATGCCTGCGGGTTTAGGCATCATCTTGGTATCATTCTTTTCAGCCAGCGGCCGGCTTTCATGTAAAAGCAATCACAGCGGCTAATTAGCCTCTGGACTGCTTTTACAAGCAGTGGGAGGGAATGTCCCCCCCCGGATATAAAAAGCGCCATTGGGAAATTGGGAAAGCATTTTATCACACCGATCTTGGTGTGGTCAGATGCTTTGAGGGCAGAGGAAAGATCTAGGGTCTAGAAGACCCCAGTTTTTTCAAAAAAAGAGTACCTGTCACTACCTATTGCTATCATAGGGGATATTTACATTCCCTGAGATAACAATAAAAATTATAAAAAAAAATATATATGTAAGGAACAATTTAAAAATAAAATAAAAAAGCAAAATTAATAATAAAAAAAAAAAAAAAAAAAGTACCCCTGTCCTGCCCTGCTCTTGCCCAATGGCGAACGCAAGCGTCGGTCTGGCGTCATATGTAAACAGCAATTGCACCATGCATGTGAGGTATCACCGCGAAGGTCAGATCGAGGGCAGTCATTTTAGCAGTAGACCTCCTCTGTAAATCTAACGGGGTAATCTGTAAAGGCTTTTAAAGGCTTTTAAAAATGTATGTAGTTTGTCGCCAATGCGCGTTTGTGCGAAATTTTAAAGCATGTCGTGTTTGGTATCTATGTACTCGGCCTAAGATCATCTTTATTATTTCATCAAACATTTGGGCAATATAGTGTGTTTTAGTGCATTAAAATTAAAAAAAGTGTATTTTTTCCCCAAAAAATGCGTTTGAAAAATCGCTGCGCAAATACTGTGTAGAAAAAAAAAATGCAACACCCACCATTTTAATCTGTAGGGCCTTTGCTTTAAAAATATATATAATGTTTGGGGGTTCAACATAATTTTCTTGCAAAAAAAAAATATGTTTTCATGTAAACAAAAAGTGTCAAAAAGGGCTTTGTCTGCAAGTGGTTAGAAGAGTGGATGTAAGCTTCCTAATGTTGTGTATAAAATGCCAGAACAGTTCAAAACCCCCCCAAATGACCCCATTTTGGAAAGTAGACACCCCAAGCTATATACTGAGAGGCATGTCGAGTCCATGGAATATTTTATATGTTGACACAAGTTGCGGAAAAAAGACAATTTTTTTTTTTTAATTCTTTTTTTTGCACAAAGTTGTCACTAAATGATATATTGCTCAAACATGCCATGGGCATATGTGGAATTACACCCCAAAATAAATTCTGTTGCTTCTCCTGAGTACAGGGATACCACATGTGTGAGACTTTTTGGGAGCCTAGCCGCGTACGGGACCCCAAAAACAAAGCACCGCCTTCAGGCTTTCTAAGGGTGTAAATTTTTGATTTTACTTCTCACTGCCTATCACAGTTTCGGAGGCCATGGAATGCCCAGATGGCACAAAACCCCCCCAAATGACCCCATTTTGGAAAGTAGACACCCCAAGCTATTTGCTGAGAGGTATTGTGAGTATTTTGCAGATCTCGCTTTTTGTCACAAAGTTTTGAAAATTGAAAAAAAAAAAAAAAAAAAAAAAAATTTTCTTTCTTCATTTTCAAAAACAAATGAGAGCTGTAAAATACTCACCATGCCTCCTCAGCAAATAGCTTGGGGTGTCTACTTTCCAAAATGGGGTCATTTGGGGGGGTTTTGTGCTATTTTGGCATTTTATGGCCTTAGAAACTGTGATAGGTAGTGAGGAGTGAAATCAAAAATTTGTGCCTAGAAATCCTGAAGGCGGTGCTTGGTTTTCGGGGTCCCGTACGCGGCTAGGCTCCTAAAAAGTCCCACACATGTGGTATCCCTGTACTCAGGAGAAGCAGCAAAATGTATTTTGGGGTGCAATTCCACATATAACCATGGCATGTGTGAGCAATATATCATTTAGTGACAACTTTTTGTAATTTATTTTTTATTTTTATTTTTTGTCATTATTCAATCACTTGGGACAAAAAAAAAAAATATTCAACGGGCTCAACAGGCCTCTCAGCAATTTCCTTGGGGTGTCTACTTTCTAAAATGGGGTCATTTGGGGGGGTTTTGTGCTATTTTGGCATTTTATGGCCTTCGAAACTGTGATAGGTAGTGAGGAATGAAATCAAAAATTTGCGCCCTTAGAAATCCTGAAGGCGGTGCTTGGTTTCCGGGGTCCCGTACGTGGCCAGGCTCCTAAAAAGTCCCACACATGTGGTATCCCCGTACTCAGGAGAAGCAGCAAAATGTATTTTGGGGTGCAATTCCACATATAACCATGGCATGTGTGAGCAATATATCATTTAGTGACAACTTTTTGTAATTTTTTTTTTTTTTTTTGTCATTATTCAATCACTTGGGACAAAAAAAAAAAATATTCAATGGGCTCAACATGCCTCTCAGCAATTTCCTTGGGGTGTCTACTTTCCAAAATGGGGTCATTTGGGGGGGTTTTGTACTGCCCTGCCATTTTAGCACCTCAAGAAATGAGATAGGCAGTCATAAATTTAAAGCTGTGTAAATTTCAGAAAATGTACCCTAGTTTGTAAACGCTATAACTTTTGCGCAAACCAATAAATATACGTTTATTGACATTTTTTTTACTAAAGACATGTGGCTGAATACATTTTGGCCTAAATGTCTGACTAAAATTGAGTTTATTCGATTTTTCTTATAACAAAAAGTAGAAAATATCATTTTTTTTCAAAATTTTCGGTCTTTTTCCGTTTATATCGCAAAAAATAAAAATCGCAGAGGCAATCAAATACCATTAAAAGAAAGCTCTATTTGTGGGAAGAAAAGGACGCAAATTTCATTTGGGTACAACATTGCATGTCCGCACAATTTACAGTTAAAGCAGCGCAGTGCCGAATCCCAAAAACAGGCCTGGTCCTAATGGCCCGAAATGGTCCGGGGCTTAAGTGGTTAAAGAGCTTTCCATAGTTAAACAGCAAGATAACAAGCCCTGCACAATGCAACCTTTTCTTTTACTTTCTGAAATTTTGCTATCAAAAACATTTTTCTCTAAAAATTCCTTCATCATAGTCCATGTCTGCTTACATTTTTCTTGGAATTTCATAAGGACCGCCATGACGCTCAATACATTTTAATACCCATCTGTTAACTTTATCAGAACTGACACTAGCTTCACACTGAGTAAGCATTTTGGCTATATTACTAATAATTAAAGAAAAAAAGAAATATTTTACTCACCGCATTAATTATTCCTTCAGCTTCTAGTTCAGGTCTTCTGGTACACGACACAGTCCTTTTTTTTTTGTTTCCAGTCTCCAAACTTGTTTAATCTTGTAAATCAGACTCTCTTATGTCACAACCAGACATTAGAGTCACAGCACAGCTCTTGGGTTCCCATCAGACTTTTGTCCACATCACAGGATTGTTGTCATCACCGACTTCTGTTACTAAGTCTTGAAATGCGCCACCTCACACACCTAGGTAGGCTTGCAAAAGATTAACACATCAAAGCTGTTATCTGGCCCCTCTGATATGGGTGATCAACAAACACCCATTGATGTGTAATCTTGAATGCCTGTATGTAACACATATATATCGTGCCATACATATAACACAATATATATAACATACATACACATATGTATTAATATTACAACACCCGGGTCCTGCCCCTGGGGACATGTATCAATGCAAAAAACAGTTTTAAAAACTGCAGTTTTTTCGGGAGCAATGATTTTAATAATGCTTAAGGTGAAACAATAAAAATTAAATATTCCTTTAAATTTCGTACCTGGGGGGTCTCTATAGTATACCTGTAAAGTGGAACATTTTTCCCGTGTTTAGAACAGTCCCACAGCAAAATGACATTTCTAAAAGGAAAAAAAAGTAATTTAAAACTGATCGCGGCTGTAATGAATTGTCGGGTCTCGGCAATACAGATAAAACTCATAAAAAAAAAGGCATGGGTTCCCCCCCAGTCCATTACCGGGCCCTTTGGGTCTGGTATGAATATTAAGGGGAACCCCGCACCCAAATAAAAAAAAAGCGTGGATCCCCCAGGCCCTATATACTCTGAACAGCAGTATATATACTATACGGTCTGCCCTATATACTCTGCAGAAAATTGGGCCTTAGGTGTTCGTGGTACCAGAACACTGTAACCCTTCACAGATACTCTTGTTGAGCGCAGAAACGGGCCCTGCTGTGAAATATTATATCAAGAACTGTAATTGCATGCCCCTGTTAAACAGGGACAGAATAAATTGGGCCTTTGGTGGTGGTGGTGCGTCAACACTGTAAACCCTCACAGTTACTCTTGATGGGCGCAGGAACGGGCCCTGCTGTGAAATATTAGATCAAAAATTGTAATTTCATACCCCTGTTAAACAGGGGCTGAAAAATTGGGCCTTTGGTTTTGGTGGCGCCAGAACACTGTAAGTCCTCACAGTTACTCTTGTTGGGCGCAAGAACGGGCCCTGCTGTGAAATATTATATCAAGAACTGTAATTGCATGCCCCTGTTAAACAGGGACAGAATAAATTGGGCCTTTGGTGGTGGTGGTGCCACAACACTGTAACCCCTCACAGATACTCTTGTTGAGCACAGTAACGGCTGCTGCTGTGAAATATTAGATCAAAAAACCTACGTTAGACTTACCGGTAACGGTATTTCTACGAACCTTCCAGGACGTCACACCTGAGAGATGAGGGCTCCTCCCCACAGGAAACACAATCAATTGACAGCTTGTTATAAGTCCCCACCCTTCCCCTTGATCCCCAGTATGTAATAAAGTAATCCTGAACTGGTTCACAAGGGGCATCGCTCCATATAGGTACTTACTAAAGGAACATAGCATAACAACCTCCATTTTGAGTTCAGGATGCCATGTTATGAGTTAAAGAAATTTTTCTATTGCTGTGATTCAGCGCCAATTAATATATAAAAAATTATGTCAAAAAATTATATATAAATAAATATACAAATTATATATAACGGCTGCTCCCCTGCGGATGGAGTCTTAAGCTCCTATCTGAATGAGTGTATATATATATATATAAGAAAAAGGGGGGCGCTCAAATACTCTTAACAAACTTAATTAATAAGTGATAACTTATCTAATAAATTATTGTGTGAATAATTCTTAAATATAAACACCAACACAATCCTGTGATGCCTATATACAAAAAGGTGAATTGAAAGTCACCATATATAAATCGATTAGTCCCAATCGTAATAATAGCGTGCTGTCAAGCCCACAACAATCAAAGAAATCTATAACACTCAATTATAGAAAAGTCTCATAGATTAAGTTAATGAAAAATCAAATGTGTAACGAATCCAAAAAGTGAAAAATTATTTCAACAAATAATGTTCATAATATATTGAGGTTAATTTCTTCAGAATAGTGCAAAGAGTTAATCCTTCACCAAATCTTCATGTGAAGCTAGAACAAATCTTCAACAAATAATGTTCATGATATATTGTGATTATTTTCTTCAAAGTAGTGCAAAGAGTTAATCCTTCACCAAATCTTCATATGAAGCTAGAACAAATCTTCAACAAATAATGTTCATGATATTTTGTGATTGTTTTCTTCAAAGTAGTGCAAAGAGTTAATCCTTCACCAAATCTTCATATGAAGCTAACACCCGAAGTGCACAAATAGTAGATTGCGCTTACCAAAGGATGTGGACCTCTTTAGTTAAAAAGAAGGTCTTTAACAGCTTGAGCAGGATTGTGCCTGCACACATATGGACAATGCTGGTAGAGAAATGTTGGAAACTCCTCCCTCGGTTAATTAGGCGGAACATGTGAAATACAAGCAAAAGAACTCCATAGTGTAACCCGTATTTATTTATAAAAAGGCAATAAAAATAATGTAAAAAACGTATGTGGCCTAGGTGGCCTCTTACATTAAAAAGTGCCCATCCCGGCACTGGGGCTGCAGGCAGACAATAGGGAGCTCACGGCTCATGGACTCCTGGAAGCGGCGTGCACCGAAGCTGCCGTTCGCTGCAGTCAGGGACCCAGGATGGAGCGCTGCGTGTGTATACCACGTGACCAGGCTGCGCCGACCGACGTACGTTTCGTGTTGATTACGTCTTCAGGGTGGCGTGTGCCTGGTCACTGGGTCACGTGTATTTATTATGAATGGAGATGGAGCATGATTGGTGGGCAGGACAAACGGCTAATCACTCAATGCAGCTGCAGTGCCGGAAGGAGCCCTGATAAACACCATACACATTCCTCAATTTTACAAGCTTAAAATAAATAATATATATAAAAATTGGTCTTTCTAATTGCCGCTATTTTCATATATAATAGGAGATAGTTTTATATTATTTGCAACGAATAATCTATGACAATATATAATACTAATGACATGTCAAATATTCTTTGGCCACTAGATGGAGCCCTCTAGATAGAAAACCATACCCATATGATTGTATATGGATTTAGATCACAATGTGGCCAATCTGACATTACATTTAAACATTGGGGAAAAATTATTATTTTTTTATATTTTTTTTATATGTCGGTCCGTTCTCAACTATTTAATTGACAGTACATACCGTCCCCAATATTAAAACTCGTACTGGCCATTTAATATTGATGGTATATTAGATAAGTGGTTTACACTATATATTAACCATATATTGGAAACATGGTTATTGGACCAACCTACCAAGCGGGAGGCATATTTACCAATATATATTTATGGCTATATTTATGTTTGGAATTCCATGCTTATTAAATATAGATCTATATCAGGAGAAATTAATTTATTCCCTCATAATATTCCCCAGTGGTGTGTTCATGATAAAAATTAACCCATCTTGGATCTAGTCCAAAGGAAAGGAAGAGGAAGAGGGAAGGTTGAAAAACTGTTACCTTCAAAAGTGCCAAATGGTTCCCCGCTGGAGGAATGTCCATCACTTAGTCATTTGATAGGTAACAGTTTAAATCTATCTCGATATTTAAACCATAAGGCTGCATACTATTTAATTTATACAACCACCTGGTTTCATTTTGTGATATGGCCCTCTTCATATGTGTCCCTCTCCAGTGATTTGAGATTTTATCTATTCCAAAAAATTTACAAAGACTGGGATCACTTTGATGGTGGCTTTTGAAGTGTCTGGACACACTATGTTTTGGAAAGCCTTTCTTTATATTCGCTAGATGCTCGTTAATCCTTACTCTTAACTGGCGGGTAGTTCTTCCCACGTACTGGAGAGAGCAAGGACACTCCAGGACGTAGGTAACATGGTCGGAATTACATGTTATCAAGGGTTTTATTTTAAATTTCTCTTTTGTCACATTAGATTGAAAATGTGTCACTTTTTTAGGATCTCCTGATTTTCTCGTCGTTCTACAGGCTTTACAACGGGTACAATGGTAAAACCCAGAACCATCCAAAAAAGTCCCAAGTTTCCTCGGGGGGTCTGGCACATTTCGGGCAATGCGGTTTCTCAGGCCTGGAGCCCTCCTATATATAAACTTGGGTTTGGATGTAATGGTACACTCTAAATCGTTATCTTTAAGAAGTATCGGCCAATGCCTCTTAAAGATAGTTTCAACTTCTCTAAATTGTCTGTGGAAACCCGACACAAACGCTAGTTCTCCTCCATGTACTTTTTTGGGCTTGGCTACCAATAGGGTGTTTCTATCTATAGAGGACACCTGGGCCAGCACTTTTCCAAGGGTCTCCATATTATAACCTTTTTCAAAAAATTTATTTGTAAGGATATCCGCCTGTGCACTAAATTCTTCATTACTAGTACAATTACGTTTTAAGCGCATATATTGGCCCTTTGGCACTGCTCCAATCCATTGAGGATGGTGGCAGCTGGAAGTAGGCACAAATCCATTTCTATCGGTCTTTTTAAAGTAAGTTTTAGTCTCAAACTTTGTATCTTTTTTGGTAATTGTAAGATCTAAATAATTGACTGAGTTTAGACTATGTTCTGCTGTGAATTTCAAGCCATACTGGTTTATATTCATCTCTGCCAGAAAATGGTCTAAATTAATTTCCGATCCATTCCAAATTACAATCACGTCATCTATATATCTACGATAGAAATATAGTGACGGATTCCTATTTGAATAAATTGATTCATGCTCCCATTTATTCAATACTACATTCGCCACGCTGGGGGCATAGCAAGCCCCCATCGCCACGCCCCCAATTTGGTTGTAGTAATGATTGTTTGCCCAAAAGAAATTATTTTTCATGGCTAATTCGAGTCCACTGATCAGATAATTTATTTGTTTTTTTTTAAAAATTAGATTGTTTACTAAGAGCCCATTGCAGTGCTTCCAACGCATCTGAATGTCTAATGTTGGTATAGAGCGACTCAATGTCAATCGTTACCATCAGCATATTTGGAGTAGCTTGGAGTGTTTGAAGTGCCACTATTAAGTCTCTACTATCTTTCAGATAGGAGGGGCTAAGAGATACTAGTGGTTTGAAAAACCCATCTAGATACTCACCAAGCCTAGAGAATAAAGATTCAATTCCGCTAATTATAGGTCGCCCTGGGGGGAATTCATTGTTTTTATGCATTTTGGGTAATATGTACATTACCGGTACTTTAGGAGCATGAATCATAAGGTAATTAGCTTCTTTCTGGTTCAGGATCTGTTTATATAGTCCTTCCTCTATCCAATTTCGAAGTTGCGCTTTTAATTGTACTGTAGGATTCCCATTAATAGGTTGATAAGTAGTTTTATCTTGCAAGAGTCTTTCCATTTCCATAAAATAATACTCTTTAGTTAGCACTACTAGCCCTCCCCCCTTGTCGGCCTGTCTGACCACTATTTGCTTATTTTCTTCTATTAATTTTATCCCTTCCCATATACGTTGACTGGAGGAGTACTTGGAATATTCCATATCTCTGACATCATCTTGTACCATTTTTCAAAATTTTCTAAATACTTCAATGTGATGATTGGACCCTTTTTTGGGGTTAAACACTGAGTTATTTTTAAGGCCACTGTGAACAAACGGGACTTCTTTTGTGGTCACTCCATCATTCACAGTTTGGCTTGCAAAATATTTTTAATGTTCAATTTTCTAATATGTTTTTCTATATCGATAAACACCGTATTTATCGGCGTATAACACGCACTTTTTTCCCCTGAAAATCAGGGGGAAATCGTGGGTGCGTGTTATACGCCGATACCCACATCCCTGAGCTGTCTCCGCTGACTGAGAGCGGAGCGGAGCGAGATACACATAGCCGAATGTACTCGGCTATACTCGGCTTTTCTCGGATCCGCTCACAGTCACGCCCAGTCCCGCCATTGGACCTGTGTTATGTCCATCATAGGGCGGGACTCGGCGTGACTGTGAGCGGAGCCGAGAAAAGCCGAGTATAGCCGAGTACACTCGGCTATGTGTATCTCGGCGGCGGCTCCGCCCAGTCCCTGCGTCCCCTGCGTCCCCGACGTTCTCGGCGGCGTCCGCACAGTCTCGGCGCCAATTTTAAAATGATGCACGGCGACACTGGGGCAAGGCTGCACGGTGACACTGGGGCAAGGCTGCACGGCGACTCTGGGGCAAGGCTGAAATGGACTCTGGGGCAAGGCTGCAATGGACACTGACAAGGCTGCACTGTGACAAGGCTGCAATGGACACTGACAAGGCTGCACTGTGACAAGGCTGCAATGGACACTGACAAGGCTGCACTGTGACAAGGCTGCAATGGACACTGACAAGGCTGCATTTAAATGTAAGTTATTTTTCCTTAAACTTCCCTGCTAAAAGTTTTTTTCCCTAAAATTTCCTCCTAAACGTGGGGTGCGTGTTATACGCCGGCGCGTGTTATACGCCGATAAATACGGTAATTCAAACTTATCGATATTTTTATTAGGTGCAAATTTTAACCCTTGTTGCAAAACTTCTAATTCTTGATCAGAAAATTTTGCTCCCGCCAGATTAAATATTCCATCATTTAATTCATTCTTTTTCTTTTTCGTTCTGCCTCTTCCTCTTCTACCTCTCTTTCTATAGGCTCCTTTGGATGATGTGGGGACCTGGGAGGGATACGATAGGGCTCTTTCCATCCCCTCCCTTCCCCCTGGTATTGATTCTGATAGGGGGCTGGTCTCCCTCTGAAATTTCCTCTAAAACTTCCTCTAGGGGGCCTAGGTGGATAATATTGATGATTAGACTCATAGTATCCCGATCGAGGATCCAATGGTGCATATCGATTATAGGTATCCACTTGATATGTTGGTGGATAAGGATATGGATTGTAGGGAGGCTGATTGGATTTTGATTGGTTAGTAGTGGATTTAATAGCAGGCTTGATGATTTTTTTAGGAGTACTTGATTTGTTAGACGGCTTTTTAGATAGAAGTGGAGGAACTGGTATTTGTGTCTCTTGGATAAGTGATGTATCAGGAGAGGCACCGTTGTTCAGGGTGTCTTGCCATTTATACACCTTATTATCTTCAAAATCTTTAATGTCCCTTTGATATTTTTTAAGTTTTTTCATTTTTATTTCTCCATCATATTTTACTAAATGGGTTTGTAGGAGTTTTGCCCTGTCTGTATATTCACTCTGGGTTTTGAATGGCCACCAATCATGCTCCATCTCCATTCATAATAAATACACGTGACCCAGTGACCAGGCACACGCCACCCTGAAGACGTAATCAACACGAAACGTACGTCGGTCGGCGCAGCCTGGTCACGTGGTATACACACGCAGCGCTCCATCCTGGGTCCCTGACTGCAGCGAACGGTGGCTTTGGTGCACGACGCTTCTAGGAGTCCATGAGCCGTGAGCTCCCTATTGTCTGCCTGCAGCCCCAGTGCCGGGATGGGCACTTTTTAATGTAAGAGGCCACCTAGGCCACATACGTTTTTTACATTATTTTTATTGCCTTTTTATAAATAAATACGGGTTACACTATGGAGTTCTTTTGCTTGTATTTCACATGTTCCGCCTAATTAACCGAGGGAGGAGTTTCCAACATTTCTCTACCAGTATTGTCCATATGTGTGCAGGCACAATCCTGCTCAAGCTGTTAAAGACCTTCTTTTTAACTAAAGAGGTCCACATCCTTTGGTAAGCGCAATCTACTATTTGTGCACTTCGGGTGTTAGCTTCATATGAAGATTTGGTGAAGGATTAACTCTTTGCACTACTTTGAAGAAAACAATCACAATATATCATGAACATTATTTGTTGAAGATTTGTTCTAGCTTCACATGAAGATTTGGTGAAGGATTAACTCTTTGCACTATTCTGAAGAAATTAACCTCAATATATTATGAACATTATTTGTTGAAATAATTTTTTCACCTTTTGGATTCGTTACACATTTGATTTTTCATTAACTTAATCTATGAGACTTTTCTATAATTGAGTGTTATAGATTTCTTTGATTGTTGTGGGCTTGACAGCACGCTATTATTACGATTGGGACTAATCGATTTATATATGGTGACTTTCAATTCACCTTTTTGTATATAGGCATCACAGGATTGTGTTGGTGTTTATATTTAAGAATTATTCACACAATAATTTATTAGATAAGTTATCACTTATTAATTAAGTTTATTAAGAGTATTTGAGCGCCCCCTTTTTCTTATATATATATACATGAGTTAAAGAAAGTTGAAACTCACACTTAAGGTTTAAAACTCACATAAGGTTTTGAAATGTACTTATCTCTATGTAAACATTTCATGGTCATTTATGCATATATTTAACATATCTATGGACTTTTGCCCTGGCGCATGTTTGTTTAAGATAAATTACTGTATTTATTGGCGTATAACACTCACTTTTTTACCCTGAAAATAGAGGGTAAACTGTGCCTGCGTGTTATACGCAGGGGGCTGTGGAAAGTTTTTTTCCTGAAACTTCCCTCTTAAAGTTAGGGTGCGTGTTATACGCCTGTGCGTGTTATAGGCTGATAAATATGGTAAGTATCATTCTACAACACCTGTATAAATACAGAAAGCATATATTTAAAAAACATATGTTGAATTTCACATCTATGTAAGATTTTGTCTTATATAATACCAGCTAAATTTGAAACTGAACTTATAACACGTACTAGCTAATAGGAAATTATTAACCTGAATTTGTTTCTTTACTGTAACACATATGAGCTTGGTGAACTCCTCCCATCCCAACCTTTGTCCCCTAGACCTGCATAAATATCCATGTATGAAGCTGATTAAACAGATATCTTTTGGGCACATTGCAAAAGCTGTCTTCTGTGTCATTAATTGATATCTCCGGGCCTGGGGGACACTGAAGCCTTTTTCTTGCATTATCTGAATCTGCCTGGGTGTTCTTAACAACTGAATTCTCAACACTTACCACCTAGCCTTTAGCTTATCTTTCCCTCCACATAGGGCGAGAAGTAGGCCTGCCGTCCTGGAAGGTTCGTAGAAATACCGTTACCGGTAAGTCTAACATAGGTTTTCTCCTATCACCTTCCAGGACGGCATACCTGAGAGGATAATAAAGTAACCACAGGCCTACTTTAGGGTGGGACCCCTGCCTGCAAGGCCTTTCTGCCAGATGCCAGGCTTTTGACTTGAATTTTTTACCTCCACTCCCTAGAGCGTGATGAAGGTATCCTAACTGGATCATGTAACTGATCTGCAGGTCTTCTCCACCTATGTCCCTGCCTTCTCTTCGGATGCAGAATCTAGGTGGCATGGGCTCTTAAAGATAAAATCTGAGAGCCTGTGAATTTTGTAAGTTAGAAAAATTGACTGTGTCAACCTTCTAGCAATCATGGTCTATAATGTCTGTAACTGTCTGTAACTGCAGTACAAGACCACTAAAGAGACTAATCAGAGACTTGTTCTGTGAAAATGAAGAAAAGAGAGATCACCACTCCAGGTAAGTGCAGGTGAGCAATCAGTGTCTTCCCAGGAACCACGGGTGCTGGCAATGCTGTAGATGCGAAAAGGAAGGTAGGATGTATGGACAGCCGCACTCCAAAAACCATTGAGGTTGCCTTTAATGGGTAAAATACATGAAACACTGCAAGTCACAGCAAAAACAAAGGGGTACAGCCGACGCGTTTCACACTAGGGTCTAGTGCTTAGTCATGACTAAGCACTAGACCCTAGTGTGAAACGCGTCGGCTGTACCCCTTTGTTTTTGCTTTGACTTGCAGTGTTTCATGTATTTTACCCATTAAAGGCAACCTCAATGGTTTTTGGAGTGCGGCTGTCCATACATCCTACCTTCCTTTTCGCACTTGTTCTGTGAAACACGGAACTACTTTGGTCAACAAAGAACATCTGGTTTTAAACCATTAGTCTGTTCAGGAGAATGATTTAGAAAAAAAGGCTCCCTGACAGACAATCCTTGTGGGTCCCCTTTTTATTTATTTGCCATAGCCATGGTGAAAAGGAAAAACCCACTTAAGGATAATAGATTAAGGAAAGCGTATTCCCTGGGCTCAGAGGACTGGACAGGTATGTAACCAAGCATACCCACTTCTGGCTTTCTTCCCATCTGAATGCTGACATGTCAGATGTAAAAGTGTTCTATATCCCCAGGCTCCTTATAAACCTGCGGGTAGATGCATTAAAACTAAGCAGAAAGGAGCCTGGTAAGAACTGATAGTAACCATTTCATAAATATCAGGTGTCTGAGACCATAGTCCACTCCAAGCACCAATGGGTGCCTCTTGGTACCAATGAGTGTCAAGTTAAGCAGATCCCTACTACAGGGAATTAATTCTATATGTAGCGATACCCCCAGTTAAGAGGGCTGCCTGTATGATTTTTGGGCCCTGTAGTGCACCGCTGTCAACCCCTGGCAATCGGCTCTAACCTCCCTTGGCACAGTTAGTAGAGGATGATAGGATTGTGCGGCCTGTAACTCACAGCGGCACAATCCTATGACAAGAATACACAATAAGGCTTTAAACTTCCTTTACCTATTTCTTCTATAAAGTAAAGAACACAGACACCAATATGCTTATCCCTTGTATGTTTACTTTGATTAATGGGTAAGCATTAAAACAGGTGAGTACATGTCATAAGCAGAGCCCTGCAATAAACAGTGTTAACAAGCAAACAGGTATTCAAACGTTATGCAACTCTAACAGTCCCCTTTGCGGCTACTTCCCCTCGTGGGCAATATGGCGCCCAGGAATGTCTATGCTACCCAGTTAGGCCTGACTGAACTAAAGTGGAAGTCCTGTAGGGAAATCTTCGCTAGCATCGGTGGTGCACTTGAAGAACAGAATTTGTAATCCACCAAGGTAACAAAAGTACTGTGTCTATTTATGAGCAGGTACTCTCTCACCCAACCGGACCAGTCCACGTCAGTTTCTTTCGCTGCGGTGCCAAAACACACCGATCCCTCGACATCCGGGTCTTCGGTCCTCCTGGCAAAGGTGCAGGATAAAGGAGAGACGTCCCTCAGGTTCCTTGGTGCGCGCGGAAAGCTCTTTGGAGAAAATGGCCAGGCTTCTGGCCTAAAGTCACAGGAGCTCAGACAACAGTTCAGCTTGCTGGGCGGGCGGTGTCCAAAGAGAAAGAACTGGGCCCCGCCTTTCCCTTATAAAGTCCACCCCAGCAGTCCTTGCACGGGGCAAGGCACCCTGGGTGCCTAAAAGTGTACTGGGTAATGTAGTCTCT
Organism: Rana muscosa; assembly: GCA_029206835.1. Lineage (NCBI taxonomy): Eukaryota > Metazoa > Chordata > Amphibia > Anura > Ranidae > Rana > Rana muscosa. The sequence goes on along the minus strand of CM055121.1, from coordinate 909,172,699 downwards.
GAGGGATTCAACAGGCGATACCCCGCTACACACTCCCCCCACTTAGAATCTTTGGTCCCCAAAGACAAGATTAACAATGTTCACAGACAAAGTCATTAAGAGCTGCAAGGGAGGTCGGCAGGGGAAGCTCCCACCAAAAACACGGAGGGGGATTGCCCTGCCCACAGGTCACGTCAGTAAATGTGGCCTGTCTAACTGTGCCAGAAAGTGAGCTGAGGTTGCCCTCCACCAAATGCACAGTGGAGGGATCAGGCTTTTTGATTGTCCTTCTTGCGGTAGTTACAGTGTCCTCAGAGCTTTCTCCCATCTGTGTATAGGTCAACTTCCAGGGAGGACGTATGGTTCTTTTAGCTCTTTGTTCTCTGAGGGTCAATGCTTCAGAGACCACAGGTTCTTCCACTGGGATAGGTGTAGGAGTTTCTTCTGTTTCTGAGGCACCCGAATCAGATGCAGAAAGATACATGGAGTCCCCTGGATCGTCAACAGGGAAGGATTCTATAGCATCCTCCCATCCCTCCGCCTGGGCATAGGATGGAATAAACTCAGTGGCTTCCGGATTCAAAGTATCATCGGGGGCATCCTCAGAGGGTGGAAGGTCAATGGACAAGGATTCAAGGAACCTGGGACGGCCACAACCATTCAACTTCCAGTTCCTCATCTTCACTCTGAGTGGCAATATCCGTTTCTCCTGACAGAGTTGTCTGAGACCTAGTGTTGGGTCTGGGAGTATTTGAGCTTGAACGTAGTGTCCTGGAAATATTAAGCTTCTCCTCTGGCAAATAATTTCCTTGCGCTTAAAAGCACAAATATAGCTCTCTTGTATAATGCCGGGGTCAGCGCGCTGGTGTATCTCTCAGTAACACAGACACAAATGCTGGTATTACATTGAGCTTAGCAGAATCCTCTCTAGGATAGCCAGCTCCCTTTATTTATAGTGTCAACATGAGTAACAAAAGAAGGTTGTGGCTTCATAAAACAGCCAATCAGACATTTTGTATTCTTTCAAAAGAACCAATCACAGACATGTTTAAATTCAAATATATTGCTAGTAGTGATGTGTGCAAACGGCTGTGTACAGGGGTCATGCTTTCTGTGAGACAAAGGAACAGTAGAAAGCATGGCTTTGTACAAAGCCGTGTGCAAACCAACTCACCGCTACCAATGACGCTAACCATACTAAAACATGGATCAGATAATCACAATTTCCGCATAGTTATGCTACAGTTCCCATAAACGCAGATCTGTTCGCTCGGAGTCATTTAATGCAGTCGACAAGACGTGGCCAGTGCCTTGCTGAGGCATAAATGAACATCCCTAAAAGGAGCAAGCAAATCTGCTGTGTCCATGGGACGGTGTTTGCGCCAATGGTCTTCCACCAACGTCTGTATGTGCGAGCGCATTACAGCAAAAACAGACACTGGGGGACATCTGACAACATACATTAATAAAAATTTCCACAACAGTCCTTCCTTTTTTGTCATATGCACCCATGTGTCCCTCGATGAAACTTGACCTCCTTCTTACACCTGGAAACTAATCAGTCCTTACAGTCCATAAAAAAGAAAAACACGGCTTGACATGTAGACTCTGTTCTTCAGGAGATATGACTTATAAGGAGAACACGACATGGTGAGCTGTAGTAATCGCCGATCCGTCTGGGATCCTCTGCATCTGGTACGTGGGTCGGGCTTCGGGGCATCTCATCTCATCGAGGAGGATGTGGTCATCTGCTCGGGCTCTGGTCACGCGTCCAATCAGGCAACAGGAGCACCTCATCACGACATATAGAAGGAATAGAAACAAAAATGACATGAGTATATATATCCCTACTTCCTTTAACCACGATCCAATGGAAAATAAAAAATCCCCAAAGTTTCCCAAACCCTTAAAAGGATTCCAACCCTCACTAGCTATAGCTCTGGCTTTGCCTTGCAGGGATCTAGCCTTATCCATATGGGCCTGAACTTTGTCATTGGTATCCTCAATCCAGGTACAACAATCTTCACCTATGAATTCACAGAAACCCCCCTTGGATGCTAACAGATAATCAAGGGCCATCTTTTCCTGTAAAAGAAGGGTCCTGATCTGCCGTTGTTCCTGTGAGATTTCCCTTACAGCCTCTACGGTTTCATTGAATATCCCATCCACAATGGATGAGAAATTATTCAATCGTTTCATAAGTTCAAACCCCCAACCCGTCCAAGCAGGAAACCATGCCCAGGCCTGGTCAGAGTTGGTGAACAATTCCCTTCTAGCTTTTCCTGCCATTCTTACCTTCTCTCGTGCCATCAGATCCTCTCGATCATCCGCAATGTAAGATGCTGGGACTAGTTTAACCAGTACGCATGAACCTCTTGCATTAGGGGGAATTACCTTATAGGCTGAAGTACCGCATAAGAAGTAGTAGGGGCCAGTCAGAGTCGCACAGGGGGAATCACTCTGACGGTTACGTGCATTGAGTAGTAACAGGATAGACTGGGGGATTGCTCCCTCGGTCTGAACGTCACCCCCCTACCTTCCAACAGATGTAATCTGGTCTATTAGTGTTATTAAAGAAGACGGGGGTTTCGTTGGTTAGATTAACTGTTATACCTTCTTTACAGGTGGTGGACCCTATGAAGTTATCTCCTCTACCGAAACTAAAGTTGAAGCACACTTGTGGGCTACCTAGATGTCCCGATACCCATACTGGTTTTGTGAGGGAGGGGTAAAAGCCAGAGCTAATGTTAAAACTATAACTAATTTTACCCTCTAGGAATGTATCGTTAAGTTCTATTGACAGGTGTCTGTTTGGGGTCTTTACTAGTTTTTCGAATTCCCTCATACCAATGCGGACATCGTATATAGCATGTACTGCTGCCATTGCCGGGGCATCAAGGCTTGGTGGGGGTTTGGAGCATACCCAGCAGTTGGTCCTGTTTGCCATTTTTGCCAGCTGGAGGTGCATTTTAAACAACAAGTTGGGATGCTTTTCATCATTACCCTTGCTAAAATACACTAAACTAAAACTATAAATAAAGAAGATACTCCTCATTCTTTGATGTAGTTGAGCAGCTTCTTGCAGTGGCTGGCGTGGATCCAGTTGTCCCGTCCTTCAAGCTTTAGTGAGGTTGGCGTGGTCAGCTGAACCTGGAATGGTCCGAGGTATCTCGACTCTAGTCCCGTCCTCTGGTGTTTCTTTACGACGACCCAGTCACCTGGTTGGATAGAATGTAAACCGGTTATTGAGTGAGGGTCTGGAAGGGAATCATGGACCCTGTGGTGGATTTTTTGGAGCTCCCGTTGCAGTGACTGCACATACCCCGTCAGCTGAGAATGTAAAGACGACAGCTGCTGGGGAAAGTACAGCCCTGTTTTTGGTTGACATCCGAACAAAACCTCATATGGAGATAACCCGTGAGGTTGTCTAGGTGCATTTCTGATGGAGTGGAGAGCTATGGGGAGACATTCAGGCCAAGGTTTTCCAGTATCGGCTATTATTTTAGAGACTTTGTTTTTAAGGATTCCATTCAACCTTTCAACCTTACCACTACTTTGGGGGTGATAAGGAGTGTGTAATCCCTGATTGATATGGAGGGCTTTGCATACTTCTGCAAATATCTGACCAGTGAAGTGGGAGCCTCGATCTGACTCGATCGTTTCAGGTAGGCCCCAGCGACACACCATTTCGGACAGGATCTTCTTGTCTGTGGTGGTGGCGTTGGCTTTCTGAACCGGCCATGCCTCTGGCCAACCTGAAAACATATCTACACAGACCAAAATCTGTATAGATATTGATCCTTTGACCCTCTTGGGTCTCACAAGCTCTGGCCGGTGCCCACAGCTCGGCTTCCTGTGCAGACATGCTGGAACTCAATGAACCCTTTTCCACAATTTCACCGACTGTAGTCACTGCATAACCTGTGTGTGGCTTACCATCTGGGGTGTAATACCTGGAACCATTGACAAAAAGGTTCTTAGCATTTGGGATGGGGGCCTCCTTCACTGGACTAATGGTTGCTGACTCAAGTTCCATCAAAGAAACACAGTCGTGGTGATCATCAACATGTTGTCCTTCTAAATTGAAAAGTTGGTTAGAGGTAGAGAGATTAGTAGTGTTAGTCTGTATAGTTTGAGTGTTCTCGTTTTTAACACCATTATCTCCCCCCTTCTCTTCCTTCTCAGTAGGAAGAAGAGATGCTGGGTTCAAAATTGTGCATCGTCTCAAAGTTAGGTTAGTAGGGGTTAGGAGAGCCACTTCATACTTGGTCAATCTGGCAGCAGAGAGGTGTTTTGTCTGAACTTGATTTAGGATCTCTTGCACTGAATGGGGAGTATAGAGGGTTAGTGGGGAGTCCAAGACTATGTCACCTACCTTCTGTAACAATACAGCGCAGGCGGCTACGGCTCGTACACAACCTGGTGAGCCTCGAATAACTGGATCTAGGGCAGTCGATAGATACATGATGGGTCGGTACCTGGACCCATGTAGTTGGGTCAGTACTCCAGTGGCGTGGTCTTTGCTTTCATAGCAGAAAAGGTAGAAGGGGAGGTCATAGTTGGGCAAACCTAAAGCACGTGCTTTGGAGAGTTCTTCAATCAAGTCCTGTAAGGTCGACCAGTTATCATCAGTCAGTTGAAAGGGAGTTTGGGATTTCGTAAAGGGGTCCTAATGTGGATGAGATGTTAGGGACCCAGTCTCTACAGTAGTTGATAAGACCGAGAATGGCTCTCGTTTGTCGTGCGTTTCGGGGTTTCAGGAAGTCTTTCAGTGTCTGAATTCTGTGGGTTGTCAGGTGTCGAGTACCCTGAGATATACAATGTCCTAAAAAGGTGACCTTCTCCTTGCAAAACTGCAACTTCTTCTTGCTAGCTTTATTCCCTGTGGACACCAGATGGTTTAGCAGTGAGACAGTATGCTGATAACAGACATCCCTTGCGGGGCAACAAAGGAGCAAGTCATCAACCTACTGGATCAGCACCACCTCTGGATTCGTTGGGGTCCATTGATCCAACACTATTTTAAGTTTGCAACTGTACTCCGAGGGACTAGTCACAGACCCCTGAACGAGACGTGTCCAAGTCAGTTGTCGGCCCTGGAATGAAAAAACAAAAAGGTACTGGCACTGGGGGTCCAGTGGTACCGAAAAAAAATGCATTAGTTAGATCAATGACACTGAAGAAAATTGCGTTAGGTGGTATAGAGGCCAACAAGGTGTGTGGGTTGGGTACTGTGACAGCAGGAAGGTAAAGTCACCTGGTTGCATCCAGGGGGGTAGATATATTTCGCCCAGATTCAGGCTTTACGCCGACTTATACAACTAGGTGGAGAGTTGTATAAGGCTAGTGGGCTCATGGATGACTCATACCTCTAGGGAGAGTGTGGGGCGTCGTGCAGACAGAGATGAGGAGACCAGCTGAACCTTGTCAGCTCATTTAGGCCTCTATAAGAACTCCCAGCTTCATTAGATGTTAGCTCATGCCTGGAACCAGACCTGTGTGGACTGTCTAGGGAGAGTGAACCCCTGTGCGGTGAGACAAAGCCTGTGTGGCTATTTGCTTGGACATTTAAAACCAGGGACTTAGGGACTAGGACAGCACTAGGCTGATCCCAGTTGTTAGTTAGGAAACCTGTATGTTTAGTCAGAGGTCAACTTGACCAGGATTTATTTTGGTTATGTTTCTTTTGCTTTGCTGTGTTTTGTCACTGTAAATAGAAAATAAACCGCACCTTTTTTTGATTTTGAAAACCACAACCTCCGTTTGCTGGGCCTGTTTTGTGTGGGGAGCCCATCCCGGGGGTCACACACACCCGCTGCCGAGCTAACCCCCTCACAGTTGGTGGAGAACCAGTGGCAGTTTTTTTTTAAGCCAGCATGGAGGAGATACTGAAGCAGCTGGCTCTAGCAAATGCCAATCAACAGCAGACAAATGCAGGTTTGCAAAGGAGCCTTGCAGCCCAGCAGCAGACAAACGCAACTTTGCAACAGAGTCTGGAGGCTCAGCAATGAGCCCAGCAGCAATCTGAGGCCAGCTTCATAGACCTGTTGCAGAAGCAAGAGCAGAGACTACAACAACAGATGGAAGCAGTAATGCAGCAACGTCCGCAGACCAGTGAGGAAAGCCGTCCCACTAATACCGCGTCCTTTGGGGTGAGTCGTTTATTGACAAAAATGACTGGAGAGGATGATCCAGAGGTATTTTTGACCACATTTGAAAGGACCGCTGAAAGAGAAAAGTGGCCTGAGGAGCAGTGGGCTGGACTGGTGGCTCCTCTGTTAACTGGTGAATCGCAGAAAGCTTACTATGACCTAGAGCCTAACCAAGCAAAAGACTATGTGATGCTAAAAGCTGAAATATTGGCAAGGCTGGGTGTCACCCAGGCTGTCCGGGCTCAGCGTGTGCATAACTGGACTTTCCAGCTTGGAAAACCCCCCAGGTCTCAAATGTATGATCTCATTCACCTGAGCAGAAAGTGGCTACAGCCAGAGACTTTGTCCGCACCAAAGATTGTGGAACGTGTTGTAATGGATCGGTTTTTGAGAGCTCTTCCTACTGCCATCCAAAAGTGGGTAAGCCATGGAGACCCAGAGACGGCCGATGGTCTTGTGGATCGTGTGGAGAAATACTTGGCTACAGAGAACCTGACGGCCTCTTCCAGAGACACTCGGACTTTCCACCCTAAGACCAGACCATCCCCAGGGGCGGATAAGAGGATTCCAAGGGGTGAGGGTGGAGAGAGTGAGAGGGTGGGAGCTCTACCCCAAGTTTGGCGAGAACAGCCTGGGAAATCAGCGGCTCAAGAGGCGGCAAGAAGGATCGTTTGCTACCGCTGCCGGCAAGCGGGACATATTGCAGCCAATTGCCCGGTTGTGGAGGAACCCATGCAGTGTGACTTTCTGACGGGCAGACGTCAGTCGCTGTGTGCGACAGTCGCATGCACTGCCATTCGAGGAACTGAGAAACATTTATGCAAAATGTGTGTTAATGGTAGAAATGTTGTGGTATTGCTGGATTCAGGTAGCCTTGTGACCCTGATAAAGGCTGAGTTAGTTAAAACAGAGGTCTCTGGGAATAGCAAGGTAGCTGTTATTTGTGTGCATGGGGACACCCGAGAGTATCCAGTGACTACAGTGTGTTTCGAGACCCCCAAAGGTACCCTCTCTCATCCAGTGGGCTTAGTATCTCAGTTACCGCATGACGCCATTGTGGGAAGGGATTTTCCGAAGTTCTGGGAACTGTGGGATGATCCTGAGCCCCTCACTGGTGCCCCTATGTACCAGGAATGTGATAGCCAGAACTCCCCTGAGAGTGGTGAGGACTCTCCGGAATTTCCCTTATCAGTATTGGCAGGGGAGACTCAAGAAACTGGAGAGGAGCCCACCTCCTCAGACGAAAACCTACCGTCTGTGGAGTTTTCTGATCTTGAGGTTCACAGGGAAAACTTTGCCACAGAACAGTTGAAAGACCCCGCCCTAATAAAGGCACGGGAAAACGTAGTGAAAATAGATGGCGAGTTAGTGAACCCAGATAATACCTGCACTTACCCATACTTCAGCGTAGAGAAGGACCTACTGTATCGGGTGGCAAAAAGGGCAGAAGAAACCGTTGAGCAGCTTGTGGTGCCCAAACCTTACAGGAAGTTGGTGTTGGAGTTGGCCCATGGGCACATTCTTGGAGGTCATCTGGGGACAGAGAAAACCCGAGAGAGGGTATTACAGAGATTCTATTGGCCGGGGGTGATGAAGGACGTAGAAAATTATTGTTCCTCCTGCCCTGTGTGTCAGAGGTTGGCCCCGATGCCACATTTCCGTAGCCCGCTGGTCCCTCTACCCATCATTGAGGTCCCGTTTGAGAGGATCGCCATGGATTTGGTAGGTCCTATAATCAAGTCCGCTAGGGGGCACCAGTACATATTAGTTATAATGGACTATGCCACCCGTTATCCAGAAGCGATCCCTCTCCGAAATACCTCGGCCAAAACCATAGCCAAAGAGCTATCTCTTGTTTTTAGCCGGGTGGGTATTTGTAAAGAACTGCTTACGGACCAAGGTACACCCTTTATGTCCCGGGTTATGAAAGAGCTGTGTAAATTGTTCAAAGTGACGCAATTGCGTACGTCTGTGTATCACCCCCAAACCGATGGGCTGGTTGAAAGATTCAACAAAACCCTAAAACAAATGTTGAAGAAAGTGGTGGATAGAGATGGAAAGGATTGGGACTGTTTACTTCCTTATTTGATGTTTGCTATTAGGGAGGTTCCCCAATCCTCTACGGGATTCTCCCCCTTTGAGTTACTGTATGGGAGACACCCAAGAGGGCTGTTGGATATTGCCAAGGAAACTTGGGAAAGTGAGAGTTCTCCCCACAGGAGTGTGATTGAGCATGTCGCCCTGATGCAAGATCGAATTGCACAGGTAATGCCCATCGTGAAGGAACATTTGGCCCAAGCGCAGTTGGCACAGCAGAGAGTGTACAACCGTGGAGCCAAGACCCGTACCTTTTCCCCGGGGGATAGGATATTGGTACTTGTCCCTACGGTTGAAAGTAAATTCCTTGCCAAATGGCAAGGCCCCTACGAGATAATGGAAAAAGTGAGCGAAGTGAATTACAAGGTCAGACAACCAGGAAGGCGAAAGCCCGAACAGATCTATCACGTTAATCTGTTGAAAGCCTGGAGGGATAGAGAGTCCCTAGTCGCAGACACTTGGTCACCAGCTCAAACTGGTTGCGTGATTCCTGAGGTTGGAATAGCAGCCACCTTGTCACAACCCCAACAACAGGAGGTTAAGGAGTTTGTGCTTCGCAACAAGGAGGTATTCTCTGAGCTGCCGGGACAAACATCTGGGGTAGAGCATGACATCATTACCCCGCCCGGTGAAAGGGTGAAGTTAAAACCCTATCGGATCCCAGAGGCTCGACGGGAGGCAATACGGGAGGAAGTACAGAAAATGCTGAACTTAGGGGTGATAGAGGAGTCCCAAAGTGATTGGTCTAGTCCCATCGTGTTGGTGCCTAAACCGGATGGGAGCTGGCGATTTTGTAACGATTTTCGTCAGTTGAACAAAGTTACAAAATTTGACACCTACCCCATGCCACGTATAGATGAGTTGATCGACCGGCTGGGAACAGCCCGATACATGACGACTCTTGACCTCACAAAAGGGTATTGGCAAATCCCCCTGGCCAAGTCGGCCAAAGAGAAAACCGCATTTGTAACCCCAGACGGGGCGTTCCAATATAAAAGAATGCCGTTCGGGTTACAGAATGCGCCGGCCACATTCCAGCGGAAAATGGACCAGATGCTGAGGCCCCATCGGAAGTATGCTGCGGCTTACCTGGATGACGTAATTGTCCATAGCACAGATTGGGCCTCACATCTGCCAAAAGTGCAAGCAGTCCTGGACTCTGTTCGGGAAGCGGGGTTTACGGCTAACCCCAAGAAGTGTACCATTGGGCAGGAGGAGGCCAAATATCTTGGGTACACCATTGGGAGGGGAGTAATAAAACCCCAACTCAACAAAGTCGAGGCCATCCAGAGTTGGCCACGTCCCAACAGCAAGAAGCAGGTACGAGCCTTTCTGGGAATCGCTGGGTATTATCGGCGATTCATTCCCCACTTTGCTTCTAAGGCTGTGCCCCTAACCAACCTGACGAAGGGGAAAGGGTCGGTCATGATTAAATGGACCCCCGAGGCTGAGGCAGCATTCCAATTCTTGAAACAAGCCTTATGTAGCCAGCCAGTGTTGTACTCACCCGACTTCTCTAAAGACTTTGTCGTACAAAGTGATGCGTCAGATGTGGGGTTAGGAGCAGTATTGTCCCAGGTCTGGAACGGGGAAGAGCACCCAGTCATTTACCTCAGCAGGAAGTTGAAGTCCCATGAGGTAAATTACGCCACCGTTGAAAAGGAGTGTTTAGCGGTGAAGTGGGCTCTAGATTCCCTTCGGTACTACCTGCTAGGTAGGCACTTTGACATGGTTACGGATCACGCTCTGTTAAAGTGGATGGCTCAAAACAAGGAAACAAATAGAAGAGTGAATAGGTGGTTCCTGGCCCTCCAGGAATTCAACTTCACAGTAAAGCATCGCCCTGGCGTTCAAATGGGGAATGTGGATGCTTTGTCTCGAGTACATGAATGCCTGATTGCTGGTGTTCCAACCCCGAGGTTAAAACAAGAGGGGGGGGTATGTGACAGCAGGAAGGTAAAGTCACCTGGTTGCATCCAGGGGGGTAGATATATTTCGCCCAGATTCAGGCTTTACGCCGACTTATACAACTAGGTGGAGAGTTGTATAAGGCTAGTGGGCTCATGGATGACTCATACCTCTAGGGAGAGTGTGGGGCGTCGTGCAGACAGAGATGAGGAGACCAGCTGAACCTTGTCAGCTCATTTAGGCCTCTATAAGAACTCCCAGCTTCATTAGATGTTAGCTCATGCCTGGAACCAGACCTGTGTGGACTGTCTAGGGAGAGTGAACCCCTGTGCGGTGAGACAAAGCCTGTGTGGCTATTTGCTTGGACATTTAAAACCAGGGACTTAGGGACTAGGACAGCACTAGGCTGATCCCAGTTGTTAGTTAGGAAACCTGTATGTTTAGTCAGAGGTCAACTTGACCAGGATTTATTTTGGTTATGTTTCTTTTGCTTTGCTGTGTTTTGTCACTGTAAATAGAAAATAAACCGCACCTTTTTTTGATTTTGAAAACCACAACCTCCGTTTGCTGGGCCTGTTTTGTGTGGGGAGCCCATCCCGGGGGTCACACACACCCGCTGCCGAGCTAACCCCCTCACAGTACCAAAGGGGCATTGCTGATAATGATTTTATTGATAGCTCTTAAATCATGTACTAAACGGAAATTGCTTCCTCACCTTTGACAGACTTTTTAGCCACTGGAAACAAAGGGGTGTTACAAGGGGATTTGGTTGGCGTGAGAACTTTTATCAGCAGGTACCGGTCTATTTGGATTTTAAGACTATCCATCTGAGCTACGCTCAAAGGGTATTGTGGTAATTGGGGTAAGACGCTCCCTGGTCTGATGTTTACTGTGGTTGGCGGAACTGGCAGAAGACCCACGTCATACTTGTCAATCGCCCAAAGTTTGGGATCGACCTCCACCAGCACATCCAACCCCAGAAAACAACCAGGCTCTGTCATGTATGGTAGAGGAAATTTAAGTTCTTTTACATACAGGTTGATATGGGCAGATACCAGTTTGCCAACGACCTATGTTGAGTCATAGTCGTTTCCTGTTATCGCTACAACTTGAGGTGTTTGATCCTCTGGGATAAACTGCCACTTACCCCGAGGTCTTGCAGATTTACAATTTTTTTTTAAATGGCCTTCCTTTCCACAGTTATAACAAATGATAGGTCTCTTCTGCTCTGTCGTATCTCTAGCCTTTTTGTCCGTTTGCTTTGCGAGTGCTTGCGAGACAAAAACCTTAGATGTCTTGTCCTGCTTTTTCCGATCCACATCCCTTTCTATAGCAGAGAGAGTGGATAGGATGGCAGGCATAGACATTTCATTAAATTGGGGTCTGGCTAATAATAACCGATCCCGAATTTTTGTATGGATTCCCCCTAAAAATTTAGCTCTTAACATGAGATAATTGGCGGTAAGCCTTTGTCCTTCAGGTGGTGCATCAGGACCAACCTCAAGATCTGCATCTATTGTGGCTTGTTTCAGGCGACGCCAGAAACAAACGCATTCCGCTCCAGGATTTGGGCTTAATTTCATTACATCCGTGGTAGAGGTTGCACCATACAGTTCTGGAAGCTTTCCCAGAAGGGCTTTACAAAACTCTTTACCCCCAGAAGTCATCTGCTCATGTGTGGTGATGCTACAACGAGATATTACAGCCTCAGCCATTTCATCTCCTATTTTAGCCCTTAGAATTCTGGCACAGTCCGTCCCGCTCATTCCATAACTAAATTGGTTCTGACCAAACATTCTTGCGAACCCCCGCGGATTCGTCCTATAGTCTGGTAGTTCTGTTAGAATGCTCCTGATCTCTGAGGAGGTAAAAGGCACATGCCATACTACCCTCTCCCCTGGGGTCCTTTCTCCCTGTGCATTGGAGGCACCCTCAAATTGTTGTACCCGGACTGGATAAGTCCCAGGGTGGAGAGCGGGTGTATATTGGGGGGATGGTTTTATTAGCGAACTAACATATACGGTTTCACCTACAAGGGGTTCTGATAAATAATTTCCCAGAGAAGGATAAAGAGTAGGAATGGCTAAATCGTACTCCCTCAGAGCTTTTATACAGTCTCCCCTTTTCCTGTCCCTAATAGGGATTCTTCTAGATTCACACAACATGTTTAAATCTGTAGTGGAAAACAGATCATAGTTTGCTTTGGGCTGGAGAGCGGAGGCTTCAGTGGTTATAGAAGATAGTTGAGGGAGAGAGACAGGGAGAGAGTTTGAGCTGCAGGGGGGAGAAATTGGAGAGGGAGAGAGACAGAGAGAAGAGTCAGTGACAGCAGGAGATACAACAGCAGTTACAGATCCAGCTGATCCTGCTTGTCTTAACAGGGTTAGCCCAGCGAGGGCTTCCTCCGTTTCCCTTATTGGATCACTAGTTTCATCAATCTCCTCTGGCCAGGTATACATAATGCGGTTCTTCCGGACTGAAACCGCCTTCTGTATACCCTGCCGGTTCACCATTATAGACTTCTGAAGCCACAACTCAGCTATTTCTAAAGTCTTTGTAACCTGGAGTCTGGTTTTAAACTCAGTGATAAGTTTCTCCCACCTCCAGGTTTCAAAGGTACCTTCCAAAAGAATACACCATTTTGTACCCTCTGACCATCTATGCCAATCTTTAAGGGGTCTCACGGCCCGAGCCCCAAACCCAGACTTCATGTACTGTGCAGCTGTCTGACTGGTGGGGAGCCCAATTTTTTTCCTCCGAAGCATGGACGGCACATTACCCATGACGATTCGAATCGCTTATGAAGTGTCCCGCGTCCAGGACACCCTTGCACTAGTTTTCGGAGCAGTACTGCTTAGTGACTATTTTTACAGTACTGGCACCCGGCGTATTCCGATTATTTTACACGGCCTCCCGGTATGCTAGAATCTACTCCTCACAATTTACATGCTCTTCAACCGATTATCGGCAGCCCTGTAAACGTGTTTGTCAGGCGAACTACAAAGCACAATGAAATCCTCCACTATTCAAAACAATATTATGGCTTCTACCTGTATCTAGATGTTACAACAATAATGGTGATGCCCCCCTGTTTTACTCTCTACCCAAAACTGAATAATAGTATAGACCTTCACAAAACAACTGAAAAACCCAAAATTATTCTTCTGGAAATGGAATTCAGTACAAAAAGACAGACTATTATTTCTCTCAAGACTAAAATATTGCACAAAAATAACTAAAGACAAAAATTTTAATTCCTGTAAAAAGATAACTTAATTTCACAAAATGCTAAAATACGGCCAAAAGCAAAGTGATTTCACCGAGAACCAAAAATCAGCAGAAACAAGATGGCAGTTGCAACAATAGAAAATTGGTCCAGGGTAAAATGGTGGCTGAAATCTGAACTACTGCAAAATAGTCAATATTAAACACATGGAGAAAAAAACAAAACGCTGATCCCGCCAAAATCAACACAAACCGAGATTTCTTTACTAGAAAACTGACTACACAATTGAGACACTTATCCCTAGACAAATACTTCAGGCTATATCAATTAGGGTTCATAGGTATACTAAAATATAGGCATATTTAACTAAACAATTTATCCAAAATTGCCAAAGTTACATAAAACTTAGAACAACACGCATCAATCATATATTCCTGGTCCCAAATATCAAACACTATTTAGCTCTGAAAGTTGGAGTCAATCGATATACAGGACCATGAGCAATAGTGGCTGCACCTCCCCCCCTTGGCCATGTGGCCAATTACATATGCAGCAGCAAAACACGGTGTTGGCCTGTTCAGTCATACACATACAGCATTCACTTTAGGTTTGTATTAAATGGGGCCTATAGAGGATTCAGATATAGGTACCCCCCCCCCCAATTAATAGACCCACTTACAATTTACAAAAATATAACCTACAATTAAAATCCCGCCATTATACAGAAAGCGACAAAAAAACATAAGGTTCTTTAGTCTAGCAGATCTTACCCCATCCAGCGGTCAGAGAATCAAGATCCTGATCACAGAACAGCAAAAATGTTCAAAAAACTTGAAGTATGGTTTTCTTACCATAGGCCGGCCTTTTGCTGGTCTGGTTCTGAATGTCTCTTCCCACTCGAGGTCCGCTGAATTAGAGAGATCTGAATGAATTCCTTGCTGGCCCGCCAAAAACTGTCCTGGAAATATTAAGCTTCTCCTCTGGCAAATAATTTCCTTGCGCTTAAAAGCACAAATATAGCTCTCTTGTATAATGCCGGGGTCAGCGCGCTGGTGTATCTCTCAGTAACACAGACACAAATGCTGGTATTACATTGAGCTTAGCAGAATCCTCTCTAGGATAGCCAGCTCCCTTTATTTATAGTGTCAACATGAGTAACAAAAGAAGGTTGTGGCTTCATAAAACAGCCAATCAGACATTTTGTATTCTTTCAAAAGAACCAATCACAGACATGTTTAAATTCAAATATATTGCTAGTAGTGATGTGTGCAAATGGCTGTGTACAGGGGTCATGCTTTCTGTGAGACAAAGGAACAGTAGAAAGCATGGCTTTGTACAAAGCCGTGTGCAAACCAACTCACCGCTACCAATGAGGCTAACCATACTAAAACATGGATCAGATAATCACAATTTCCGTATAGTTATGCTACAGTTCCCATAAATGCAGATCTGTTCGCTCAGAGTCATTTAATGCAGTCGACAAGACGTGGCCAGTGCCTTGCTGAGGCATAAATGAACATCCCTAAAAGGAGCAAGCAAATCTGCTGTGTCCATGGGACGGTGTTTGCGCCAATGGTCTTCCACCAACGTCTGTATGTGCGAATACACTCACATGAGCGCATTACAGCAAAAACAGACACTGGGGGACATCTGACAACATACATTAATAAAAATTTCCACAACAGTAGCTCGGAGGAATCCGGGGTAGGAGGCATCCGGACTGCTTCAGAAAGGGGTAGCAGATGGTTTCTGTGCCAGATCTTCAGCGGTCCCACTCTTCCTTCAGGCTTCAGCTGGTACACAGGTAGGCCAGGCAGCTTCTTACAAATCACATAAGGTTCGGATCTCCATCTGTCTGCCAGCTTGTGCTTCCCTGGGACTCCTAAATTCCTCAGCAACACTCTGTCTCCAGGTTGTAGATCTTGAATACGGACCCTAAGGTCAAAGTTTCGCTTGTTTCAGGCTCCTCTCTGCTCGGAAACTGATTGGGCCTTCTCATAGGCCAGTTTCAAGCTCTTCCGCAGTCTATCCACGTATCCTTTGTGTGAGGTGACAGATGTATGGTCCACGGAGGTACCAAAGGCCAAGTCCACTGTTAAGCCTTGTACACACGGTCGGACTTCCATCGGACTTTTCCATGGATTTTTGTCCGAACGGAGTTGGCCGGTCACACCCATAGCATACACACCACAGGACTTTTCTGCAAACTTTCCCAAAACTTTTTGCAACATCACATGGTTTTTCTGCTCTTTTCTGCTCTTTACCGCCACCCTTTGGTCAACTTCTGCTATTGTTGGTTGATTTTAACATTAGTTGTTTTGTCCATCGGACAAAAGTCCTATGGTTTTCTGTACACACGGTAGGACTTTGCTCCATCGGACTTTTGTTGGGCAAGAGTTTGTCCGTTTGCAGACCCAACTTTTGTCCGATGAAAACAAAACCAAACGAAAAAAAGTTTGTCCGATGGAGCGTACACACGGTCGGATTGTTGGTCCAACTTGCTTAAAACAAAGTTTGTTGGGCAAAAGTCCGACCGTGTGTACGGGGCTTTAGTCTCTCTTCCAAACATAAGTCTGTAAGGGGAATATCCTGTGACATCGCTGGCTGTACTATTATAGGCGTGCACTATGGCAGCTATGTGCTTGCCCCAATGTTGCTTCTCCTCACTGTTCAGAGTACCCAACATATTTAACAGAGTCCTGTTGAATCTTTCAGGTTGGACATCACCTTGAGGGTGATAAGGGGTAGTACGGGTTTTTTTATACCTAAAGAGTCCAGCAACTTCCGAATCAGTTGTATCAGGCGAGTACTTACCGAGGCCGAGATGCCGAGAGTGGTTCACCCTTGCACCCAAGCGCACTCCGCCCCCTGGAGGTGAGACAGGGAGAGGACAGCACGAGGGAGCACTGGCCACCAGCAGGTAGAGGTGTCTTGCTGGATGGTCTGGTAGTGATGGGTAGACTGAGAGCAGGCCGAGGGTCAGACACCAGGAGTTGACAAGTTCAGGCAGGAACCAGCAGCAAGTGAATAAAGTCCAGGCAAGAACTAGCAGCGGGTAAACAAGTCCAGGCAGAGACTAGAAGCAAGATGAGCAAGAAGTTCCAGGTGCAGGCAGAGGGTCAAGGGCTGGAGACAACAGCGGATCCGAGTCACAGGCCGAGGGTCAAACACTTGGAGAGAGGTAGAAGTCCGTATAGCAAGCCAGGGGGTCAGGTCCAGGAGAGGTAGTAGAGTAATCAGGCCGGTCCGGGTCACAGCAGGAGATCAAACGTATTTTTCAGGTACTAGGTACACAGGAACGCTGACAAACCAGCAATTAGACTGTGTCACTGAGCTTGTTTAAATAGGCCCGCCTGTAATCCCATTGGCGCGCCATCGCACGCGCGCCGGAGCGATGTTCCACTGCGCACGTGCATTAACCGAAGCGTCGTTCTGTCACGCACGCACGCTGGGCGCAGATTGGTGACACTAGGTGGGGAATTTCCCTGACAGTGCCCCCCCCTGAGGGGCGAACTCCGGACGCTCAGACTAGCCATCAACTCCGGATGTTCCTGATGAAAGGCTCGGATTAAGCGGGGAGCATGCAAGTTCCTGGATGGCTCCCAAGAGTTGTCTTCCGGGGGGTACCCCTTCCACTTAACCAGATATTGCAACTGTCTGCCTCTTTTCCTGCAGCCCATGATGGATTCCACCTCATATTCATTTTCCCCATCCACCTTAACTGGTGGGGGAGGAGGCTCATCTCTTCCAGGAAAGAAGCTGGGAGTAATGGGTTTCAACAGAGATGAGTGGAACACTGAGTGAATCCTGTAGGAAGCAGGCAATACCAGTTCAAAGGCCACAGGGTTGATTGCCCGTTTGATCTTGAAGGGTCCGATGAATCTAGGTCCTAGCTTTCGTGAGGGAATAGGCAATCGGAGATTGGTGGCAGAGAGCCATACTTCCTCCCCCACTTTGAAAGCTGGGTTTTCCTTCCTTCCGCGGTCATATAATTTTTTATAGGACTCCTGGGCATCCTGCATCATTCCCCGGAGTCTTTGAAAATTCACCTGAACAGAGGCTACTCGATCTTGGACCGCTGGGACAGAACTCTCTGGGATGTTTTCAGGGAGAAAGGAGGGATGGAAGGATCTGATTAGTAGCGGAATGCACTGAATTATTATAGGTGAGGTGAATTCTGCGTAAGGGAGTAGGGATGGCCAGTCGTCCTGGGAAGCAGAGCAGAAGCAACAGAGGTATTGCTCCAGAGTTTGATTAGTTCTTTCTGTCTGGCCATTGCTCTGGGGGTGGTAAGCTGACGGAAGGCAGGTCTTGACTTCCAGGGACTTGCAGAGTTCCCTCCAGAATTTAGACGTGAACTGGACACCCCTATCGGAGGTGATGCTCTTCAGTACTCCATGAAGCCTGGTTATCTCTTTGAAGAAGATTTTGGCGGTATTCGCTGCAGAAGGAGTCCCGATCATAGGTAAGAAGTGTGCCATCTTGGAGAGGCGGTCAATAATGACCAGAATCGTGGTAAATCCTCCAGGGGGAGGCAGGTCAACGATGAAATCCATGGACATGTCTGCCCATGGACATTCAGGGATGGGTAAGGGCTTGAGTAGACCCCAGCTTTTGGTGTTCGGCCCCTTATTACGCTGACACTGAGTGCAGGAGGCAACGTATGTCTTACAATCCTGCATCCAGCCTGGCCACCAGAAGGAGCGGGAGACCAGTTCCGTGGATTTACGTACTCCAAAATGACCGGCCAGCTTGAGGTCATGAAAAGTCCTTAAGACCAGGGGTCTTGTTTCCAGAGGGACGAAGATCTTGCCCTGGGACCAGAACAAACCGTCGCGCTTTTCCAGGGATGAAGTGATAGGATCCGAACAGAGCCCGGAAGCGGCTTCAATAGAGGTTAGCAGGTCAGTCTGGGGAATCAACAGGAAGTTCTGAGCTGACAGGATGGTACCTGGTTGTGCTGACTGAGGGGTTTCAGGGAACATCCTGGATAGCGTGTCCGCCTTCCCATTTTTGGAACCGGGTCTGTAGGAAATATGAAAGTTAAACCGGGTGAAAAAGAGAGCCCAACGGGCCTGCCTGGGTCGTAGACGTTTAGCTGTTCTTAAATACTCTAAATTTTTATTATCTGTGAAGATCATAATGGGGTGGACTGCCCCCTCCAGAAGGTACCGCCATGCCTCCAGAGCGAATTTTATGGCCAGTAATTCTCTGTCTCCTACGTCATAATTCCGTTCTGGAGGAGTCCATTTTTGAGAAGCAAAGGCTACTGGGTGCAGAAGAGCCTTGGGGCCTTGTCTTTGGGAGAGAATGGCCCCTATGGCTGTCTCGGAGGCGTCCACTTCCAAGGTAAATGGCAGCAAAGGATCCGGGTGCTGGAGTACCGGTGCTGAGGTAAAGGCGTCTTTCAAGCGGGTGAAGGCTTCCTGAGCCTCCTGCGACCAGTAGAAACGGTTGCCCTGCCGAGTAAGTTGAGTGATTGATGCTACAATGGAGGAAAACCCCACAATGAATCTCCTATAGAAATTGGCAAAGCCTATGAACCGCTGTACCCCCTTCTTGTCAGTTGGAGCTGGCCATTCTTGGATTGCCTTCACTTTCTATGGGTCCATCGCGACCCCTTTGATGGAAATGATGAAGCCGAGAAATTGCACGGTGGTTTTTTCGAAGTCACATTTCTCGGCTTTGAGGTAGAGTTTATGCTCTCTAAGGATGGTGAGGACCTTCATGACATGAGTCCGGTGAAGTTCAATAGAAGCTGAAAAAATAAGGATATCGTCCAAGTATACTACTAAAAAGTCGTCAAGATGTTGTCTGAAAATATCGTTGACCAGGTGTTGGAAGGTGGCTGGAGCATTACAAAGTCCGAATGGCATAACCAGGTATTCGTAATGTCCGAAACGAGATCTAAAAGCGGTCTTCCACTCGTCTCCAGCCCTGATCCGGATGAGGTTATAGGCCACCCGCAGATCCAATTTAGAAAAGATCCGAGCAGATCGGAAGCGCTGAAACAACTCCGGGATAAGGGGTAATGGGTACCTGTTTTTGATGGTTATTTTGTTCAGCTCCCGATAGTCAATGCAGGGTCTTAATGAACCGTCTTTTTTTTCTACAAAGAAGATCCCTGCATCGGCTGGAGAGGAAGAAGGGCGAATGAATTTCTTCTCAAGGTTTTCATCAATAAAGGCCTTGAGGGCCTTCAACTCGGTTTCGGACAGAGGGAACATACGTCCGAACGGGATTTCTGAGCCAGACAGGAGATCGATGGGACAATCGTAGGGCCGATGGGGTGGTAAATGATCGGCTTGCTGTTTATCAAAGACGTCCCGGTACTCCAGATATACTGGGGGAACATGCTGTAAATTGTCTGGTTTGGCGATCATGGAAGCACAAGTGGTAGAGGCTGAGGCAAGACAGTGCTGGGAACAGTAGGACGAGGTAAAGCTGACCTCTTTTTTTGCCCAATTTATAAGGGGCTCGTGTGCCTGCAGCCAGGGGAGACCCAGAATGATGGGGAACATCGGAGAAGGTATGAGGTCTAACCGGAGGAACTCTTGGTGGCCTGAGTCTGTGACAGCAAGGATGGGTTTGGTTTCCTGTGTAACAAGCCCCGAGCGGGGTAGGGACCCATCTGCCAAGTGTATCTGGAGGCAGTGGTCCTTAGGTTGAATTGGGAAATGAAGACTTGAGGCCAGTGAAGAGTCCAAGAACCAGCTGCAGGCTCCAGAGTCAATAATTGCCGGGAGGCGGATTGCCCCTTCCGGCAGCTGTAGAGAAAAGAAGAGAGTGACATAAATCTGAGGATTGCCAGAAACTTGATAATTCAAATTGTCTTTAGAAGTAGACTTACTGGGTCTCACTGGGCAGCTACGAAGAAAGTGGCCGGTACCCCCGCAATAGAGGCACAAGTTGGCTTGGTGCCTGCGCAGTTTTTCTTCGGAAGTAAGGGGAGGCCGAACCAACCAAAGCTGCATACGTTCTGGTTCGGGAAGAGGTGCTGCTGTGGGAGTAGCGGTAGGTGGGTAGTGAGGAGCAGTTCTGGAAGGAGGCCAGCTGGGACGGGGAAGCTAAAAGCGCTCTGCGCACCGCTCACCTAGGCGCCAGTCAAGCTGGGTGGCAGATTGAATCAGGTTCTCCAAGGAAGTGGGGGTTTCTATCCTGGCCAGCTCGTCCTTGAGAACCTCGGACAGTCCTTGGCGGTATTGGTATCTGAGGGTCGCCTCATTCCATCCGGTGTCGGCTGACCACTTCCTGAACTCTGCTGTGTAGTCTTCCACCGGCCTTCTCCCTTGGGACAGGCTATTCAGCTATGTAGCTGTATGCTGAGGATCATCGTACAGTTGCGCCATGCTCGTAAAGAACGTGTCTACAGAGTCCAGTATAGGGCTTCGTTGCTCCATCAAACCATGGGCCCAGGCTTGAGGGTCATCAGTCAAGAGGGAGATGATGAACCCTACTTTCACTGCTTCCGAAGAGAAGGCCCTTGGTTTGAGAGCGAGATAAAGGGAACAAGCATTTTTAAAGGCCCGATATTTTTTGCGGACACCGGTGAGCTGTTGAATGCGGCCATCTATTTGGGTATAGCCCTCTTGCTGTTTTTGAACAGCGTCCGTAAAGGTGGAAACCTGCTGGCAGAGGGTGTCAAACGGGGAACGCACTCTATCTGCCTCAGACATCTGGCTGGTTTGTACTATCAGGCGAGTACTTACCGAGGCCGAGATGCCGAGAGTGGTTCACCCTTGCACCCAAGCGCACACCGCCCCCTGGAGGTGAGACAGGGAGAGGACAGCACGAGGGAGCACTGGCCACCAGCAGGTAGAGGTGTCTTGCTGGATGGTCTGGTAGTGATGGGTAGACTGAGAGCAGGCCGAGGGTAAGACACCAGGAGTTGACAAGTTCAGGGAGGAACCAGCAGCAAGTGAATAAAGTCCAGGCAAGAACTAGCAGCGGGTAAAGTCCAGGCAGAGACTAGAAGCAAGATGAGCAAGAAGTTCCAGGTGCAGGCAGAGGGTCAAGGGCTGGAGACAACAGCGGATCCGAGTCACAGGCCGAGGATCAAACACTTGGAGAGAGGTAGAAGTCCGTACAGCAAGCCAGGGGGTCAGGTCCAGGAGAGGTAGTAGAGTAATCAGGCCGGTCTGGGTCACAGCAGGAGATCAAACGTATTTTTCAGGCACTAGGTACACAGGAACGCTGACAAACCAGCAACCAGACTGTGTCACTGAGCTTGTTTAAATAGGCGCGCCTGTAATACCATTGGCCACTGTTCACGTAAATCTTCTAGGTCAGCCAGGGGGACTCGCCGGACCCTCTCCTGGAAAGGTTTGTCTTCCTGCAGACGGATCTTATGGGTGGCACTCCTTGCACACCCTACGTCGAACTCGTCCTTCGAGAATATTTTTCTCAAACTAGCCAGCTGGGCCTTGGCTCTCTCCTTCCACACTGGTGGTAGGGTGGTGGTCTCTAGGTAGAGATTCTCTAGAGTGTGTTCTCCTCCTTCAGTCTTCTCCAAGTCAGACAGGGCCACTGGGGTGGCAGGGTTTACTCTCCCCAGCAACATCCGGGCCGGAATCTTCATGGGAGAACTGGTGACATTCCTGATGCTCACTGGAATTTGACCCCTCGCCTTCTTCAATGCCCTCAACGGGACCACTTCAGGGATCACTTCCAATCCTGGGTGGGTGACTTGGGGGTTCGGCTCCAGGACCACAAAGAGGACAGGCTGCTCCCATGATAGTTTTACAGTAGCCTGCAGGCAAGTCATCTCACCAGGCTGCAACATCTTCTCTCTCTTTGACAGTCTCCAGACTTTCCCCACCCCCTCTTCCGGGGCCTTCTGTTCCAGTACCAACTTCCGGTAGACCTGCTGCAACATGGGGTGGATCCTGGCTTCTGAAACACCCTTTTCCAGTACTAGAGGAGTCAGCAGTCTCCTGACCAGATCAGTATTGGTCCCTATGATCAGAGAACTCGTGTTGGCTCCTGGTGGGCGAGGGCAAACTACTGCCAGAGTGTCAAAGACTTCTGCCTTTCCTGTCACAGAGGGGTCGAAGGCCAGCCTGATTGAAACATAACCATCGTATGGAAACTTGTGAGTACCAATTCCCCATATGTCTAAGTCTTCCAGCTTTTGTAGGGGCAAGTGACTCAGGTGTTTCCGGTAAAAGTCTTTATACAACAGAGTCACTTGGGCTCCTGTGTCCAGAATGGCTTTGGTGTAGACTCCCTCCACTTGAATGGGAACTAGGGGAGAGGGCCCTATTAACTTGGCTGGAAAACTCTTCTGAGGGGTCTCTTTCTTTGGACTCTTTGACTTTCCTTTTGAGGCTTTCTTTTTCTTCCATTTCTCTCTGGATCTCAACCCTTGTTGGGCCTGGTATGCATTGATTTCTCTCAGACTGTCAAATTTCAACTCCCGACTGGTGGCAGTTGGTGTTTTAGGGCATTGTTTCTCTTTTCTTTTGCCTCTTCTGGCTTTTGAATCTTTTTGGAGCTTTCTGTACTGTAAGTAGTGGGCGCCCGGCTGACTCCTTCACCGGGGCCCTCTGAAGTTTTCTGCCGGCTGGTAGTAAGTGCCTCGGTTCTTCCTCGGACTGGGGCACACTCTTCCAAGGTGGCCAACTCCTCCACAGTTGAAACAGACAGTTTCCATTGTTCCTTGTGGGGATATTGGGGTGGAAACGCTCTGGTGTGGTTCATTCCTGATCTCCTGTTGCTCCTTGGCTCCTGAGTTCTTAGCCAGCAGAGAGGTCAATAGATCCAACACTTGAGCCATCTGGGACTTTAAGGTCTCCACTTCTGAGTCCCGTTCAATGGTTACTGCTGTTCTGACTCCCACTGAGGGGGGAGGAGTGGTCTTCTCAACCACCTGTTGGTCTTTCAACAGGGCTTCTTCATCCCTTATGATCCGCACAAGGTCTGGGTAACTCAAAGCCATGACTCCTTCAGAGGTCTTCAGGTGGAGCCAAACTGTATCTGAACCTAAAGCTCCCCTCAGGATCTGCTTCATCCTAGTCGCGTCTATAGCTTGTGGCAGCATTCCCTTTTTGAGTACAATTTGGCACAGCATTCTGTTTAGCCTCAGGACATACTCAGATAATTTCTCTCCCGGCTGTTGGAGGGTATGCTCGAACTGGTACATTAGTTCCGTCACCTTCTCCAGCTGCCCAAATTCCACCTGCAACATAGACAGATAATCATATGCAGTACAGGCAGCATTGCTGAACCTAAGATTCTTCACAGCCTCAGCAGCAGCGCCCTTCAAGCTTTCATTGATGCGCTGCTTCTTCTGTGCTTCTGGTACTTCCCATCCTTCTACTGTCTGCATTGCCTGCTCAATCCAGGTGTCGAAGTCTTCCTCTCCGGGAGGCACAGGTAGCTTTCCTGAAAAGATCCAGAGCTTCCGGTACCCGGCTTCCACATGTACTGTGTTGCTCTTCTGGCACTTAGTGACAAAGTCTCCCAGAGCATTCAATAGTTCTGGCCCTATGGCTGCCAATGATGTCCCTGGGTCTATCATATCCCGACTGCTTTCCATTTTGTGGGAGAGTATAGGGGATGATGGCGGGGAGATTTTGGGAGATTCCTTCTTCTCAGCCCTAGTATGCACTAAGCGGTATATCTGACCATCTGTGGCTTTTAAGCTCTGACCTCTAAAATCTTCCGGAACTTCTCCTCTCCATTCCACTAGTGCGTATGTGCACGAGGTGTCTGGCCTTATGTCCATCACCCATGCCTTTTGATTCGGGGACAACGACATTATGAGCTGCTTTATCTCGTTTTCTTGCCAGATTCCCCCCGGGAGTTCAATAACTACCGCCTCGGTTGAATCTGCGCCAACCGCTGCGCACCACTGTGTCATTGCTGGCGGGTCCATGCTGGTACTTCTGACCGGCTTGATTGCAGCTTGCAGTAACAGGAATCCCGGACCCGAACCCCCACATGTAGCGATACCCCCAGTTAAGAGGGGTGCCTGTATGATTTTTGGGCCCTGTAGTGCACCGCTGTCAACCCCTGACAATCGGCTCTAACCTCCCTTGGCACAGTTAGTAGGGGATGATAGGATTGTGCGGCCTGTAACTCACAGCGGCACAATCCTATGACAAGAATACACAATAAGGCTTTAAACTTCCTTTACCTATTTCTTCTATAAAGTAAAGAACACAGACACCAATATGCTTATCCCTTGTATGTTTACTTTGATTAATGGGTAAGCATTAAAACAGGTGAGTACATGTCATAAGCAGAGCCCTGCAATAAACAGTGTTAACAAGCAAACAGGTATTCAAACGTTATGCAACTCTAACAGTCCCCTTTGCGGCTACTTCCCCTCGTGGGCAATATGGCGCCCAGGAATGTCTATGCTACCCAGTCAGGCCTGACTGAACTAAAGTGGAAGTCCTGTAGGGAAATCTTCGCTAGCATCGGTGGTGCACTTGAAGAACAGAATTTGTAATCCACCAAGGTAACAAAAGTACTGTGTCTATTTATGAGCAGGTGCTCTCTCACCCAACCGGACCAGTCCACGTCCGTTTCTTCCGCTGTGGTGCCTAAACACACCGATCCCTCGACATCCAGGTCTTCGGTCCTCCTGGCAAAGGTGCAGGATAAAGGAGAGACGTCCCTCAGGTTCCTTGGTGCGCGCGGAAGGCTCTTTGGAGAAAACGGCCAGGATTTTGGCCTAAAGTCACAGGAGCTCAGACAGCAGTTCAGCTTGCTGGGCGGGCGGTTTCCAAAGAGAAAGAACTGGGCCCCGCCTTTCCCTTATAAAGTCCACCCCAGCAGTCCTTGCGCGGGGCAAGGCACCCTGGGTGCCTAAAAGTGTACTGGGTAATGTAGTCTTTGAGGGATTCAACAGGCGATACCCCGCTACATATAGTATGAGTAAAATACGAATATTGGCTAGCTACATCCAGTTCTTCCAAGGGGGTGGCATGAAGGATACCTGCCAAACTGTAAACTTATTGGGTCGGGTAAACAGGTCAGATAAGTTCTGATGCTGCATCTTCAAGCCCAAAAAAAAGATCTTATGAACATAGAAGTTCTTACAAAAAAATCATGATAGGTGATTTTATGACCTTCTTCCAGTGTCTTATAACCCTACTGGGTTCAAGCCTAGGGAATGCCTCTGGCATGCCTGAATGTAAAGGACTGAATTTTTTGCAGTCAGAAATCCTGTTCCTTCCATGTGCATGGAAAATAAGGTCTGAAATAAAAGTGACACATATATAATAAATATCACAGATATACAGGCCATAAATCTTGTATTTCTGAAGGGTAGCAATCTCAAGCTTTATATGGAATACAAAACAGGAAGACACACCCAGCCTTCACTGTTATATTTTCTGATATACAGTCACCTGTAGAATGGAGAAGACACAAACAAAAACGTAAAATGTTGTGTATTTCTAATATGTATTAAGATACCATTATATAACCTAAGCAAAGAGAAAGAACACAAACTTCAAAATGTGTGCTTCTGATGCGCAACAAGTTAAGGTCATACATCCAACAGAAATGACACTAACAAGTGCAAATTTGGTGTTTTTCTGAGCAAGCCATATGAAGAACAGAGAAGACACAGACACCTTTTACTGCTGTGTTTTTCTGATGTACAGCAACCTAAGGTAATAGATGCAAGACAGAAGGACAAGAAACACTTTGGTGTTGTGTATTCCTGATACCGAACGCAGTACGGTCATATAACCAACAGAAATTATACTAACACATATTGTGCATTTCTGATGATCAGGAAAATGCAATCGCATAGCCAGTATGACAACAGAAAAGACACATGCGACCTACACTTGTGCATTACCTGGAGCTGGACCACGTGCTGTCATAACCGGCAGAGAGTGACACTAAAAGACTTCTGATTAACAGGGTATAGACATAAAACCAACAGAAATGTCACCAACAACAATTCAATGCAGTGCATTTCTGACTAGCATCACTGCACAGTCATATAACCGACAGAAACGTCACTAGCAAAAACTCAATGCTGTGCATTTCTGAATAGCAGCCTTGTACAGTCATATAATCAACAGAAATGTCACTAGCAAAAACTCAATGCTGTGCGTTTCTGAATAGCAACCTTGTAGAGTCATATAACCAACAGAAATGTCATTAGCAAAAACTCAATGCTGTGCGTTTCTGAATAGCAACCTTGTAGAGTCATATAACCAACAGAAATTTCACTAGCAAAAACTCAATGCTGTGCGTTTCTGAATAGCAACCTTGTAGAGTCATATAACCAACATAAATGTCACTAGCAAAAACTCAGTGCTGTGCGTTTCTGAATAGCAAACTTGTACAGTCATATAACCAACCAAACTGTCACTACCAATAATACAATGTTGTTCATTTCTTATTAGCAAACTTGTACAGTCATATAACCAACAGAAAAGTCGCTATCAGTAACTTAATGTCATGTGTTTCTGATTAGCAACAGTGTACAGTCATATAGCCAACAGAAATGTCACTAACAATAATTCAATGTTGTGCGTTTCTGAATAGCAACCTTGTACAGTTATATAACCAACAGAAATGTCGCTGACAATTCAATGTTGTGCATTTCTGATTAGAAAACTTGTACAGTCATATAACCAACAGAAAAGTCGCTATCAGTAACTCAACGTTGTGTGTTTCTGATAAGCAACAGCGCACAGTCATGTAGCCAACAGAAATGTCACAAATAATAATTCAATGTTGTGTGTTTCTGAATAGCAACCTTGTACAGTCATATAACCAACAGAAATGTCGCTGACAAATCAATGTTGTGCATTTCTAAATAGCAATAGTGTACGGTTATATAATAGAAGTGTCATTAACAATTCAATGTTATGTGTTTCTGATAAGCAACAGTGTACAGTCACATAATCAATATTATGCATTTCTAGTGAGCCATAAGATAGTTACATAACAGAAAAGACACAAAACAAACTTCCAATGTTGTGTATTTCTGATGTGTGGTCAAACAATCTATCCTAGGCATAGCCTGAACTCCAGATACTAATCCTTTTTTTTATTTTTCAAATATTTTATTGTAGATAATAATACATATTTTATACATACATTTTTTGTATTATAGTGATATATCATATATTACGTTTTTAATTCTGGAATAAAATAAGATGAACATAAGACATCTAAGGGCTTCTCAAAAATTTCACAAAAAATTTAGCAAAAGTAACATCTGATTTTTCAATAAGCATGGATTAAAAGTTTGGGGCAAATAAAAGGTAACATAAGCGGTGTTCATATTGTTGTTAAATTATATATTTCTAACAGGGGCCAAGATCCTGCTTTGTGGCTTGGCGTGTCCTGTCGATGGAAATAAATAATAAATAAAAAAATGGAACCAGACATAAAAATAATCTTATTACTCCTAAAATCAGCTGATAGAGAGAATAACTATTTGTATAGTAGTAATGTGTATAACAATAAAGGGAGTAAAGAGGGGTGAGGGAGGAGGGAATCTCCAGAGGGGATCAGGAGGTTCATGAGATTCTGATATAGCAAAATTAATAATAAACACAGTAGTAGGATATTTTAGGATAGTACAAAGGAGTTGTTAAACCCTGGCGACAGGTGATGATTTATCCAAGGAAGCCAGAGGGCTTCGAATTTCGGGATTTTATTTAAATAGATGGCTTCAGTTTTGGCATGAATCATCGTCTGCGTTACCCGGTGTTTAGTTGAAATTATACATAAAATAGATGTTTTCCAAGCTTGAGCTATGGTTTGTTTGGCAGCCGTAGTGACATATAGTAGAAGTTGGAATTGACGTTGTGAGATATTTTGTGGTTTGTTATTTAGGAGTGCTACAGTTGGGTCAGGTACAACAATGGTATTGAACATGGTGGATAGTAGGTTAAATATTTGCTTCCAGAAAGTCTTAACTTTAGGGCAGGTTCACCATATGTGTAGATGCGTACCTATATCTATACAGTCTCTGAAGCATTGGGCAGGGTATTGAGGGAGAAATTTGGAAATTCTTGCTGGCACAAGGTACCATCTGGTGAGTACCTTGTAGTTAATTTCTAATGTAGCAATATTTGGGGTAGCTGATGTTGTGGCTTGCCAAATTTGAGTCCAATTTATATCATCTGATTGGAGATTCAGGTCTGTCTACCATTTGGTAGTGTAGGTTAGGGATGGGCCCGGTGTTCGATTCGAACCCATGTTCGAATCAAACATCGGCCGTTCGTCCGCTCGTCGAGTCCAGAACTCTGCGGGCCGTTCGCATCAAATTCGTGTGATGCGAACGGCCCACAATGCACTGCGCAGTGCATTGCTGGCTGACGATTGGCCAAGCATGCACTGTGACCCCGCATGCTTGGCCAATCATAGCGCCAGCAGCGAGGAGAGCAATAATTGGCCACAGGCAGGATGCCTGTGGCCAATTATAGCTCAGGGGGTTTAGTACACGCCCCACACTATATAAGGCCGCCGCGCCGGTGGCCTTGTGTAGTGTGTTCCGGCATTCAGGGAAAGAGGATTGATAGGCAGGGACAGTGTGAACTACTTATCATTAATTTCCGTGTGGGGAAAGTGCAGGGAAAGAGGATTGATAGGCAGGGACAGTGTGAACTACTTATCATTAATTTCCGTGTGGGGAAAGTGCAGGGAAAGAGGATTGATAGGCAGGGACAGTGTGAACTTCTTATCATTAATTTCCGTGTGGGGAAAGTGCAGGGAAAGAGGATTGATAGGCAGGGACAGTGTGAACTTCTTATCATTCATTTCCTTGTGGGGAAAGTGCAGGGAAAGAGGATTAATAGGCAGGGATAGTGTGTTCTTCTCAGGCATTTGCGTGTGGGCAAAGTGTTGTTCTCTATAAATCCAGCCATCTGCAGGAGTTAGTGTGTGTGCTGTGTGAGTCCAGCACAGCACAGTATAAACCTGCACCTGTATCTAACATTTAGTGCAGTTCTCCATTAATCCAGCCATCTGCAGGAGTTAGTGTGTGTGCTGTGTGAGTCCAGCACAGCACAGTATAAACCTGCACCTGTATCTACCATTTAGTGCAGTTCTCCATTATTCCAACCATCTGCAGGAGTTAGTGTGTGTGTTGTGTGAGTCCAGCACAGCACAGCACAGCACAGTATACAACCTGCACCTGTATCTGCCCTGGTGTCATCTAATCCAGCCACCTGCAGGAGTTAGTGTGTGTGTGTTGTGTGAGTCCAGCACAGCACAGTATACAACCTGCACCTGTATCTGCCCTGGTGTCATCTAATCCAGCCATCTGCAGGAGTTAGTGTGTGTGTGTTGTGTGAGTCCAGCACAGCACAGTATACAACCTGCACCTGTATCTGCCCTGGTGTCATCTAATCCAGCATTCTGCAGGAGTTAGTGTGTGTGTTGTGTGAGTCCAGCACAGCACAGCACAGTATACAACCTGCACCTGTATCTGCCCTGATGTCATCTAATCCAGCCATCTGCAGGACTTAGTGTGTGTGTGTTGTGTGAGTCCAGCACAGCACAGTATGCAACCTGCACCTGTATCTGCCCTTGTGTCATCTAATCCAGCCATCTGCAGGAGTTAGTGTTTGTGTTCTGTGAGTCCAGCACAGCACAGTATACAACCTGCACCTGTATCTGCCCTGGTGTCATCTAATCCAGCCATCTGCAGGAGTTAGTGTGTGTGTGTTGTGTGAGTCCAGCACAGCAGAGTATACAACCTGCACCTGTATCTACCCTGGTGTCATCTAATCCAGCCATCTGCAGGAGTTAGTGTGTGTGTTGTGTGAGTCCAGCATAGCATGGTATACAACCTGCACCTGTATCTGCCCTGGTGTCATCTAATCCAGCCATCTGCAGGAGTTAGTGTGTGTGTGTTGTGTGAGTCCAGCACAGCACAGTATACAACCTGCACCTGTATCTGCCCTGGTGTCATCTAATCCAGCCATCTGCAGGAGTTAGTGTGTGTGTTGTGTGACTCCAGCACAATATACACTACCCAATTGCTGTTTTTCCCATCTCCCTGCAGGCCATTACAATGTCTGGAAGGCCAACAAGGAGAGGCAGACAGTCACGAGCCAAGAAAAGAGGGCAAGCAGGCTCTGTGTCTAGAGACAACATTGCTGGTCGTGGACGCAATGCATCGTCATCAGCACGTGGCCATGGGACAAGCTTGTCCTTATTTTCGGCAGCTGAACATGTTGAGCCGCATCATGCCGAAGGTTTGGTAGAGTGGATGACCAAGCCCTCCTCATCCTCCTCATCCTCTCTCACCCAGGCTCAGGGTACTGACAAAGCAGCTGCCAACGCGTACTCTTCCCTCATCTCAATGTCATCAGCCACCCCTTCCCTAGACCCACCATGTCCTCCTGAGGAGTCCCCCGAACTGTTTGAGCACAGTGTTGGGTACATGCTCCAGGAGGATGCCCAGCGTTTTGAAGGCTTTGATGATGATACCCAGCCTAGAGGAAGGCAGTAGCATGAGCGCAGAGAGAGGGGATGCTCAAGGACAGCAATCTGGCAGTCATGTTCCACCTACTGCAGCATACTGCCAGGTTTGCTCCAGTGGTGAAGAGGGAGGGGATGATGAGGTCACTGACTCCACGTGGGTGCCTGATCGGAGAGAGGAGGAGGAGGAGAAGGAGGAGGCGGTACATCTCCAACGAGGCAGGATGCCCTCCAGGGGCCAGCTTGAGGGCAGCACACCAACTGAATCACATCGCAGAGCTCCGCCTGTGCAGGGTGCTGCCTCTGCGCGTTATTACAAAAGTTCTTTGGTGTGGGCCTTTTTTGAGACGAGTGCATAAGATCGCACCGCTGCAATTTGCAACATATGTCTCAAGCGTATCTCGCGTGGCCAAAACATCAGCCGCTTGGGCACCACAAGCATGACCAGACATATGTTGACCTGCCATGCAGCTCGTTGGCAAGCGTACCTTAAAGACCCACACCAAAGAACAAAGCGGACCTCTCCTTGCTCCTCATCAGCTGGGATCTCCAACCCCACTATACCTTCAGTCCTCTCTGAAAGCTGCACTGAGAGGAATGAAGGTGTAGAATTAGGTGTGTCACAGCCAAGTACTTGTGGGCACTCTGCTAGCAGTACACCGACGTCCGATTGTAGCAGGCAAATTTCCCTGCCCCAGCTGCTGGACCGTCGAAAGAAGTTCACTCCCAGCCATCCACATGCCCAGCGGTTGAATGCTAGCTTGGCTAAATTGCTAGCACTTCAACTGCTGCCTTTTCAGTTGGTAGACTCGGCCCCCTTCCGTGAGTTTTTGCAATGTGCGGTTCCTCAGTGGCAGGTTCCCAAACGCCACTTTTTCTCACGGAAGGCGATTCCGGCTCTCTACCGGCATGTAGAAGGCAATGTCTTGGCCTCGCTGGACAGGGCGGTCAGTGGTAAGGTGCATATTACCGCTGACTCATGGTCCAGCAGGCATGGACAGGGACGTTACTTATCTTTCACGGCCCATTGGGTCACTCTTTTGGCAGCTGGGAAGGATGCAGGACAAGGTGCAGTAGTGTTGGAGGTTGTTCCGCCACCACGCCTCCAAAATGCTACTACTGGTTGTGACACACCTCTCTCCTCCACCCCCTTCTCTTCTTCTTCCTCCATGGCCTCTTCGAGTGCTCTGTCCTCGGAACCAGCGGTGCTCCGTAGGCGTTCAAGGGGCTACGCAAGTACGCAGGCAAAAAGATGCCATGCCGTGCTTGCGCTGGTGTGTTTGGGGGACAGGAGCCACACTAGGGCAGAGGTTCTGTCAGCTCTGCAGGGGCAGGCTGAGAGGTGGTTGACGCCATGCCAGCTTAAGCCAGGAATGGTGGTTTGTGACAACGGCACCAACCTTCTCTCCGCCCTGCGACAGGGACAACTGACCCATGTGCCCTGTATGGCTTACGTCCTTAACCTGGTGGTGCAGCGGTTCTTGGGCAGGTACCCAGGCTTACAGGATGTCCTGAGGCAGGCCAGGAAAGTCTGTGTGCATTTCCGCCGATCATATAATGCCAGTGCTTGGCTGGCTTAGCTGCAAAAGGAGTTGAACCTGCCCAAGAACGGCCTTACATGTGACATGCCCACCAGGTGGAACTCAACGTTGGCCATGCTGCAGCGACTGCGCACGCAGCAGAGGGCCATCAATGAGTACCTGTGCGACTACGGCACCAGGACAGGGTCAGGGGAGCTCGGATTTTTTTCACCACGCCAGTGGAGCATGATCAGGGATGCATGCACTGTCCTGTCACCATTTGAGGAGGCCACGAGGATGGTGAGCAGTGACAGTGCATGCATCAGTGACACTGTACCTCTTGTCCACCTGTTGGAGCATACGCTGCGTGGAATAATGGACAGGGCACTTGAGGCAGAACAGAGGCAGGAAGAGGAGGACTTCCTTGCCTCTCAAGGCCCCCTTTATCCAGACAGTGTTCCTTCTCTCCCACCCATCACACAGGAAGAGGATGAGGAGGAGGAGGAGGAGGAGGAGGAGGATTGTGTCAGCATGGAGGTGGAGCCTGGCACTCAGCATCAGCAGCAGCAGCAGTCTTTTAGGGATGATTTAGAGTCCCAAGAAACCGGTGGACTTGTACGTGGCTGGGAGGAGGTGGCTGTAACGAGCCCCTTTGCTCGCTCGGCTCCACTCTCCCGACACTCCTCTGCTCTATTGGATCATCCGGTGCTCCAGGATTCCAACTACAGCTATGTGCCATTCGAATCCATTTATGGTCGGTCAGAACAAACACCAGGCAGGCTGTATGTAAGTTCAACCAAGAGAGACTTTATTAGAACCAAAAATCAAGTCTTATATACAGTAACAGAGGGAGTAACCAAAACATAATTAACATGAGCTAATTAACTAAATCCTTTAGCCAGCCAAGGTGACTCATAGATGTGACCTTTCAGGGTAGACATCCCGACACCTGCTATACAATACACATTATCCTAAGTGTAAACATCACACATTTTAGCAGGGTCAAAGTAGCACAGAGGACAGACAGATGGCTGGAGGTGATTGTATTCGCATATCCTTAGTCTGAAGGTGTGAACGTCCCAACAGTATGCCTCAGTCACTCTAATATGGCATATCCAGGGTCCCCAGAGTCTGTGTGTCTTGGGGGGACATGGACCTGAATCCAAAGTAACACCCCCTCAAGGGTCCCCAGGCATACAGCTCACAAAGAGCACCGTTCCCCCAAATGCCAGGGCCCACGGTCGCAAGGCAGGAGGCCCGCACCCAGTCCCCTCCAAAAGCCTCTGTCCCGGCCAGGTCCATCACACATCTCCCCTTTCGGCAGGAAACTAACATAGGAGGAGACCCCAAACGGGTTGACTCCGAAGTTAGTCCATAGTTCTATTCCCCCAATGCCGGTATCCACACAGTACCCCAAACAAATTGCTCCAAACAGAGAATCACTTACCCAGCCAACCTCTGCATCTCTCAAAGAACACACCCGCCGCTGGGGAGAGGCCTGGACTGGCCCTTCTCCCTGGCGTCCTTTCTGCTGCTGGAGAGAAGACAGGGTGACTGGGCTCAGTCCGTCATGCTGTTGGGGATCTGGGTCGACTGCCCGGCCTCCCTGGGGTATACAAGTGGAGACTGAAGTCCCATCCACTTGTGGTAGGTGAAAATCTCCCAGTGCTTGCAAAGCAAGGCTCACATCCACCTGTCTCAGTGTCACACCATTTTCTGGGGTTGTGTCAGTGAGGACTGAAGTTCCATCCAATACCACAGGAACTCCCGCTTCTGTTAGTTGGGAGCTGAGGCCCGTGGCGCTCGGCTCTGTTGCCAGCTCTTCTGCTGGGTTGCTGTGAGTGGGGACCGCAGTCCCATCCACCGATATCCGCTCAAGTGGCAGTTGTGTGCAGCGGCCAGTAGCATTCTGCCCTGCTGCCAGTGATTCAGCTGGGGGTAAAAGCTTTACCACCTCAGCTTGTTGCTGGGGAGAGGGGCCAACTGCCCCAGCTCCCTGAAACTCCACAGTGGTTTCCGGTGCTGGGCAGAGGTGGGTACCACTCTGCCCTTTTGCCAGCACTTCTGCTGGGGACTCCACACCATCTGCTCTGGTTAACTGTTGGGGGGGGGAGATGGCCTGCTTCTCCTCCCTGCATCTCTCGCAACCTCCTTCCGAATTCCTCTTCCATGGCGGCTGGTTCTTTAGGCGTTGTCTCCGATTGCCGTATTACCGCCATTCTCCACTCATGTTGCCGCTCTAGTTCTCTCTTTTGTCGGGCATCCTGCAGCTGGATGTCTTTAATGGTTTCCTGTATGGCGGTCTCTGATGGGTTAGCCCCATATAATGCCAACCGCTGCCGCACTCGTTGCTGAAACAAATCTTCAACTGACCGGGGTCCTGCATCACCCTTCTTCTGGTCCATCTCGGCTCTCAAGTAGGTTTTTCAGCGTGACTTTCCTGCAGGCTGCATAGCTGGTCATTCACTGTGGTGGTTTGGCGTGTCCCAGTAACTGGAGAGCAAATCCCACAGCTGCCAACCAATGTAACGAGCCCCTTTGCTCGCTCGGCTCCACTCTCCCGACACTCCTCTGCTCTATTGGATCATCCGGTGCTCCAGGATTCCAACTACAGCTATGTGCCATTCGAATCCATTTATGGTCGGTCAGAACAAACACCAGGCAGGCTGTATGTAAGTTCAACCAAGAGAGACTTTATTAGAACCAAAAATCAAGTCTTATATACAGTAACAGAGGGAGTAACCAAAACATAATTAACATGAGCTAATTAACTAAATCCTTTAGCCAGCCAAGGTGACTCATAGATGTGACCTTTCAGGGTAGACATCCCGACACCTGCTATACAATACACATTATCCTAAGTGTAAACATCACACATTTTAGCAGGGTCAAAGTAGCACAGAGGACAGACAGATGGCTGGAGGTGATTGTATTCGCATATCCTTAGTGTGAAGGTGTGAACGTCCCAACAGTATGCCTCAGTCACTCTAATATGGCATATCCAGGGTCCCCAGAGTCTGTGTGTCTTGGGGGGACATGGACCTGAATCCAAAGTAACACCCCCTCAAGGGTCCCCAGGCATACAGCTCACAAAGAGCACCGTTCCCCCAAATGCCAGGGCCCACGGTCGCAAGGCAGGAGGCCCGCACCCAGTCCCCTCCAAAAGCCTCTGTCCCGGCCAGGTCCATCACAGTGGCTGCGGATCATGTCGTCCTTAGTGACCCAGAAGACTCCGGACCAAATGCCTCAGCTAACCTACGTTGCATGGCCTCCCTGATCCTGCAAAGCCTGCGGAAGGATCCTCATATTCTTCGGATTAAGGAGAGGGACCATTACTGGCTGGCCACTCTCCTTGATCCACGGTACAAGGGTAAGGTTGCGGACCTTATCTTGCCGTCGCAGAGGGAGCAGAGGATGAGACATCTCTGGGAGGCCTTGCAGAAAGGTCTGTGCAACGCGTTCCCAGAGACTGGGAGGTTACAAACTGCTGGTCCTGGATGACGAGTTGCTGAGGCTTCGGTCAGTAGCAGAAGGAGCGGTGGGGAAGGTGGACGTCTGACCGATGCGTTCAGACAATTTTTTAGTCCGCAGCCCCAAGGTATGATCGGTTCCAGCAACCATCGCCAGCGTCTGAGATACATGGTGCAGGAATACCTAGGGGCAAGGTCAGACTTGGACACCTTTCCCACTGAAAATCCTCTGGCTTACTGGGTCTTGAGGATGGATCACTGGCCTGTCCTGCATCCAGCGTTCTTTCGGAACGCACATTCAGTGCTGCTGGAGGATTTGTCACCGATCACAGGGTGCGCCTGTCCACCGACTCGGTTGATCGACTGACCTTCATAAAGATGAATCAGTCTTGGATCACCACCAGCTACCAGGCACCTGAAGCTGATATAACTGAATAATTTATTTTGAAATGTCACATCCCTTCAAGACTGCCTATGCTGATGCTGAGTGACTGTCCTGTTATGTTGACTGACTATCCTCTTCCTCCTCAATGATCCTGATTATAGCTTGGAAGAACATTTTTGTTTCTGGGTGCCACCACCAGTGGCTAAGGCCAAATTTTTCAGCCCCTGTATAACAGGGGCGTGTAGTTACAATTTTTTATGCAATGCTTTGCAACAGGTCTCATTGCTGTGCTCCAAGTACAGTACAGTAGGTGCCGCCGATATTGTGTCAATCTCGCCACTTCTAGCGGCGAGATTGACACCCTATGAGTTCCGACGCGAGAGCCAGCGCTGAGCTGTCTCATCATCGGGAAAGGAAAAATGTTGCTTTCACGATGAGCGACACGCATTGCCGATAGACGGGGATCCAACGTGGATTCCCGCCAATACCAGGCACTGCGTTTGGTATGAATCCTGAGCGGGAACTCCACGCCAATTTTTAAAGAAAAAAACGGCATGGGTTTCCCCTCCAGGAGCATACCACGCCCTTGGGTCTGATTTGAAGGGGAAACCCTACGCCGAAAAAACGGCGTGGGGGTCCCCCTCGAGGTCCAAACCAGACCCTTATCCGAGCACGCAACCTGGCAGGCCGCAGGGGAAGAGGGGGGGACGAGAGAGCCGCCCCCCTCCCTCCTGAACCGTACCAGGCCACATGCCCTCAACATGGGGGGTTTGGTGCTCTGGGGCAGGGGGGTGACCTGCGGCCCCCCACCCCAGAGCACCCTGCCCCTATGTTGATGAGGACAGGGCCTCTTCCCGACAACCCTGGCCGTTGGTTGTCGGGGTCTGCGGGCGGGGGGCTTTTTGGAATCCGGGAGCCCCCTTTAATAAAGGGGCCCCCGGATCCTGGCCCCCCACACTATGTGAATGAGTATGGGGTACATCGTACCCCTACCCATTCACCTGGTGGAAAAAAATGGCAATAAAAACACAACACAGTTTTTTAAAGTATTTTATTGCACAGCTCCGGGGGTCTTCTTCCGACTTCGGGGGTCTCCGGTGTCGTCGCCGCGCTCTCCGGTTCTTTCTTCTGCTGGGCCTCCGCTATCTTCTTCCAACTCTTTTGCTAGCGGGGCCCGGTCTTCTCCGTCGCCTTCTCCCCTCTTCTTCTCTCCGGTTCTTTCTTTCTTCCGCCGGGCCTCCGCTAACTTCTTTTAGCTCTTTTGCTAGCGGAGGCCGGTCTTCTCCGTCGCCTTCTTCCCTCTTCTTCTCTCTGGTTCTTTCTTTCTTCCGCCGGGCCTCCGCTAACTTCTTTTAGCTCTTTTGCTAGCGGAGGCCCGGTCTTCTCCGTCGTCTCGTCCGGCTCTCCGTTGTCCTTCTGCCGGCCCCTCCACTAACTTCTTGTGGAGGGGCCGGTCTTCCCGTCGCCGTCGCCGTCTTCTTCCCTCTTCTCCTCCCCGATGTTGACTCGCCGCTTCCTCTCGCAGTAATGCTAAATCTTCGGTCCGCAAAGAATAATATAGGCTTCTCATGACGTCACAATCACATGTTCCCTTGACGTCACAGTCACATGCTCCGGGGCACATGGCGACGGCGGAAGACGGCGACGGCGACGGGAAGACCGGCCCCTCCACTAGCAAAAGAGCTACAAGAAGTTAGTGGAGGGGCCGGCAGAAGGACAACGGAGAGCCGGACGAGACGACGGAGAAGACCGGGCCTCCGCTAGCAAAAGAGCTAAAAGAAGTTAGCGGAGGCCCGGCGGAAGAAAGAAAGAACCGGAGAGAAGAAGAGGGAAGAAGGCGACGGAGAAGACCGGGCCTCCGCTAGCAAAAGAGCTAAAAGAAGTTAGCGGAGGCCCGGCGGAAGAAAGAAAGAACGAACCGGAGAGAAGAAGAGGGGAGAAGGCGACGGAGAAGACCGGGCCC
The DNA here is from genome assembly GCA_029206835.1 of Rana muscosa. Classification (NCBI taxonomy): domain Eukaryota; kingdom Metazoa; phylum Chordata; class Amphibia; order Anura; family Ranidae; genus Rana; species Rana muscosa. The sequence goes on along the minus strand of CM055121.1, from coordinate 909,134,587 downwards.
CGCTAGCAAAAGAGTTGGAAGAAGATAGCGGAGGCCCGGCAGAAGAAAGAACCGGAGAGCGCGGCGACGACACCGGAGACCCCCGAAGTCGTAAGTAGACCCCCGGAGCTGTGCAATAAAATACTTTAAAAAACTGTGTTGTGTTTTTATTGCCATTTTTTTCCACCAGGTGAATGGGTAGGGGTACGATGTACCCCATACTCATTCACATAGGGTGGGGGGGGCCGGGATCCGGGGGCCCCTTTATTAAAGGGGGCTCCCGGATTCCGATAAGCCCCCGCCCGCAGACCCCAGGGTTGTCGGGAAGAGGCCCTGTCCTCATCAACATGGGGGCAGGGTGCTCTGGGGTGGGGGGGCCGCAGGTCGCCCCCCTGCCCCAGAGCACCAAACCCCCCATGTTGAGGGCATGTGGCCTGGTACGGTTCAGGAGGGAGGGGGCCGCTCTCTCGTCCCCCTCTCTTCCCCTGTGGCCTGCCAGGTTGCATGCTCGGATAAGGGTCTGGTTTGGACCTCGAGGGGGACCCCCACGCCATTTTTTCGGCGTAGGGTTCCCCTTCAAATCCAGACCAGACCCAAGGGCCTGGTATGCTCCTGGAGTGGGAACCCATGCCGGTTTTTTCTTTAAAAATTGGCGTGGAGTTCCCGCTCAGGATTCATACCAAACGCAGTGCCTGGTATTGGCGGGAATCCACGTCGGATCCCCGCTCAATACAGTGTCGCGTCTCCCTCTCGCTATTGCAGCGAGCGCGACACGTGTCGCCACCCTGTTGCCGAGATCTCGGCACTCCTGTCGCCGAGAATCTCGGCGATGGGAGCGCGATAGATATACAATATCGGCACCTGTATCTGTGAGGGGTTGCAGTGTTGTGACACCAGCACCAGTGCCTATGGCACAATTTTTCAGCCCCTGTTTAACAGGGGCGTGTAATTACAATTTTTTTATGCAATGCTTTGCAACAGGTCTCATTGCTGTGCTCCAAGTACAGTATCTGTGAGGGGTTGCGGCACCAGCACCAGTGCCTAAGGCACAATTTTTCAGCCCCTGTTTAACAGGGGCGTGTAATTACAATTTTTTATGCAATGCTTTGCAACAGGTCTCATTGCTGTGCTCCAAGTACAGTATCTGTGAGGGGTTGCAGTGTTGTGGCACCAGCACCAGTGCCTAAGGCACAATTTTTCAGCCCCTGTTTAACAGGGGCGTGTAATTACAATTTTTTATGCAATGCTTTGCAACAGGTCTCATTGCTGTGCTCCAAGTACACTATCTGTGAGGGGTTGCAGTGTTATGGCACCAGCACCAGTGCCTAAGGCACAATTTTTCAGCCCCTGTTTAACAGGGGCGTGTAATTACAAATCTTGATCTAATAATTCACAGCAGGGCCCATTCCTGCGCCCACCAAGAGTAACTGTGAGGGCTTACAGTGTTGTGGCAACACCGTCCACCACCACCACCACCACCAAAGGCCCAATTTTTCTGCCCCTGTTCAACAGGGTCATGCAATTACAATTCTTGATCTAATAATTCACAGCAGGGCCCATTCCTGCGCCCACCAAGAGTAACTGTGAGGGCTTACAGTGTTGTAGCACCAGCACCACCACCAAAGGCCCAATTTTTCCTACCACTGTTCAACAATGGCATGTAATTACAATTCCTGATATAATAGTTCACAGCAGGGCGTTACAGCGCCCACCAAGAGTAGCTGTGAGGGCTTACAGTGTTGTGGCAACACCAACATCTAATGGGGCAAATTTCTGCAGAGTATATATGGCAGGCCCCTACTTTCAAACATCCAACTTACAAACGACTCCTACTTGCAAACGGAAGGAGAAAACAGGAAGTGAGAGGAAATCTACCCCTAGGAAGGGAAATTCTATCCTGTTAGATTTAATTTGGGAAAAAGGTATCTCCTCTCTACTGATGCTTTATCACCAATCCTTGTTTCAATAAAAAACCCACTTTTCCAAAAACATTTGTCATTGGGATGGAAAGTGAGGTGAAATGTTCTGAACAGGTGCACAGACAGCAAAACAAGTGTTACAGGGGTGATAACCCTTCCCTATGTTTTCCAAAAAGCTTAAAAATAGATTTTTTGGCTGGAGCTACAATTAAACAATGTACCTGTTCAAAATTACAAACAGATTCTACTTAAGAACAAACCTACAGTCCCTGTCTTGTTTGCACCGCCTGTATACTGCTGTTTAGAGTATATAGGGCCTTTTTTTATTTTGGGTGCAGGGTTCCCCTTAATATCCATACAAGACCCAAAGGGGCTGGTAATGGGCTGGGGTGGGGGGGGGGGGGGTGATGGGGTAGCCATGCCATTTTTCTCAAAGATTTTCATCCATATTGCCAGGACAAGACATGACATTAAAGCCGCAGTTTTAAATGGCTTTTTTTCCTTTAGAAATGTCATTTTGTCAAGGGACAGTTCTAAACACGGGAAACACATGCCACTTCACAGGCATACTTTAGACACCCCCCAGGTACCATATTTAAAGGAATATTTCACTTTTTGTTTTCACTTTATGCATCATTAAAATGACTGCTCCAGAAAAAATGTCAGTTTTTAAAATTTATTTTTGCATTGATACATGTCCTCTGGGGCAGAACCCGGGCCCCCACACCTTTTTTATGACAATAACATGCATATTGACCGTTATAATTAGCACTTTAGATTTCGAACGTTCGCGTCCATTGTAACTACTAGGGTTCTAACGTTCGCACAAACTTTCGGTCTGTTCGTAGGTTCTGGTGCGAACCGAACCCGGGGGTGTTCGGCTCATCCCTAGTGTAGGTTGAGGGAGTTGAAGTTGTATGAGACAGTAATTGATTGTATATTTCCGAGATTAGACCACCTTTGTGTGGGTCAGAGGGATTATTCTGCTGTAGGAATTGTTTGATTTGTAGATACCTGAAGGTTTCGGTTTGTGGAATTTCTTTTGTATCACAGAGTTTGGGAAAGGGTGTGATGGTGTTGGATTCAAAGAAATGGTATGCTCTAGTTAGATCTGCTTTTGACCATGCTGAGAAGGAAGAAGGGGAAGCCCAAGCTGGGTAAAAGGAGGGGTTACTTAGGAAGGAGAGGAGAGGATTATGTGGAGATTGAAGTCCAAATTGTGTTCTAAACCTATCCCAAATGGATAAATTATGTCTAGTAATAGGATTAGAAATCGTACGGCGTAAAGTTGGAGTGAGCCACAGAAGATTTGCTAAAGAAAGTGGATCGCAATCAACGGATTCAATCGCGACCCAGAGGGGAATCTCTTTGGTAGCGTGATATTTAGGGAGTTGAGCCAATTGGGCAGCATAATAATATTTAGTGAAATCTGGAACACTTAGTCCACCACGTATACGGGGTGTATATAGAGTAGCTTGTGGTAAACAGGGTTTAAGTTTGCCCCATATGAATTGTAGGGTTTGCGTTGGAGAATACGAAGGAAGTATGCTGGGACTTGAATTGGGAGTACTCGGAAGAGATATAGGATTTTGAGTAAAATTGACATCTTGATGACTGTAATTCTACCCATCCATGCCAACGGTAGAGAGGACCAATTTCTCATTAGTGCGTTTAATTGTTTCATCAATGATAAGTAATTTGCCTTATATAGTTCTGCTGATTTTGCTGTTAGAGAGATACCTAGGTATGTGATATGTGAAGTTGACCAGCTAAAGGGGAGGGAGTCCTGTAAATGTGTTTGCAATTCCAATGGGAGAGAGATGTTTAGTTCTTTAGATTTTTGAGAGTTTATTTTAAGACCAGATATAGCTCCAAATTTAGTAAGGGTGGATATAAGATTTGGTGCTGATGTTAAAGGTGAAGTGAGAAAAACTAAGACATCATCTGCAAACAGACATAGCTTGTGTTGATGGCCCCCGTGTTCAAGACCTTTAATATTAATATTAGAGAAAATTAATTGGGCCAGGGGTTCTATTTCTAGAGCAAAGAGTAGGGGGGATAATGGGCATCCCTGCCTGGTTCCTTTTTCAATAATAAATGGGTCAGATCTGTAACCTGAGTAAGTTATATACACTTTCGGTTTGTCATATAGAGAAGTTATCCACTGTAGAAAGTTGTTTCCAAAATCCCATCTACCGAGGATAGAGTGAAGATAATGCCAAGATAAGGAATCAAATGCTTTCCGTATATCAATAGAGAGGAAGCAGGCAGGGATGCGACGTGTTCGTGCCATATGAGCAAGGAGAAGTGCTCGACGAATGTTATCACCATGTTTGTCTGGATGGGATAAAGCCTGTCTGATCTTTATGTATAAGGTTGCCTATGATTGGATTTAGTCGATTGGAGAGGATTTTAGCTAGTAGCTTGATATATAAATTAAGAATAGAGTTAGACCATGAAGTGTCGTCTGAATTTGGTTTGGGGATCATAGAAATGAAAGCTAAAAGGGATTTTGGATGGAAGGAATGTCTAGTTAGAAGTGAATTGAAGACTTCCATTAATAAAGGAGAAAGTAGTGTTTGGAAGTGTTTATAGTATGTGGCTGAAAAACCATCGGGTCCTGGGCGTTTGTGTGGCTTTAAAGTTTTGATTGCTGTTTGAATTTCAAGAGATGCAATAGTTTTTTCAAGCGTTTCTAATTGGGTTACAGAAAGGGAGGGAAGTTTAATATCAGCTAATAGCGAATCGAAGCGTGATTGTTCAAAAGTTTGAGTCTCTTGGTATAAATGGGATAATTTTTTTACCAAATTCATTCACTATTTTTTGAGGGTTACTGGAGAAGGTGTTTTTTGATATATTTTTTTTTTTTTTTCCCATAAAGTTTTATTGAGCAAATTCACAGGAATCACAGTACAAGGTTTGAAACAGAACAAGTGCATTCAAAGAGAACCAGTTTTTGGTACAACTTAAACAAACATTACAGGCGGGTGTGAAATTGTCTCCAGCTTTTGTATCAGTGAGAGTGAAGGTGCGGATGGGCCGGAGCCTTTATTAGTTTGATTTGCATTCCGACCGCCTGCTAACTTTGCTACATTACTTGTTGTTTCCAACACCAAAGAGATGGTGTCTAAGAGATGGTGATAGGGGGATAGGATGAGGGGGACAATATCTACTCATGTTGAGGGGGTATGGGACTGGGGGGGTAAGGGAAGGGGGAGAGGGATCAGAGCACAACGGGCAGCAGCGAAAAGGGGGGGCGGGGGTGGGGTGGGGTTGAGGATGAGGGTGAGGATGAGGGGAGTGACCACTCGCTTGAACCTCCGTAGGAGAGAGGGGGATATAGAGCCCCTCAGAGATCAGACTCTAGTCAGAGGGAACATGCTGTTTGTATTCAGCTGTTGTTTTGAAGTGTGACCAGCAGGACCAGGTACTCGAGAAATTCTCCAGTCTCTCTTGAGAGATGTGGATCAGCTCTTCCATGTCGCAGATTCTAGAGATGGTCGCAAACCATTCTTTAAGTGACGGTATATGGCAGGAGCGCCAGTGTTTGGGAATGCACAACCTGGCAGCATTCACCATGTGCATGGCTAGGGATTTAAAATAATATTTTCTCGAGAGAGAAGTGTGATGCAGGAGGAATTGTGCTGGTGTGAAATCCAAGGTGTAAGTGGTGATTGATGCGATGCATCTGTGTACTTCCCTCCAAAAGGGTTGGATGTGTGAGCATTCCCACCAAATATGTACCATGGTTCCCACCTCTGTATTGCATCTCCAGCATATATTGGAGGTTGAAGGGGCAAACTTATGAAGGAGAGATGGGGTTCTATACCATCTAGTGAGCACTTTGTACCCATTCTCCTGGATGGCGACGTTCAACGACCCCCTGTGTGCGTATTCGTGAATTCTCGTCCATTCAACTGGTGTCAGGGGGGTAGGTAGCTCTCTGTTCCACGAGGCCTGCGATGGCGAAAGGGTGGAATCAGTAGGTTCTATGAGTAAAGCGTAGAGCAGGGAAATAAGGTGTCGTTGGGGGGTTCTACGATAGCAGAGGGTTTCGAAAGGGGTAAGTGGTCTTGTCCAGCTGCCCTGAGCTGCATGTGTGGATAGAAAGTTACATATTTGTCTGTACGTCCAGAAGGGGAAGGTAGAGGTGTTGGAAATGAGCCTGAGGTCCTCTATCGAAGCGAGCTTACTGTCAGTGTACAGTTGGGAAGCAAGGATGTCCTGAAACGGCCATTCTTGTTTGAGGAAGGTAGATGACTCGCCTGGGATAAAGTCGGGATTTCCTCTCAGCGTAGTCAGCGGGCCCGGGGTGGGTGAGAGGGAACCTCTGGAAGGGGACCACCTAAGAAGCATTAAGGAAGTGTGGATGAAAGGATGTGAGGTCAGGGGCTGTGGCCATTGTTTCGGGGATAGCCATGGGAGAAGACGTAGCGGAAAGGGTGAGAAAGAGTCTTCGATAGCGGTCCAGACCTTTTCAAGGGAGTGAATGGACCAGTCCGCGATTCTCGTAAGGTGACAAGCCACGTAGTATTTATACAGGTCTGGGAGAGCAATACCCCCTTTAGGCTTGGGCAAGGTGAGTCTGGTGTATTTGATTCTAGGAGGGGAACCTTTCCATAGAAATGTCGAGCAGGCCTTCCGATAAGAGGAAAAGAATCCTGCGGATATATGCATTGGGATGGTTTGGATCAAGTACAATATACGTGGTAGGACAATCATTTTGATCAGAGCCGCTCGGCCAAACCACGAGACATTCAGTGAAGACCACTCCAAGAAGTGGTCTTGGGCTTTTTTCAGGGCAGGGTGGAAGTTAAGGGCATATAGATCTTTAAGGCAGGGTGGGATCCGAATCCCAAGATAGGAAATAGCAGTCTTTTCCCAATGAAATGGGAAAGATTCCTGACAATGGAGGACTTCCTGTGGTGGGAGGGTGATATTCAGGGCGTGGGACTTTGTGTAGTTAATTTTAAGGTTTGAAATTGTACCAAAGGCTTCCAGGTCATGTAAGAGAGATGGAAGGGAGGTTCGCGGGGATGTGAGGGAGAGCAGGATATCGTCCGCGAAGGCGGCCACTTTAAAGTCTTTGCCTTTGACCATCAAACCCCTAATATCCGGGTTTTCTCTAAGTTTGTTTAAGAGGGGTTCTAAAGAGAGAATGTAGATCAGGGGGGAGAGGGGGCAACCCTGGCGTGTGCCGTTGTTGATGGAGAAGGCGTTCGACAGGTGGCCATTAACTCTCACCGCCGCCGTGGGGTTCGAGTATAATGCCATTATGGAGGTGAGCATGCGGTCCTCCAAACCCACCCCTTTTAGGACCTCTCGCATGTAGTCCCAGGCCACTCTGTCAAACGCCTTCTCCGCATCAAGGGAAAGCAAAAAGCCTGGTGTTTTAGTTGAAGTAAGCCAGTAATGTAGGTTAAGGGATCGTATGGTATTGTCCCGTGCTTCCCTGCCCGGGACAAAACCCACTTGATCATTGGAGATAAGACCGGAGATTAGAGGTATTAACCTGTTGGCAAGGATTTTGGCATAAATTTTTATATCGACATTAAGGAGTGAGATCGGCCTATAATTCGCCACCTGGAGGGGATCCTTCCCCTCCTTAGGGATTTCAGTGATGTGTGCCTCTAATAGTCTGTTAGGTCGGTCTTGTGGGTTGGCCAGGGCATTAAACGTCTGTAGAAGGTTGGGGGCAAGGATATCTGCAAAAGACTTATAGTACTGGAGGGTGTACCCGTCTGGGCCCGGGCTTTTGCCCAGCTTCATTTGTTTCAGGGCTATCTCCAGCTCTCCTGTCGAGAATTGTCCCTCTAAGGATTGTGCTTGTTGGGGGGAGAGGGGTTTGGGGCCATACTGAGCGAGAAAGTCCGCGATGAGCGTTTGACGTGTCTCCCCTGATGCTCGGGGTGGCTGGGTAGGGCGAAGGTTGTAGAGCTTTCGGTAGAAAGACTCAAATTCTTTCGCTATGTCCTCACTCTTGGCCAGGAGGGTGCCCTGGGGATCGCGTAAGGTATGTATGGTGGACGAGAGTTTGGCCTTCTGGACTGACCGCGCTAAAAGGCGCCCACTCTTATTGCCATGTTCATAAAAGACTCTCTGGCCAAGAATATAGCGTCTTCTCGCGCGTTTACCCAATTCGTCTGCAAGAAGTGTGCGGAACTGAGTTAGTTCCTGAAGGGTGTTCTGGGCTTGTGTTTGTTTGTGGGACAGCTCTAGTGCTCTAATCCTTTTGATAAGAGTATTCACCTTCTCCTGATAAGCTTTTTTGGCCTGTGAATTCAGGGTAAGCAGTTCTCCCCGTACCACGCATTTGTGGGCTTCCCATATGGATATTGGAGAAATGTCAGGATTAGCATTCTCCTGAAAATAAAGCTTGATGCATGAGCGGATCCGTTCCAATGAGGTTGGATCTGTCAGGCAGGAAGGGTTGAACCGCCATACTTTAGTCTTGGGGTATGTTTCCGGGAACGATAGTGTAACTGTGATGGGGTGGTGATCTGATAAGAACATCGGTTCAATGGAGGCGTGTTGGAGGGCGGGGAGGTCGGTCTGGGATAAAAAAAAAGAAATCGATTCTGGAGTATTTCTGGTGAGGGGCCGAAAAGTAGGTGTAGTCTTTGGTTGAAGGATAGAGGGTGCGCCATGTGTCATGAAGGGTCAAGGTTTGTAATTGGGCTTTAATTTGGCGTAATGCCTTATAAGGCAGAGATGTCGTGGCCGTGGAGGTGTCTAGGAGGGGGTTTAAGGGCACATTAATGTCGCCTCCCAGGAGGACCAGGCCGCTCTGGAATGAGGACAGAAGGGCACATGTCTTGCGGAAGAAGGAGACCTGATGTTCATTAGGGCAATAGATGTTAGCCAGTGTGATAGGCTTAGTTGCGTATGTTCCCTTAATAAAAATGAATCTGCCTTCAGGATCCGCTAGGGAGTCAGTCAGGAGGAAGTTGGCGTGTTTTGAAATAAGGATCGAGACTCCCTTGGATTTGGCAACCGGGTTAGTGGCGTGTAGGGCAGAGCGATATATGTGATTAGTCAGTTTGGGGATAGCATCAGATCGGAAGTGCGTCTCCTGTAGGAAGATAAAGTGAGCCTTATGTTTGGTGAGCAAAACTAACACTTGTGACCTTTTTTCTGGTACATTCAGGCCTTTTGTGTTCAATGAAACACACTTCAGAGTCATTGGGATATTAATCTTAGGGGGGGTCTGCATTATGAAGAGTTAGGAAGAGGTGAAAATGATTGTCTGGTTGTCGAGTAGGTTAGGGTCTTCCTATAGAGGATGAATGTGAGGGTCACTCCCCTAGGGGAAGGGAAAGAAGGGAAGGGGACACACAGAGGGGGAGGTGGGGTGAGGGGAGAGGACACACAGGTGAGGAGATCAGGAGGAGTTGGGGGTAGGAAGAGTCAGGAGGATCAGAGTAGAAAAAAGGGGAGAAAGAAGGGTAGGGGGGTCAGGGCCAAATAACCAAGGCGGGGTAAAAAAAGGGCTATGGGGGCTAAGGGTAAGGGGATAAATATGGGGGAGGAGAAAGAAAAACCAGAGGTGGGCTTAGCTAGGCTACCCACCTGTAGGAGTCAAGGGGAAATCTGGAGTGTCAGCTACGTCTCAGTGAGACCGCTGTGTGGGGGTAGTAGTGTGAGCGGTAACCACAGCCTAACTGTGGACCGGGGGCCAGAGTGGAGCGGATGAGGGGTCCCGCTAACAGCGAGAGCCCAAGAAGCGTAGTGGGGAGCCTACCATGAGGAACAAGCTACAGAGAGTTCAAGTGTCAAGTGCATAGGAACAACACACAAATCAACATAACATAACACATATAACCTTCTCCAGCTCGCAGTGCTGGAATCAATAAAAGCGAACCATACTATTTAGAAAGTAAAACTTTGAGGTATATTCAAGAGAAATCAACAGAGAAATCCACAGCCCGTGAGGCATGCTGGGGAGGGGACACCCTTTTCAAAAACTTACGTTAAGGCAATCTATGGTGAGGGGGAAGGGGGGAGTAGGGGGGAGGGGGTAGGGCAACGGGTACAGGGACGGGGGGGAAGGGAGGAGTAGGGGGGGAGATATGGGAGGGGGGGAGGAAGGAGAATGAGGGACAGGGGGATGAGGCGGGGGAAGGGGCAGGGTGGGGGGAGTGGGGATGGGAGGAGGAGAGGAGGGGGGAGGAGAGGGGAGAGAGGGGGAAGGGGTGGCTAGGAGGATAGAGGTGGAGGGAGAGAAGAGGGGATTAAGGGGAGGGGGAGAAGAGGTGAGGGGGGGAGGGGAGAAGAGGTGAGGGGGGGAGGGGGGAAGAGATGAGGGGGGAGGGGGGGAAAAAGAGGGGGGGAGGGGAAATGAGGGGGAAAAAAGGGAAGGGAGGGGAAGTGAGGGGGGGAGAAAGGAGAGGGGTAGGGGGGAGGGGGAGAGAACTGAGGGGGGGAGGGGGGAGAAATGGGGGGGAGGGGGGAAGAAACGAGGGGGGAAGGGGGGAAGGAGGGGGGAGGAGGGGAGAGATGAGGGAGGGAGAGTCCAGAGTGAGCTAGGAGGGTGGTGTCCCGATTTCTGCCTTCGCTTCAGGGGGGAGGGGGGTTCTCGGGACTTAGTATTCATTGGCATCGCCCAAGTCCTACCCCGCCCGACTGATGCCCGGCACACCGTATATGTACGACAGGGGTCAGGGGAGAACAAGTGCGAGTAAGGGACATATAATAGCACTGGTAAAGTTAATGAGAGACAAAATAAAGTAATATTTTGGGGGATAACAATAAAACACAGATTGCGAATACATTGCCTGCAGGAGCTTAGGATCGTCGTCCGTGAAGTAAATGTCCCAGGGAAGGATGATGTGTTCGTGTTGCAGGCCGAGGTGCAGGGCAGTATAGAGTTCAGTCCTCCCGTTTCCAAAGGGGAATGTCTGTGCGGGCCCAAATTGCTGAGAGATCCTTAGGCCTTCCCGGAGAGGATCTCCGTAGCTGTGTGGGTAGGGGCCAATGTCAGAATCCCAGGCCTACTCCTGGGCACTCATAGGAAGCCTCTCCCGGGATGGGGACAGGTCGTGGGGGCGCCCATATCTTCCGGAGGTCGGAGTGTTTCGTCCTTTAGTGCAAACTCCCAGCTCTGGGGGATCTGGACGTGTAAGAGGGACCAGGGGCTTTGGGGTAAAAAGGCGTAAGTAGCTTTTCCGGGGATACGCGCTTCCCACAGCCGCCACCTGAATAAGGCAGGCCCTAGGCCATCCGCTGGGTTTCATATTGTAGAGCTATTGGGTGACTCCAGTTGGTGATGCGTTGTATGGAGTCCCAAACAGGGAGAGAAGGTCACCGTGAGGGGCATTGGAACGAGGGGTTGCCAGCTATGGGGTGCAAGTGGCCGGGGTGATAGTGGCATGTCTATGTCAGATGAGGGTCTGAAAGGTCTCTGGCAGAGTGGTGGTTCAGGGAGTAACGCATACACATGCAGGGGGGGGAGGCATACTCACGGGCTGCAGGTCTCAGTCTATACAGCAGACAATCAGTCAATAGGTTTCTCGCATCACATACGCGGTGGTGAGGGGCTATGTTGTTGCAGGTCCCGGCGTGAGGAGCGGGCATTCGGTGACATCGGTCCAGGTCTGCGGTGGCGTGGTCTCTGGCGTGCAGCTTTCGGTGACGGGTGGAGCGAAACAGGAAGCCAGGGTTCCGCTGGGAAGTAGAGCCCGTACCAGTCAGGCAGTTCCAAGTTGGGCAGGTCGAGTTGTTCACAAAACGCCTGAAGGTCCTCCGGTGTGCGAAGCAGGGCAGAGCGCCCCCTTGCGGATGCAGACAGGCCAAACGGGAATTTCCAGCGGTACTGGATATTTCTCGCACGCAAAGCATCTAACAATGGTCGTAGTGCTCTCCTATTTTGCAGGGTAATCTGTGAGAGGTCCTGGAATAGTTTCACCTCCGTGCCATTATAAAGAATACGTCCCCTTTCCCTTGCCTTGCGGAGAATCTCTTCCTTAAGGGGGAAGCTAACTATACAACATATAATGTCTCTGGGGGGTTCGTTGTCTCAGGGTATGGGGTGGAGAGCGCGGTGGGCCCTTTCCATATCAATGGGGGAGTCTGCAGGGCACTCAATCAGGTCATTAAAGATGGCGCTGACGGTTTGCTGTATGGCGGTGGGGTCTACGGTTTCGGGGACCCCCCGTACCCTAACATTGTGCCTCCTTCTCCGGTTATCCAGGTCTTCCACGTGTCTATGGAGCTCAAAAACTTGGGCAAGTTGGGAATCATATGCCGACTGTACCTGACGAATGGCCGCCGCGTGTGTCTGGGTCGTTTGCTCCACGCTATCCACTCGGTGGGCGACCGCGAGCATTTCGGCCTTCAGGTCTGCTATGGCAGCAGTGACTGTGTTTTTGATATCCGTAGCGACTTTCTCCAAGTCGAATAAGCTGGGGGGGAGGGCCCCGTTGGAGCTGGGAGAGGATGTACCCGGCATATTGGCGGATGGCGGTCTGTCAGGCGAGGCCGCGGCTTGGGCCTGTGCTGGCGCGTGGGTCTGCAATGGCGCAGAGGCCTGTAGCTTTTGAGACCGGAATATGTCCGGTATATTCCTCCCCGAGTGGGTCTGAGAGTCCTTGGAGGTGCGAGAGGTGGACGAGCTCCTTGTGGATCTGTGCATAGCAAGATTAGGACGGTAGGCTCCCGTTTAAGATGATGAATCAGCCCGGTCGCACAGGAGCTCTCAGATTAGGCGTCCATCTCGGTCTCCGCTCAGGCCACGCCCCCCGTTTTTTGATATTTTTTATCTAATTGGCTTCCGTGAGTGGTCTGATTTACGGAGAGAAAGGGCTAAAAAGGTTGTAGGTTTGTTGACTTTCATATAGAGAGTGTGTTTGGTTTTGCGGAGAATCTGTTCTGCTGAATCTGTTAGAAAAAAGGTTGAGTTCTAGTTTGGCTTTATCATAGACTAGTTTGTTAGAGGGAGAAGGGTTGCTTTGAAAGTTTTCTGATCCTTATAAAATGCTTCATCTAGTTGCTTTTGTTTTAGTTTATTTTGTTTGCGTAGGTAAGATGCTTTACTTATACAGATTCCTCTGATGACTGGTTTCAGGGCTTCCCAATAAGTTAGGGGATTTGTCTCTGATGGTTTATTATCTGCTATGTAATCTTGAATGGCTTTTTCTATATCTTGTCGGTATTTAGGGATCGCTAGCAAGCTGTCATTTATGTACCATGTACGCAGATTAGGTTTTGGAAAAAGAGAAGAAAAGGAAGTCAGTACTGCATTGTGGTCAGACCATGCACAAGGGATGATTTGTGAATTGAGTATTAGTGGAGAAGAATTGATATTTACTAATAAATGGTCTATTTGAGAAAATTGTTTATGGGGATGAGAGTAGTGAGTATATTGTTTTTTCCTAGGATGTTGTTCACACTATTGTATCGATAAGGGAATGTTGGTTTAAAAGTTGTTGATATTTAGGGCGGTGAATAGTTGCGGATTTGTCTAAAATTGGGTATATTACCTTGTTAGAGTCTCCGCATATTATAAGAGTACCCTTTTTGTGAAAGTCTGTTACACTGAATAAGTGAGAGAGAAAAGATAATGGATTTTTGTTGGGGGCATAATATGATACAACCGTGATTTCGTTGTCAAGTAATAAACCATTTAGTATTATATAGCGACCTTCAGGGTCATTAATCTCTGAGTGTAGGGTAAAAGGTGTAGTGTGGTGGAAAGCAATCAAAACTCCTCTCTGATTGGTGGAGGCTGAGGCTTTGTATACTTGAGGATATTGGCGGCTGCAAAACTTAGGGGAGGATTAAGTAGAAAAGTGTGTCTCTTGAGACGAGATGAGAAAAAGTGGAAAAAAAGTGGAAAGCTTTTGTGCGTTTAGGAGGGGAATAAAGACCTTGTACATTGAGTGTAAGTATATTGAGCGACATCATATCAATATCTATTAATAATCCAAAAATGATAAACTTTGTTATTATATATTTATGTGATCGTAGTATGGAGGAGGAAAAGGAAAAATAAAAATAAATCAAATAAGGGAGGACAAAGTAAAGAGAAGGAAGAGGGGAAAAGGGAGGGGGGGGGGTGTAAAGTTGGAAAAGTGTTACAAAGAGAAAAAAAAAAAAAAGAGAAGCTTTTATAACGGTGTTAAATAAATGGCTCCTAACTGGAGCTAGTATCCAGTGGGTGGCAAGAAATTACCAGCCAGTGGGTACAATTTATCCAAAGAGTGTCTGGTAGACTCACCAGGCACTTAAGGATTAAGTTGGAGGTGCAGTGAGCAGTCTCCGAGACAATATCAGCGAATATAAACTTTAAAACACAAACTTATCAAGTCACTATTTAAATAAAATAATGAGTAAAACAATTCTGGTATATATTCTATCGGGTTGTCCGTGTATGAGACATAAGATCAATGTCCTGCATACGAGCTAGAGAAGGAAGAAGCATAGAGAGAGTTATTCCAAAAAAAGGAGAGTTATATGATACTAGACAGAGAAATTGAGTATAGTGAATAATCTAGCCCATAGGCAGGAAAACTTAAATTATTTTGGAATGAACATAAAAATAAAACTTGCTGTGAAACTATTCATTGTTATTTAAACAACATTACTATCTGTTATCTGTTCTATCAAAATAGAGAATCAGTTATAGGGTTTCTCAAACTAAGAGGTTTATTATCACTGTTAACAATATATGTAGGAAGTCCTAAAGAAAAAAAGAAAATAATAAATAAAAAAGGTGAGGGACGACAGAGGAAGAGTGTATGGTCTGTCTCTGTGTGTGGTATCTCTTAAGCCGCGTACACACGATCGGTTTTACCGATGAAAACAGTCCGATGGATTTTTTTCATCGGACAAACCGATCGTGTATGGGCCCCATCGGTCTTTTTTCCATCGGTGTCAAAAAATAGAACATATAAATACGTGATGGTGACTGCGCTGTGATTAAACTAGAGTGTAAAAAGGTGAGGAAGGGGGCTGTGGGCCAATCTAATAAAAGAGCACCAAAAATGAGTGACATGATAACATCAAATAAGTGACACAAATGTGAAAATAATGATACATATAAATGTCATATAAATGTGACCGTGAATACTTGAAAAAGCAGTACAAATTAATAATAAACAAAAATTGGCATAAATTGTGCAAAAACTGTGCAAAACGAATAGAACACAGCAACAGCAGTGTATAGACAACAAAATCAAGTCCAGAGTGTACACAGTGATCTCCAAGAAATTGGAATATGTCCAGTACTGTAATAGTTGCTAAGGTGTTTTAACAAAAAACTCTTCAGTGCAAATCCACCGCTGTGTTTTCAAGCAGCTTACCTCCCAGCTGAAATAAAACAGCATGAAGTACACTTCTGTTGTGGACGGCAATGGGCAATGCTCTCAGAAAAGTCCTATTCTTACTCCCATGGGATATATAAAAGTATGCAGACAGAGAAGAAAAATAAAAAATGTATATTGCATAACTCTGTGGGTACCAGATTAAGTGACTAAAAATGGACACTCACTTTTGATAAGCGAGCATGGGCATCAATCCACGAGCACTGAACTCGTCTCTCAGACTGAAAACTTCAGTGATGGGAACCCTCCAATTTAAGGTGACTACAAGGTGCAAAAAGGACCATATAAGTGATAAACCACTGGAGGGAGCCAAAAAGCCTTGCCTCTGCTGGGGAATGTATGAACTTCCTCCTCTTGTGTTCACCTTAGAGGATGCAAGGTTAAGGAGACACCTTTTCACACAAGTGGATCTGGATGGACCCCTGCAGGCAATATATGCCACTGAGGAGATTCCAGAAGCCCCTAGAGTAACCTGAGCACAGGACAAGATATATAGGGGGCTGAGCAAGGCTCAAATCCAGGGTGTTCCCACTCCATCAATCCCTAAAGTATCAGGGTCAGCTGCTATGAATCTGGCAGGTAGCTCCACGATGGTGCATTTAGAGGTTTTTTTGCTCTTAAAAACCTGCCTCCTAAATTTTTACCCATAGCGTGGGGTGGCACAGTAAGGGGCACCCTTGTGAACATATTATCCTTGAGGGGGTTGCTTGTTATGGGCAACATCTCAACAAGTTCCAACCTATTCTTTCCTCCTTACACTGCTGCTATATCTATCAGTGTGTAAGAGTTAAACAAGACCTCTTGTGGTTTGGGCTACAACCCACCTGTGGGCTGTACGAGAAGCCTAAAATTCTATCCTGCAACCCTTAATTGACGGGTTCCTGGTGCAAACCTCTATGCTAGAGCTACATTAACTAGCTGGCTTAACAGGTCTAGATCCAACTCCCCCTCTGAGCTATGTTCTGACCTGGCCTGGCTTTCCATATCCCCCCATCCTCCTCTTCTTCCTCTGCCTGGACTAGAGGGAGCGATTGTGAGGGTGGGAGAAGGGCACTAGGTCCCCCTCTAAAGAGGCTCTCCTGTGCACTGTATATAATGGTAATCCGCATGGGTCAAAACGACGTTCAGTGTGTGGAAGAAGGTCGGAAGCAACGAACGTGTAGATCGAGGGCACATAACATTTTTTTGACTTGACTGATCAGTAGATGAGTTTGTGGCCTATATATGGTGAGAAAGATTAGAGTCTTGACTGACATTAGTATTTTTGTCTGTTTTTTGACTTGCAGAAATCATGCAGGTATTCAAAGATACTGAATTTATGGCAGAGTTCCTGCAAAAGTGGAAGAATCTTCCAGTTTTATGGCAGACAAAAAATAAGACGAATAAAAATAAAGAAGCCAGGAAGATAGCACTGGAGAGCATGCTTGAATTTATGAAAACACAGATCCCCACAGCAACAATCGAGGATGTCAAGAAGAAAATAGGGACCATTAGGGGCACATATCGGACTGAACGCAACAAAGTCCTAAAATCAATGAGGTCAGGAGCAGCTGCAGATCAAATTTACAAGCCAAATCTGTGGTACTACAGTCAGCTAAACTTCCTTGATGACCATCTGGAAGCAAGGGAATCTCTTTCAAGCCTTCCCCCCAGAAGTAGCTCCAGCCTTCCCTGCAGCCAACCCTCCAGCCTTCCCTGCAGCCAAGTTCAACCTTCTTTGGAGGAACAACCTGAATGGGATCACAGGCATCATGCAACCCACACAAACATGCATAGAGAAATTAACCACACCACTATTGAAATTTAACAACAATAATTTTATTTACATTTCACATTTTTCCATTTATCAAAAACCATATATTTTATTTTGGAATATTATTGGCCACGGCCGGATTCATTGGTTTATTAAATTATAACCATCATATCAAAAATCATCATCTGAAAACCAACTTTCACCAAATATTTTCATAACGACCATATTCAGCCCAGCCACTTAGACTCGAGCCGATTCATTAATTTAAACCATCTTTACTTAACCTCTCCTCCAATTGAACACCGGAGGGAGCCACCACATAAATCGGCCGCGACAAGGAAAAAAGGGGGGGGGTAGGGCGTGAAGTCCTCTTGCACTCTTCCGCCTGGAACTGGTACTGACCCATATTCCCTGTTTCTTTAAATAGGCCGGTACCAGTTTCCAGAAAATTCTCCCATCATCATATGACACTTTTAACCAATCCCTGCATACCTTACATCCCTTTCCAGAACCATCTAACCCACCTGATTCTCCTGACCAATCCTGTAACTTAACCTGACTTTCACCTTTTCACCTCACCTTTCCTACCTTTCTGAACTAATAACCCCTGAGACACCTGACCTTTCTTACCCAATCCTAAACCTTCTATACCTACAACCTTTCCTACTGCTGATATCATGATCCCATAAGGAAAGGGGGGCCTAATTTGCTTTCCCCTTTCCATCCCCATGGGATCACAGCCATCATGCAACCCACACAAACATGCATAGAGAAATTAACCACACCACTATTGAAATTTAACAACAATAATTTTATTTACATTTTTACAATTTTCCATTTATCAAAAACCATATATTTTATTTTGGAATATATTTGGCCACGGCCGGATTCATTGGTTTTTTAAATTATAACCATCATCTAAAAAAAACTATTTTCACCAAATATTTTCATAACGACCATATTCAGCCCAGCCACTTAGACTCGAGCCGATTCATTAATTTAAACCATCTTTACTTAACCTCCCAACTGACAGGAGGGGTACTATTAGCCCTCCTGTCCCCATACCCCCAGACCGCGGCCGTCTCTATGCATGTTTGCATATCTGAATTGAAAATATCCAATCCATTATCTGACAGATGCACCCCGTCCTGTCTATACAATCCTGGAAACCACCCTTCCAACTCAACATGACGGAATGATATCCCCAGCTCTGGTGCAATAAACTTTGCCACAGCTCTGTTGATGCATTTCCGAACTTTTTCAAGTGGCCTAAATACCAAAGAGTCCATCCATCGTAAACAAGGTATTACTTCCGAAAATACCAGCACTGTGTTGGGCGACACCATTCTCAAAAATTGTATTGTATCTTTCATATCAGATATCAGATCCAGTGTTTTTTTCTTACCTATGTCATTGCCCCCGATGTGCAAAATCATAATATCCGGTGCCTCATATTCCGCAAACAATCTACCTAACTCAAAGACTAAATCTTCCCATACCATACCCCTACGTCCAAACCACTGAACTCGAAACGCTGAAGGATCCAGGCCCAAATTTTCAGAATAAACTCTATCTGCTGCTCGCTTTTGTGCCCAAAACACAAAGGAATGGCCTAATATCCAGACCGTACGGCATGAACCTGAAAGAAAATAATCAGTTAATATGGACGAATGTACCTTTTATAAGCATCTGACCGCCACCGTCCAATTCGCTTAATGGTACTTTCCTCAAGTCCAATCCTGGCGGCTTCGGTAGCCACACCAATTCTAAATGAATGCGTTGATATCTTTAAATGCTCCAAACTCAGCTGTACCAGATATTTTTTAAGCACTGCCGAGAATTGATATACTGTTAACGGGGCACCATTAACATGAACAAACAGTAGGTCAGACACCATTGGGCGAACAGCCATATATGCATGTAATGCAGCCACTGGACAAATGATTCCCTGGTGACACTTCCTAAATTGTACCCACGCCCTGATATCCACCTGATCCGTTTTACTAGAACCCAGAAACATTTTTATTCCTTCTTCTAACACTATTAAATTAGATGCCAATAGCCCAACCGAACCTACCCCTTTAGCCGGCAGGATCTCTGATATTCTAAATGCCCCAAAAAATGCGACCGAAAAAACTGCGTTAAACAGGCGAGATTCAAATTCGGATGAGCCTACTAATGGCGTGACTGAACAAATCTGGGTCAACATGGCAGGGGTACCTGGAGCTCTATTATCCTTCCTGAAGGTATCCCTTCTGTACCCCCTTAGAACCTGCCTTACCATGAAAAAACTGTGACACGGGGGCAGACTGTAAAGACGCAAGAAGAAAGATATTCCCGACAAGGTCTTACTGATATGCGACCATGAATATTCCTTCCGAATCAAGTTCTGAAGAAATAAAAGCACCAACTGCTCAGAATGATCTGACACAGATAGCCGTAATGACATCAAAAATTCTGACCACAACATCCATGAAGAAGTATAATTCTTCCATGTCGAAGTGGCCACAGAGTTCTGGATGTTATCAACAATTAAATCAGCTCCCACAACCGGGAAGGGAAAGGTGATCCCATCTGCTCTGCCTGCGGTAGCAATTCGGAAAATCTGTCCATCTGCAGACGAGAGAGAGCGTCAGCAATCACATTACTCTTACCGGGAATATATTTTGCCTTAACCCAAATGTTCCATCTCAAACACAGAAAAACCAAGTGGTGTAAATACGACACTACCTGCGGAGATTTGGAGGATAACGTATTGATTGCGAAAGCTACACCCTTATTATCTGTACTTAGCATCAGCCTCTTATTAGCAAAGCAATGTCCTCAGATCTCCAAAGATACTATTATAGGAAACAGCGTAATATTTTTGCAAAAACCCATGGTGATCCACCTAGTTGGCCAACCAGCCGCACACCAGTGGTTTTTCCAAATAGCGCCAAATCCTACCGAGCCAGCCGCATCTGTTGCCAGCTGGAAATCCCTGTCTAATACAAAATCCTGTTGCCACATTGCTTTCCCATTGAACTGGTTCAAAAACTGAATCCAAACCACTAAGTCCTGTTTGATATCCAACGTTAGCCTAATGTTTACTTTTGGATTCTTCTTCCCGGAAATTGCAGAGTAAAGTCTCCTAGATAAAACCCTTCCCATAGGCAAAACCCTTGTGGCAAAGGCCAATTGTCCCAAAAGTGACTGCATTTCTTTTAACGTTACCTTCTTCTGTCCCATAAGTGATTGTAACAGCTGTGATAACTTACCAACCTTCTCTGTAGGTAACCTGAATTCCATCTCCACTGTATCCAAAGTGATCCCTAAAAATTCTATAAATGTGGAAGGATAAATTGTTTTCTCACCTGCCAAAGGGACCCCAAAATGTTCACATATACCCTGAAAAGATGACAATAAACGCCCACATTCCCCAGAGCCTGCCGGGCCTAAAAATAAAAAATCATCCAGGTAGTGAATCATATTGCTTGACCCGGACACCATACTCACCCACCCACTCCAGGAAAGTTCAGAACGCCTCAAAATAAAAACATGAGATTGAGCATCCCATAGGCAATGCCTTGTCAAAATAAAACTGGTTCTCAAAACAAATACCTAGGGAATTAAAACAATCCTGATGAAGTGGTAGCAGCCTAAATGCAGCCTTAATATCTGATTTCGGCAATAATGCATCCCTCCCCAGCGGCCAAATTTTTTCCACCGCTGAATCGAATGATGCATACGAGACAGACACCGAATCTGAAGCCTCGTACACACGGCCGAAAATCTCGTCAAGAAAAAACACGTAGTTTTTCTTGACGAGATTCTTAGACAAGAAACTTGTCCCGGCCGAGTGTACAGACGCTCAATTCAAAGAACCCGCGGTTCTTTGAATGGAGCGAACGCGGTGACGTCATCGACTACGACGAGCGTGCGCTCGTCACATTCGATGCCGTCGCCGCCATCATGCTACACCCTATCTATGCCTAGGAAGCTACCGCGCATGCGTCAAAGTCATTTCGAGCATGCGCGGGCTTCCCGGAGGACAGGTAAGTGTACACACACACAATTTTCTTGTCGAGAAACAGGCTGACGAGAATCTCGACGAGAAAATAGAGAGCAGGTTCTCTATATTTCTTGTCGAGATTCTTGTCGGTTTTCTTGACGAGAAACCATACACACGAACGATTTTGGTGGTGGATGGAGGTGTCGGGGGTCCACAGCCGATGGAGCCCGCAAGGGAGGGTAGTACCACGTCTACCAGAGACTACCTTCCCGCCGAGATGTATGACACTTCCGACCTAGAGTCGCTGTCAGATTGTGGAGATGACGGTGAGATTGATGAACTGTTTCATCGGAAGGGCTGGGACAAACGCCCATTGCCTGTGTTACGTGCACCGCAGGATTCCCCTATGTCAATAGGAGACAGCACGCGCCGGGTACAAGTCCCGGAGTCTACGAGGAAGTCTAGTCCTCAAAATGCCTTCCCACAATCTACAACATCGCCCGTCTTAGTGGCTGCAGTGGATGCAGCGCGCCTCACTACGAGCACCGAGAGAAAAGCCATCAGAGGTAGTGAAAGTACCTCGGCACCCGGAGGCCATCGTTCAACCCGGAGAAGGTGAGCGGGAAGCCATGCCTCCTTTGGCCAGATTGCAACGACTTTTCTCACGGAGAGTCGCCCGTGAGTATGGGTGGGAATATCCCTACTTGCCTCGGGACTTACTTTTTGAAGTTGAGGTCATACGCCAGAGATGGTATGACGAATTTGTTTGGGAAAAGCTCAAAGTAATCCATGCACGAAGATATTTGTCCTGTTCGCCACCCGTGTCGAAAAAGTTTCGGGACTGCAGAGCAGACTGGATGTGGGGCCGCCATATCCACGCAGACAAGGTGCGCATCTGCAGGAAAGATGGAGAGGATGCTGACTATTCAATTGAGGTTTTTGATAAACATCTGAAGCCCTTGTTCTTGCCTGACCCGAAGTTCTATTTGTGAGAAGAGACTCACTTGTTGTTTCCTTTCCTACAATCTTCTAGAAGTGTTCCTGCCGGAGCATCCGAACGGTGCCCTAGTTTTTTATTTGGGCTTTTGTTTTCTACTCTTCAGGAGGAATGAGAGCAGTTTTTGTTTGTTCTCTCGTTCTCACGGCTCAAAGACAGACTTTGGGGGTAGAATTAGTGTAGGGACGCAGGAAGAATGAAGATTGCACCAAGTGTCATTACCGCGGCACTGTCACCAGGTGGCAGTGTTGTGCAACGGCTGTTTGTTTTTTTACACGCGCATCACTTTACTCATTGGAGTGAGTGGGTCTATTGGCTGATGGACCCATTCATTCCAAATTAACACAAAAATTTCAGGATGTGGCTTTTCTTGTGTGTTGTTTTTTTTTTCCCTTCTGCAGGAGATTCGTCTGTCAAGACTGCTGAGTATGGGGTGGTTCTTAGACAGTGAAGGGAGGGATTGTATATGTGTACATGATAGATGTTTTTAGGGAAAAGTTTTATTGTTTTATATTCCCTTTCCCCTTTGAGCAGGTTTTGGTATGGTTGAGGTTCAAAAATTTAGGGATAGCCTCTGGGGCTAGGCTTGTGTCATCACTCCATGGGAGACATGGGTTTGCACCAGACGCTGGGGACCAGCGTCAAATCACAGGGGGAAGTATGTAGCGGGGTCTCTAAATTTAGGTGGGACACTCAGGTGTGTAAGTATGGGAATAGTGGACCATTTGTGTTCATGGAGGATTGGATGATGTAATAATCTCCTTGGCCTCTGGGTGGCGGGGTACCTGGAGGCTCAAGATAGATTTGCCATTACAGTGCTACCCTTTTTGTCCCTTTCCGGAGATGGTACGGCGAGGGCGGGGAACCTGCCGTGGTGTCGATGGGAGGAGATAAAAGGGTGAGACGCCCTAACCACGAGGTCTTCAGGAGAATCTTCTTCACGCGCCCAGGCACCTTAGGCCTGGGTGCGGGCGGTTCCGGATTCCGGCCCAGGCGCCCTAGGCCTGATCGGAATGGAGTTGGAGTCCATCCCAGGCACCTTCAGCCTGGGGTGAGGTACTAAACTAGGAGGCCTGGGGTCCAGTGACTTCGACTGGATCCCGCGAGGGTGGAGAAGTCCGAGGGTCCCTGAGGTGGATGGGGCCCATGTCTGAGGTGAGGAGGCCGGGGAGGTTACCCGTCCGGAGAGTCTGGAGCAGCATCAACCCAGTGACGGATGGGCCTCTGGTAACTCCCTTGGAGGGACATCTTCCCCTGATAGGGGCCGCAGCGCAGCGAAGGTACTCCTATCTACGTTCTCTTGAGTCGCTGGTAGAGACTCTCAAGTTCTAAGTCCTTTCTAGCTAATGCTATAGTAACCGCTGGCGAGATCGCCGTGGTTTAGCTAATAACCAGGATAGTGCCTCGACCTGCTCATTCCCCGTATCAGAATGTTATCAAGTCGCAACCAGTTGGCTACTGAAGCACTGTTTATTGTGAGATATACAATAAAACAAGAGTTGGACTGTGATCGGTGTGTGGAACTCTGGTTAATGGGAGCAGAGGGAAGTGTTGACACAACGGGACTTGATTCTAGACAAAAGCACATAGGCCCGAGGAAATATCTGGTACTGGCCTTCACCTCACCCACAGCTATGGGGAGGACATGGGCCGTAGCGCATCTCACCCTGTCGTGTGACATACCCCTAGACAAAGGAGATGGGGTGAGGCCGCTACATATGATATGTCCTTCTCATGGTCCCAATTTTCTTCTTGACATCCTTGGTTGTTTGCTGTGGTGATCTTTGTCTGCACTAATTCAAGCAGGGTCTCCAGTGCTGTCTTCCTGGCTTCTTTGTTTTTCTTTTACCTGTGTTTTGGTTTTGCCTTCAAGTTTCATTTGTTTTTATGCCAGAATAAATGGATTTTTTGTTTCCAGACAAAAATTGACCATGTGTTTTTATTAAAAATAGAGAATTTGCTAGTAAATAGGCAGGGACATTTCAAAATAACTTTTTCAAATTAACAAGGGACACTAACCTCCTTGAGAGTAAATAATACTAAATAATAATGTTGTTGCGGTAACTTGACACACTCAAAAATACCAAAAAAATATGGAAATCAGTCTAAAATATTATCCAAATAATAACCAAAAAAGAACATCTTCAATAAAAGATTGTAAAAATAATTTACATTTTTTTTAGGGAGATCTGGCTTACAAAAAATAAAGATTATTCATGAGATCACAATAAATAATAAAGAAACAAGTTTGTCATAACTCTGTGAGAATATCAGCAGCAAAATTATTTGATTATTGTAGCATAATAACGAAGAAAAGAATGCCCTGCATTAAACGATGCAATAATTTACAGCAGGGATATGCAATTAGTGGACCTCCAGCTGTTGCAAAACTACAAGTCCCATCATGCCTCTGCCTCTGGGTGTAATGCTTGTAGCTGTCAGAGTCTTGCTATGCCTCATGGGATTTGTAGTTCTGCAACAGCTGGAGGTCCGCTAATTGCATATCCCTGATTTACAGCATGACGAATGTGCTATCTCCATTATGAACGCTAGTTTTACCAGAACGAGCGCTCCCGTCTCATCACTTGCTTCTGAGCATGCACGTTTTTTTTTCCCGTCATTAAAGTGTACACACGGACGTTTTTCACGACGAGAAAAACGACGAGAAAAAATAGAGCATGTTCTAAATTTTTAATGCCCATTTTTCGCATCGAGAAAAATGCTCTGGAGCCTGTTTGTTTTTAATGACCATTTTTAATGACCGATCGTTTTTAATGACCATTTTTAATGACCATTTTAGAAAATGGCATTTTTCTCGTCATGAAAAACGGTCGTATGTACGCAGCATCAGCCACACTCCACAGCAATGTGCAAAATAAATCCAAAAAGTGCAGATGAAAAACAATTGTCTCTTAATTGCAGTGATATCCAATAAAGTGAAGGTGCTTTCATCCAGTGCTACGTGCCAAACGTTTCCCCCAGCCTCTCACCTTAAGAGGCTAAATAATAAGCCTTTCTGTTGTATTCCTCATAAAAAACAATCCCTGCTCACTTTCTCTCTATGGTCACACCTCCTGGTTAGATGCTCAGACAGACACAAATAATTGAACACATAGGCTGAAAAATATAATTAAATATAAAAAAAACTAAAAACGGCTAAGAGATAAATAACCAGTATTAAAAACAAATAACAGGCTCCATCTAGCAAGTTAATGCTGTAATGACAAGCCTGAACACCAGACTGCCATAATTCTGGATAAAAAGACTGACAATCATAGTGGCATCTAGTGGTGAAATTGGAAATGGCAACCAGTATTAAAAACAAATAACAAGCTCCATCTAGCGAGATAATGCTGTAATGACAAGCCTGAAACCCAGACTGCCATAATTCTGGATAAAAGGACTGACAATCATAGTGGCATCTAGTGGTGAAATTGGAAATGGCAACCAGTATTAAAAACAAATAACAGGCTCCATCTAGCGAGATAATGCTGTAATGACAAGCCTGAAAACCAGACTGCCATAATTCTGGATAAATGAACTGACAATCGTAGTGCCATCCAGTGGTGAAATTGGAAATGGCAACTTCTGGTAAAAATCAAATAATATAAAATTATTTTAAAATACTTTAAAAACATAATAACCGAGGAGGAAAAAAGTATATATGATATTTCATAAAAAACAGATAATTAAATGAAACTCAGAAGGATCTTCAACGTAGAAAAAACATAGAAAAAACCATATCCAATTAAGCCCTGGTTCACACTGGTGCGATTTACAAATCTCATGTTTTGAGTGCGATTTGGCACTCCGATTTCTTTCCCAGTCACTTCTGATTTTGTTCCGATTTCTTTTGTAATTGTTTGCAATTTCTGGAGCCTACTTGCGATTTGCAGATAGTATGATTTGTACTTATTCCAATGAAAAGCAAGCTGATTTGTGACTTAATAAAGATAGCAGCGCTGGCTGTGAAAAAAAACCAAAAAACGTCTTGCTCCAAGCTCCTCACTGTAACACCTTCTAGGGGAGGGGACAGGTCAGCTCTTTTCATACACATAGCAGCGCTGGCAGGGTTAAAAAAAAAGTCCTGCTCCAAACTCCTCATGAAAACACCTGCTAGGGGAGGGGACAAATCAGCTGAAGCTGCAATGACATCACCATAAAAAAAAACTGCTCCAAATCGCACTGATATAAACAGTACTGCGATTTCAGGTCGATTTACATAGCACTCTATGGATGTTAAATCGACCTGAAATCGCAAAAAAGTAATACAAAAACCTTTTGGAAATCGCTAGTGTCTTGTGTCGCACCAATTAGCACATTTCCATTGAAATCCATGGGGTGCGACTTCAGGTACATTTTTGAAATCGCATGTCGCACCTGAAATCGCACCAGTGTGAACCAGGGCTAAAATGAATTAAAAACAGTGAGGTGAAAATATGGAAATATTAAAACCTTCAATAATTGGATATAAAACAATTTAGGTCAAATTCTATGTTGTGTCCTAGTGGTGCCAATGTACATATCTCATGGATCCAACGGGACTCGGACTGACTAAGCTTAATAATTTTATTATCCCCCCTCCAATGGGGTTTATACTTCTCAAACCCCATTGGAGGGGGGATAATAAAATTATTAAGCTTAGTCTTAGTTTTATTTAATTATCTGTTTTTTATGAGATATCATATATACTTTTTTCCTCCTCTGCTATTATGTTTTTAAAGTATTTTAAAATAATTTTATATTATTATTTGATTTTTACCAGCAGTTGCCATTTCCAATTTCACCACTAGATGCCACTACGATTGTCAGTCCATTTATCCAGAATTATGGCAGTCTGGTTTTCAGGCTTGTCATTACAGCATTATCTCGCTAGATGGAGCCTTGCATTATTTTGCATGTTTTGTTTTTTGGAATTGTTTTTTTCTGCACTAAAGACTGTTTATTGCACAATTTTATATAGTCTTTTCTAGTGTATGTATTTTGTATACACAGGATTACATTTATATATTTTTTTACACAGGTGATTTCTGCACTGGATTGTTGCACTTTTGAATTTTTTTTTACAGTGGTATTTTTTATTATTTCACCTTTATGAAGAGTATTTATGGATGTGTTTTGCAATTATCAATATTTGATGTTTTATGCACGCTATTTTATATAGTTTAAAATATTTTAATAGTAAGCGCCCCCTCTCCCCCCCCCTTTTTATTGTTATACCTTTCAGTGTGTGAACACTTTTTAGGTGGCTGCTGCTTTTTTAGTTTTTAGTATATTTTATCCCTTATTGGTTTGCGCATTAGTTCCCCCATTTTTCATATTATCGCATACAACCATTACTGGCTGGCTGGCGTGGCGTCAACCACCTCTGAGCCTGCCCCTGCAGAGCTGACAGAATCTCTGCCCCAGTGTGGCTCCTGTCCCCTAAGCTACAAAGGTACACTCCAAAGAGTGTGGTTCCTCAGGTGGGACTTTGATTTGAGTGACTCTTAAACCTCATAAGAAATTTTGACTACCAAAAGGTTCTTTAGAAGTTTTTATTCCAAAAAAGTATATTAAAGGCTGCTACTCCAAATATGACACACATCCAAGTGACTGTAAGCATAAAAGGGGGAACAGGCACAGGTGCAATACACTACAAAGATAACATATGACAAAAATAGTTGCAATATAGGACCCAGATCTGTCTATGAGGTAAAACAGAAACCCAACGTTTCGAGGTTGTCTATATTTGTGGAACGTCTTCTTCGGGGGTAGGATACTGCACTGCGATGACAATGGTATCGTCAATGCATGTATATGCGTGTTGATTAGACATAGCAAATTGATTAAAAGAGCACACAGATTATGATTGGGTTGACAGACAGGACCGTATCTTTGCCTTGTAGTCAGGCCAGCAGGGGACAGCAAAAAACAGACCCAGATGTTGAATGACCCAGTCAATGCTGACTCACAAGGGGCTTGAAAAAGAGTTGAGGCCTCGGTGACAGTATATATGCAACGAAGTTGCACTGTAAATATCCCTCTAAAGCCGCACTGTAAGATAGCCAGACATGGACCAGTGGTATGGAGCTTCTTGGTTCCTAAATGCAGGACTGCATTCAAACTGAATCCAGTGCTGAGTACAAGTGCGGCTTCCTTCCTCACACTTGTCAGAAAGGAAGCCGCACTTGTACTCAGCACTGGATTCAGTTTGAATGCCAGGCACCCTATAGGTTGCTGATATTGCTTATCTTCGAAGTACTGTTCGGGGCATAAATTTTTTCCTGCCCTGCATTTAGGAACCAAGAAGCTCCATACCACTGGTCCATGTCTGGCTATCTTACAGTGCGACTTTAGAGGGATATTACCATCAATTTAGGCACTATCTAATGTTAGGGGGTCATCTGTCTACACTTACAGTGCAACTTTGTTGCATATATACTGTCACCGAGGCCTCGACACTTTTTCACGCCCCTTGTGAGTCAGCATCGACTGGGTCATTCAACATCTGGGTCTGTTTTTTGCTGCCCCCTCCTGGCCTGACTACGAGGCAAAGATACGGTCCTGTCTGTCAACCCAATCATAATCTGTGTGCTCTTTTAATCAATTTGCTATGTCTAATCAACACGCATATACATGCATTGACGATACCATTGTCATCGTAGTGCAGTATCCTACCCCTGAAGAAGAGGTTCCACCAATATAGACAACCTCGAAACGTTGGGTTTCTGTCTTACCTCATAGACAGATCTGGGCCCTGTATTGCAACTATTTTTGTCATATGTTATCTTTGTAGTGTATTGCACCTGTGCCTGTTCCCCCTTTTATGCTTACAGTCACTTGGATGTGTGTCATATTTGGGGTCGCAGCCTTTAATATACGTTTTTTGAATAAAAACGTCTAAAGAACCTTTTGGTAGTCAAAATTTCTTATGAGGTTTTACAGTCACTCAAATCAAAGTCCCACCTGAGAAACCACACTCTTTGGAGTGTACCTTTGTATTTTTGCATTCAGGGATGTGGGTTGACTGACCTCTATATCCATACACTGGAGACACCGCCCTCTGTTTTCCTGTCCCCTAAGCAGACCAATTCAAGCACCGCATGGCATCTTTTTGCCTGAGTGCTTGCGTAGCCCCTTGAATGCCTACGGAGCACCGCTGGTTCAGAGGACAAATCTGCAGAGGAAGAGGCCATAGAGGAAGAAGAAGAGGAGGGGGTGGAGGAGAGAGCTGTGGCAGAATCACCACAAGCATTTTGGAGGCGTGGTGGTGGAACAAGCTCCAAAAATACTGAACCCTGTCCTGTATCTTTCCCAGCTGCCACCAGAGTTACCCAGTGCACCGTGAAGGAAAGGGAACGTCCCTGCCCATGCCTGCTGGACCATGAGTCAGCGGTAATATGCACCTTATTGCTGACCGCTAGGGATGAGCCGAACACCACCGGGTTCGGTTCGCACTAGAACCTGCGAACGGACCGAAAGTTTGCACGAACGTTAGAACCCTATTAAATACAATGGATGCGAACGTTCGAAATCTAAAGTGCTAATTATAACGACTAATATGCATGTTATTGTCCTAAAAAGGGTTTGGGAACCCGGGTTCTGCCCCAGGGGACATGTATCAATGCAAAACGAAGTTTTAAAAACGGCCGTTTTTCAGCAGCAGTCATTTTAATGATGCATAAAGTGAAAAAAAAATTCCTTTAAATATCGTACCTGGGGGGTGTCTAAAGTATGCTTGTGAAGTAGTGATGAGCCGAACACCCCCGGGTTCGGTTCGCACCAGAACCCGCGAACGGACCGAAAGTTCGCACGAACATTAGAATCCTATTAAATACAATGGATGCGAACGTTCGGATTCTAAAGTGCTAATTATAACGACTATTATCCATGTTATTGTCCGAAACAGAGTTTGGGAACCCGGCTTCTGCACCAGGGGACATGTATCAATGCAAAAAGAAGTTTTAAAAACGGACGTTTTCCGGGAGCAGTCATTTTAATGATGCATAAAGTGAAAAAAAAAAGTCAAATATTCCTTTAAATATTGTACCTGGGGGGTGTCTAAAGTATGCCTGTGAAGTGCCACGTGTTTCCCGTGTTTAGAACTGTCCCTGCACAAAATAACATTTCTAAAGGGAAAAAAGTAATTTAAAACTGCTTGCGGCTTTAATGCAATGTCTGGTCCCGGTAATATGGATGAAAATCTTTAGGAAAAATGGCATAGCTACCCCATCAACCCCCCCCACCCCAGCCCATTACCAGCCCCTTTGGGTCTTGTATGGATATTAAGGGGAACCCCGCACACAAAATAAAAAAGGACCTATATACTCTAAACAGCCGTATACAGGCGGTGCATACAAGACAGGGACTGTAGGTTTGTTCTTATGTAGAATCTGTTTATAATTTTGAACAGCTGCATTGTTTAAGTGGAGCTCCATGGCAAATTCCTTTTTTTTAGCTTTTTGTAAAACATAGGGAACGGTTATCACCCCTGTCACATTTTTTTTGCTGTCTGTGCCCCTGTTCAGAACATTTCACCTCACTTTGCGTCCCAATGACAACTGTTTTTGAAATGTGGTGTTTTTATTGAAACAAGGATTGGTGATAAAGCATCAGTAGAGAGGAGACACCTTTCTCCCATATTAATTCTTACAGGAGAGAATTTTCCTTCCAAGGGGTAGATTTCCTCTCACTTCCTGTTGTCTTCTTCCGTTTGCAAGTAGTAGTAGTTTGTAAGTTGGATGTTTGAAAGTAGGGACCTTCCGTATATACTCTGCAGAAATTGGCCCCTTAGGTGTTGGTGTTGGCACAACACTGAAAGCACTCACAGTTATTCTTGGTGGGTGCTGGAACGCCCTGCTGTCAAGTATGATATCAGGAATTGTAATAACATATAATTGTTGATCAGTGGTAGTAAAAATTGGCCCTTTGATGGTGGTGCTGGTGCCACAACACTGTAAGGCCTGACAGTTACTCTTGGTGGGCGCAGCAATGGTCCCTGCTGTGAATTATTAGATCAATAATTATAATTGCATGCCCCTGTTGAACAGGGGCTGAAAAATTGGGCCTTTGGTGGTGGTGGTGGTGGTGATGGTGGTGCTGGTGCCACAACACTGTAAGACCTGACAGTTACTCTTGGTGGGCGCAGCAATGGGCCCTGCTGTGAATTATTAGATCAATAATTATAATTGCATGCCCCTGTTGAACAGGGGCTGAAAAATTGGGCCTTTGGTGGTGGTGGTGGTGGTGATGGTGGTGCTGGTGCCACAACACTGTAAGGCCTGACAGTTACTCTTGGTGGGCGCAGCAATGGGCCCTGCTGTGAATTATTAGATCAATAATTATAATTGCATGCCCCTGTTGAACAGGGGCTGAAAAATTGGGCCTTAGGCACTGGTGGCACAACACTGCAACCCCTCACAGATACTGTACTTGGAGCACAGCAATGAGGCCTGTTGCAAAGTATTGCATCAAAAATTTTAATTACACGCCCCTGTTAAACAGGGGCTGAAAAATTGGGCCTTAGCCACTGGTGGCGTCACCCATAAACCAAAATGATCTTCCAAGCTATCATCGTTAATCGTATCATTGAGGAGGAGGAGGAGGATAGCCAGTCAACATAACAGCACAGGCACTCAGCATCAGCATCAGTCTTGAAGGGATGTGACATTTTAAAATCAATTAGTCTGTTATATCAGCATCTGGTGTGTGGTAGCTGGTGGTGATCCAAGACTGGTTCATCTTGATGAAAGTCAGTCGATCAACCGAGTCGGTGGACAGGCGCACCCTGTGATCCGTGACAAATCCTCCAGCAGCACTGAATGTGCGTTCTGAAAGAACGCTGGATGCAGGACAGGCCAGTAGCTCAATTGCATACTGTGCAAGCTCTGGCCAGTGATCCATCCTCAAGACCCAGTAAGCCAGAGGATTTTCGGTGGGGAAGGTGTCCAAGTCTGACCTTGCCCCTAGGTATTCCTGGACCATGTATATCAGACGCTGGCGATGGTTGCTGGAACCGATCATACTTTGGGGCTGCGGACTAAAGAATTGTCTGAACGCATCGGTCAGACGGCCACCTTCCCCACCGCTCCTTCTTTGACTGCCCGAAGCCTCAGCAACTCGTTGTCCAGGACCAGGAGTTTGTAACCTCCCAGTCTCTGGGAACGCGTTGCACAGACCTTTCTGCAAGGCCTCCCGGAGTTGTCTCATCCTCTGCTCCCTCTGCGACGGTACGATAAGGTCCGCAACCTTACCCTTGTACCGTGGATCAAGGAGAGTGGCCAGCCAGTAATGCTCCCTCTCCTTGATCCGAAGAATACGAGGATCCTTCCGCAGACTTTGCAGGATCAGGGAGGCCATGCAGCGTAGGTTAGCTGAGGCATTCAGTCCGGAGTCCTCTGGGTCACTAAGGACGACATGATCCGCAGCCACCTCCTCCCAGCCACGTACAAGTCCACTGGTTTCTTGGGACTGTAAATCATCCCTAAAAGACTGCTGCTGATGATGCTGAGTGCCAGCCTCCACCTCCATGCTGACACAATCCTCCTCCTCCTCCTCCTCTTCTTCCTGTGCGATGGGTGGGACAGAAGGAACACTGTCTGGGTAAAGGGGGCCTTGAGAGGCAAGGAAGTCCTCCTCTTCCTGCCTCTGTTCTGCCTCAAGTGCCCTGTCCATTATTCCACGCAGCGTGTGCTCCAACAGGTGGACAAGAGGTACAGTGTCACTGATGCATGCACTGTCACTGCTCACCATCCTCGTGGCCTCCTCAAATGGTGCCAGGACAGTGCATGCATCCCTGATCATGCCCCACTGGCGTGGTGAAAAAAACCCGAGCTCCCCTGACCCTGTCCTGGTGCCGTAGTCGCACAGGTACTCATTGATGGCCCTCTGCTGCGTGTGCAGCCGCTGCAGCATGGCCAACGTTGAGTTCCACCTGGTGGGCATGTCACATATAAGGCGGTTCTTGGGCAGGTTCAACTCCTTTTGAAGCTCAGCCAGGCGAGCACTGGCGTTATAAGATCTGCGGAAATGCACACAGACTTTCCTGGCCTGCCTCAGGACATCCTGTAAGCCCGGGTACCTGCCCAAGAACCGCTGCACCACCAGGTTAAGGACGTGAGCCATACAGGGCACATGGGTCAGTTGTCCCTGTTGGAGGGCGGAGAGGAGGTTGGTGCCATTGTCGCAAACCACCATTCCTGGCTTAAGCTGGCGTGGCGTCAACCACCTCTCGGCCTGCCCCTGCAGAGCAGACAGGACCTCTGCCCTAGTGTGGCTCCTGTCCCCCAAACACACCAGCGCAAGCACGGCATGGCATCTTTTTGCCTGCGTACTTGCGTAGCCCCTTGAACGCCTACGGAGCACCGCTGGTTCCGAGGACAAACCACAGGAAGAGGCCATGGAGGAAGAAGAAGAGGAGGGGGTGGAGGAGAGAGGTGTGTCACAACCAGTAGTAGCATTTTGGAGGCGTGGCGGTGGAACAACCTCCAACACTACTGCACCTTGTCCTGCATCCTTCCCAGCTGCCAAAAGAGTGACCCAATGGGCCGTGAAAGAAAGGTAACGTCCCTGTCCATGCCTGCTGGACCATGAGTCAGCGGTAATATGCACCTTACCACTGACCGCCCTGTTCAGCGAGGCCAAGACATTGCCTTCCACATGCCTGTAGAGAGCCGGAATAGCCTTCCGTGCGAAAAAGTGTCGTTTGGGAACCTGCCACTGAGGAACCGCACATTGCACAAACTCACGGAAGGGGGCCGAGTCTACCAACTGAAAAGGCAGCAGTTGAAGCGCTAGCAATTTAGCCAAGCTAGCATTCAACCGCTGGGCATGTGAATGGCTGGGAGTGAACTTCTTTCGACGGTCCAGCAGCTGGGGCAGGGAAATTTGCCTGCTAGAATCGGACGTTGGTGTACTGCTAGCAGAGTGCCCGCAAGTACTTGCCTGTGACACACCTAATTCTACACCTTCATTCCTCTCAGAGCAGGTTTCAGAGAGGACTGAAGGTATAGTGGGGTTGGAGATCCCAGCTGATGCGGTGCAAGAAGAGGTCAGCTTTGTTCTTTGGTGTGGGTCTTTAAGGTAGGCTTGCCAACGAGCTGCATGGCAGGTCAACATATGTCTGATCAAGCATGTGGTGCCCAAGCGGCTGATGTTTTGGCCACGCGATATACGCTTGAGACATATGTTGCAAACAGCAGCTGTGCGATCTGATGCACTCGCCTCAAAAAAGGCCCACACCAAAGAACTTTTTGAATGACGGGCAGAGGCAGCGCCCTGCACAGGCGGAGCTCTGCGGTGTGATTCCGTCGGTGTGCTGCCCATACGCTGGCCACTCAAGGGCATCCTGCCTCGTTGGAGATGTGCCTCCTCCTCATCCTCCTCCTCTCTCCTATTAGGCACCCACGTGGAGTCAGTGACCTCATCATCCCCTCCCTCCTCATCACTGGAGCCAATCTGGCAGTATGCTGCAGCTGCTGGAACATGACTGCCAGATTGGTGTCCTTCTTGAGCATCCCCTCTCTCTGCTCTCACGCTGCTGCCTTCCTCTAGCTGGGTATCATCATCAGATCCTTCCAAACGCTGGGCATCCTCCTGGAGCATGTACCCAACACTGTGCTCAAACAGTTCGGGGGACTCCTCAGGAGGAGGGCATGGTGGGTCTAGGGAAGGATTGACTAATGAAGATAATGATACCAGAGAAGAGGACGCTTTGGCAGCTGCTTTGCCAGTACCCTGAGCCTGGGTGAGAGAGGATGAGGAGGATGAGGTGGGCTTGGTCATCCACTCTACCAAGTCTTCGGCATGATGTGGCTCAACATGTCCAGCTGCCGAAAACAAGGACAAGCGTGTCCCATGGCCATGTGCTGATGACAATGCACCGCGTACACGACCAGCACTGTTGCCCCCAGACACAGAGCCTGCTTGCCCTCTTTTTTTGCCTCCTGACTATCTGCCTCTCCTTGGTTGCCTTCCAGACATTTTAATGGATGGCCTGCAGGGAGATGGGAAAAACAGCAATAAGGGCTACCTTCAGGTGTATATTGTGCAGGAGGCTTAGCAACAATGACACTGACACTGTCCCCTGCCTATCCTTCTCTGTCCCTAAACACAAGGATTGAAAATATGGTTCAGCAAAAAAGTTTTAGAACAGAATAGCACACTGACACTTTCCCTCACTGTCCTACTCTGTCCCTCCCTACAAACAAGATTTAGCACAGAATAGCACACTGATAATTTCTACGAGTGTCCTTCTCTGTCCCTAAACTCAAAGATTGAAAATACGGAACAGCAAAATTGGTTTAGAACAGAATAGCACACTGTCAGTTTCACTGACTGTACCTCTCTGTCCCTCAACTCAAGGATTGAAAATATGGAACAGCAAAATTGGTTTAGAACAGAATAGCACACTGTCAGTTTCACTGACTGTACCTCTCTGTCCCTCAACTCAAGGATTGAAAATATGGAACAGCAAAATTGGTTTAGAACAGAATAGCACACTGTCAGTTTCACTCACTGTACCTCTCTGTCCCTCAACTCAAGGATTGAAAATATGGTTCAGCAAAATAGTTTTAGAACAGAATAGCACACTGACACTTTCCCTCACTGTCCTACTCTGTCCCTCCCTACAAACAAGATTTAGCACAGAATAGCACACTGATAATTTCTACGAGTGTCCTTCTCTGTCCCTAAACTGAAGGATTGAAAATATGGAACAGCAAAATTGGTTTAGAACAGAATAGCACACTGTCAGTTTCACTCACTGTACCTCTCTGTCCCTCAACTCAAGGATTGAAAATATGGAACAGCAAAATTGGTTTAGAACAGAATAGCACACTGTCAGTTTCACTCACTGTACCTCTCTGTCCCTCAACTCAAGGATTGAAAATATGGTTCAGCAAAATAGTTTTAGAACAGAATAGCACACTGACACTTTCCCTCACTGTCCTACTCTGTCCCTCCCTACAAACAAGATTTAGCACAGAATAGCACACTGATAATTTCTACGAGTGTCCTTCTCTGTCCCTAAACTGAAGGATTGAAAATATGGAACAGCAAAATTGGTTTAGAACAGAATAGCACACTGTCAGTTTCACTCACTGTACCTCTCTGTCCCTCAACTCAAGGATTGAAAATATGGAACAGCAAAATTGGTTTAGAACAGAATAGCACACTGTCAGTTTCACTCACTGTACCTCTCTGTCCCTCAACTCAAGGATTGAAAATATGGTTCAGCAAAATAGTTTTAGAACAGAATAGCACACTGACACTTTCCCTCACTGTCCTACTCTGTCCCTCCCTACAAACAAGATTTAGCACAGAATAGCACACTGATTATTTCTACGAGTGTCCTTCTCTGTCCCTAAACTGAAGGATTGAAAATATGGAACAGCAAAATTGGTTTAGAACAGAATAGCACACTGTCAGTTTCACTCACTGTACCTCTCTGTCCCTCAACTCAAGGATTGAAAATATGGAACAGCAAAATTGGTTTAGAACAGAATAGCACACTGTCAGTTTCACTCACTGTACCTCTCTGTCCCTCAACTCAAGGATTGAAAATATGGTTCAGCAAAATAGTTTTAGAACAGAATAGCACACTGACACTTTCCCTCACTGTCCTACTCTGTCCCTCCCTACAAACAAGATTTAGCACAGAATAGCACACTGATAATTTCTACGAGTGTCCTTCTCTGTCCCTAAACTCAAGGATTGAAAATATGGAACAGCAAAATTGGTTTAGAACAGAATAGCACACTGTCAGTTTCACTCACTGTACCTCTCTGTCCCTCAACTCAAGGATTGAAAATATGGTTCAGCAAAATAGTTTTAGAACAGAATAGCACACTGACACTTTCCCTCACTGTCCTACTCTGTCCCTCCCTACAAACAAGATTTAGCACAGAATAGCACACTGATAATTTCTACGAGTGTCCTTCTCTGTCCCTAAACTCAAGAATTGAAAATATGGAACAGCAAAATTGGTTTAGAACAGAATAGCACACTGTCAGTTTCACTCACTGTACCTCTCTGTCCCTCAACTCAAGGATTGAAAATATAGAACAGCAAAATTGGTTTAGAACAGAATAGCACACTGTCAGTTTCACTCACTGTACCTCTCTGTCCCTCAACTCAAGGATTGAAAATTTGGAACAGCAAAATTGGTTTAGAACAGAATAGCACACTGTCAGTTTCGCTCACTGTACCTCTCTGTCCCTCAACTCAAGGATTGAAAATATGGTTCAGCAAAATAGTTTTAGAACAGAATAGCACACTGACACTTTCCCTCACTGTCCTACTCTGTCCCTCCCTACAAACAAGATTTAGCACAGAATAGCACACTGATAATTTCTACGAGTGTCCTTCTCTGTCCCTAAACTCAAGGATTGAAAATATGGAACAGCAAAATTGGTTTAGAACAGAATAGCACACTGTCAGTTTCACTCACTGTACCTCTCTGTCCCTCAACTCAAGGATTGAAAATATGGAACAGCAAAATTGGTTTAGAACAGAATAGCACACTGTCAGTTTCACTCACTGTACCTCTCTGCCCCTCAACTCAAGGATTGAAAATATGGTTCAGCAAAATAGTTTTAGAACAGAATAGCACACTGACACTTTCCCTCACTGTCCTACTCTGTCCCTCCCTACAAACAAGATTTAGCACAGAATAGCACACTGATAATTTCTACGAGTGTCCTTCTCTGTCCCTAAACTCAAGGATTGAAAATATGGAACAGCAAAATTGGTTTAGAACAGAATAGCACACTGTCAGTTTCACTCACTGTACCTCTCTGTCCCTCAACTCAAGGATTGAAAATATGGAACAGCAAAATTGGTTTAGAACAGAATAGCACACTGTCAGTTTCACTCACTGTACCTCTCTGTCCCTCAACTCAAGGATTGAAAATATGGAACAGCAAAATTGGTTTAGAACAGAATAGCACACTGTCAGTTTCACTCACTGTACCTCTCTGTCCCTCAACTCAAGGATTGAAAATATGGTTCAGCAAAATAGTTTTAGAACAGAATAGCACACTGACACTTTCCCTCACTGTCCTACTCTGTCCCTCCCTACAAACAAGATTTAGCACAGAATAGCACACTGATAATTTCTACGAGTGTCCTTCTCTGTCCCTAAACTCAAGGATTGAAAATATGGAACAGCAAAATTGGTTTAGAACAGAATAGCACACTGTCAGTTTCACTCACTGTACCTCTCTGTCCCTCAACTCAAGGATTGAAAATATGGAACAGCAAAATTGGTTTAGAACAGAATAGCACACTGTCAGTTTCACTCACTGTACCTCTCTGTCCCTCAACTCAAGGATTGAAAATATGGAACAGCAAAATTGGTTTAGAACAGAATAGCACACTCAGTTTCACTCACTGTACCTCTCTGTCCCTCAACTCAAGGATTGAAAATATGGTTCAGCAAAGTAGTTTTAGAACAGAATAGCACACTGACACTTTCCCTCACTGTCCTACTCTGTCCCTCCCTACAAACAAGATTTAGCACAGAATAGCACACTGATAATTTCTACGAGTGTCCTTCTCTGTCCCTAAACTCAAGGATTGAAAATATGGAACAGCAAAATTGGTTTAGAACAGAATAGCACACTGTCAGTTTCACTCACTGTACCTCTCTGTCCCTCAACTCAAGGATTGAAAATATGGAACAGCAAAATTGGTTTAGAACAGAATAGCACACTGTCAGTTTCACTCACTGTACCTCTCTGTCCCTCAACTCAAGGATTGAAAATATGGTTCAGCAAAATAGTTTTAGAACAGAATAGCACACTGACACTTTCCCTCACTGTCCTACTCTGTCCCTCCCTACAAACAAGATTTAGCACAGAATAGCACACTGATAATTTCTACGAGTGTCCTTCTCTGTCCCTCAACTCAAGGATTGAAAATATGGAACAGCAAAATTGGTTTAGAACAGAATAGCACACTGTCAGTTTC
The DNA here is from genome assembly GCA_029206835.1 of Rana muscosa. Lineage (NCBI taxonomy): Eukaryota > Metazoa > Chordata > Amphibia > Anura > Ranidae > Rana > Rana muscosa. The sequence continues at coordinate 909,095,679 of CM055121.1, read as the reverse complement.
ACTCACTGTACCTCTCTGTCCCTCAACTCAAGGATTGAAAATATGGAACAGCAAAATTGGTTTAGAACAGAATAGCACACTGTCAGTTTCACTCACTGTACCTCTCTGTCCCTCAACTCAAGGATTGAAAATATGGTTCAGCAAAATAGTTTTAGAACAGAATAGCACACTGACACTTTCCCTCACTGTACCTCTCTGTCCCTAAACTCAAGGATTGAAAATATGGTTCAGCAAAATAGTTTTAGAACAGAATAGCACACTGACACTTTCCCTCACTGTACCTCTCTGTCCCTACAAACAAGGATTAGCACAGAATAGCACACTGTCACTGACACTCTCCCTACCTATCCTTATTTGTCCCTAAACACAAGGAATCCAGGAATAGTAAAGGAAAAATAATGACACTGTCCCTGCCTATGCTTCTCTTTCCCTGCTCCGAAACACACTACACAAGGCCGCCGCGCTGGCGGCCTTTTATAGTGTGGGGCGTGTACTAAACCCCATCAGCAATAATTGGCCACAGGCATCCTGCCTGTGGCCAATCATTGCTCTCCTCGCTGCCGGCGCTGTGATTGGCCAAGCATGCGGGGTCACAGTGCATGCTTGGCCAATCACAGCGCCTGGATGACACTGCGATGGCGTAGTGCATTGTGGGCCGTTCGCGTCACTCGAATTTGGCGCAAACGGCCCAAATCGTTCGATCTTCGTCGAACGATCGAACAGCCGATGTTCGAGTCGAACGTATGTTCGACTCGAACACGAAGCTCATCCCTACTGTGAAGTGGCACGTGTTTCCCGTGTTTAGAACTGCCCCTGCACAAAATGACATTTCTAAAGGAAAAAAAGCCATTTAAAACTGCTTGCGGCTTTAATGTCATGTCTGGTCCCGGTAATATGGATGAAAATCTTTGAGAAAAATGGCATGGCTACCCCATCAGCCCCCCCCCCCCTACCCCAGCCCATTACCAGCCCCTTTGGGTCTTGTATGGATATTAAGGGGAAGCCCGCACACAAAATAAAAAAGGCCCTATATACTCTGAACAGCAGTATACAGGCGGTGTAAACAAGACAGGGACTGTAAGTTTGTTCTTAAGTAGAATCTGTTTGTAATTTTGAACACGTACATTGTTTAAGTGTAGCTCCAGCCAAAAAATATATTTTTAAGCTTTTTGGAAAACATAGGGAATAACCCCTGTAACATTTGTTTTGCTGTCTGTGCCCCTGTTCAGAACATTTCACCTCACTTTCCGTCCCAATGACAACTGTTTTTGAAAAGTGGGGTTTTTATTGAAACAAGGATTGGTGATAAAGCATCAGTAGAGAGGAGACACCTTTTTCCCATATTAACTCTTACAGGAGAGAATTTCCCTTCCTAGGGGTTGATTTCCTCTCACTTCCTGTTGTCTCCTTCCGTTTGCAAGTAGGAGTCGTTTGTAAGTTGGATGTTTGAAAGTATGGGCCTGCCATATATACTCTGCAGAAATTGACCCCTTAGGTGTTGGTGTTGGCACAACACTGTAAGCACTCACAGTTACTCTTGGTGGGCGCTGGAACGCCCTGCTGTCAACTATTATATCAGGAATTGTAATTACATGCCATTGTTGAACAGTGGTAGGTAAAATTGGGCCTTTGATGGTGGTGCTGGTGCCACAACACTGAAGGTCCTCACATTTACTCTTGGTGGGCGCATGAATGGGCCCTGCTGTGAATTATTTGATCAATAATTGTAATTGCATGCCCCTGTTGAACAGGGGCTGAAAAATTGGGCCTTTGGTGGTGGTGGTGGTGGTGGTGGTGTTGTCACAACACTGTAAGCCCTCACAGTTACTCTTGGTGGGCGCAGGAATGGGCCCTGCTGTGAATTATTAGATCAAGAATTTTAATTACATGCCCCTGTAGAACAGGGGCTGAAAAATTGGGCCTCATGCCTCGTACACACGACCGAGTTTCTCGTCGTAAAAAACACGTCGTTTTTTTCGACGAGATTCTTGTTAAGCTTGTCGATTTTCTCGTCAAGCTTTCCATGCGTACACACTGACATTTCCCAATTTCCTCGTTGTTCTCCGTGGTCACGTCCAGCACGTACGACGGCACTATAAAGGGGAAGATCTTTTTTCTTGGCGCCACCCCTTGGGCTGCTTTTGCTGATCTCGTGTTACCGCATGTGAAGCAAAAGTTTGGGAAGAGACGATTCGCGCTTTTCAGTCTTTGTACTTTTCAGATCGTTTTCTGCGGTTCAGTTTGTGCTTGTGGGTTCGTATCTTGACTTTCAGGGCGTCTAGGCAGGTCGTATCTGTTTTACAGTGCGTTCTTGCCTGTTCGTTTCGGTTTTTCAGTTCGTTATTCATAGGCCTTGCTGTTCTAAAGTGCGTTCTGTTCTGTACGTTCTGATAAGACGACCGTTTCCTAGCCATGTCGCCTGGACGTTCTCGTCGTCGAGTTCGTGCTGTGCGTGCGCTTGGTGTTGGTCTGCTTGTTTTGGACCAAGACCAGTCCATGAATGGTGTGAGGAGGAGTTCATGGACCAAGAATTGGTTGCTCCAGCGGGACCAATTCTGCCACATGCCTCTGCTGCGGGAGATCGTCGAGAATAATCCTGAGGACTACAGGAATTTTCTGCGGATGTCTGACCCCGTTTTTCAGGAACTGTTGGCTTTGGTGTCCCCCTATATTACCAGGAAGGACACCGTTATGCGGGAAGCCATCAGTGCTGAGCAGAGGCTCATCGCCACGTTACATTATCTGGCGACAGGGAGAAGTCTTCAGGACTTGAAGTTCACGACAGGCATCTCCCCCCAGGCTCTGGGCCTCATAATCCGAGACACCTGTTCTGCCATTTTACAAGTCCTGCAGGAGGACTATATTAGGGTAAGTTTTCTCCATTAACATCACATTTTATGTATTACATGTATGCTAATGTATTGTATTTCTTTCATCCTTCCCTAATTACCATGATTGTAATATGCTGAGAATGTCCCCTTTGTCCTCATGCATGCTGGAAGCTTTAGATTGCCCCTTTTTTCTCCTCCATGCATATTTCCCTTTACTAACCTTTCCAGCAGGGGCGCCTGTTGCTCCAAATGTTTGGGGGTTCAAACCCCAATTTAGGAAATAAACTTCCTCCTTTTTTGCTCTGGTGCCTATTAAACGCCCCCATTTGTTCCCTCCAATGCAGCCATTTTGTCCCCTCCAATGCAGCCAGTTCCCCCCCAGCCCTGCACTTACCTTCTTGTGGTCAGCGCCATCCTTCTTCTGTCCTTGATGTCTTCTCGTTCCCTTGATGTTGCATCAGCCAATCATGTTACCATTAAACAGACTTGGTGAACATGATTGGCAGAGCAGCCTGTCAGTGTTTACCCAAAGAATGCCCCCCCCCCTGCGTCCCCTATTTAACTTTTCTGCAGCCAATTACATCCCTCAGGCTGTAATGTGCAAGACAATTTTCCTTACTGTTTCTGATATGCAATTTTAAGCCCATAAATGCCGCAGTTCTTCATATGTCGGTCGCTTAACAGGGGGCCATCCACCTGAATAGTGGGCGGCATAGACAATACATAGGTTAATGCAAGGCATAAACCTATGTATTGTTCTGAGTGACGGGCACAGGAGAGAGGGGGCAGTGCTCCAGCGCCCACTCTGGACGCACCGCCACTGCAATGCTATCCTGTGGCCAAACACATCTACCCCCCCCCTCCCCATTATAATTTATTAATGGACCATCATAGGGGGTGATGAATATGATACATGAGCCTTCCATTATACTTATTTAAAACACCTTAATAAACGTAGACTTTGCTTGATGTTGGCCTCTAATGTATTTTCTTAGAATCTCCTTGTAATGTTTGATTTGTGTATTCTAATATTTTTTCATCTTGTTTGACTCCACAGCTTCCTTCCACGCCACAGGAATGGCAGACTGTGGCATCGGAGTTTGCCACGCGGTGGGACTTCCCCAACTGCGGTGGTGCTATAGACGGGAAGCACGTCCGCATCGTGCCGCCACCCCGTTCTGGGTCCTCCTACTACAACTACAAGGGGTTTCATAGCATTGTGCTGATGGCGGTGGTGTCAGCACGGTATGAATTCCTCTATGTTGTAGGGAAGAATGGCCGGATGTCCGATGGGGGATCCTTCATCCAGACGGAGTTTGCCCTCTGTCTCCAGAGTGACGACCTTGCATTGCCACCGGATGCAGGGAATATTGAAGGACTCCCCTTTGTTTTTTTGGCTGATGAAGCCTTCGGGCTCGGACCACATCTTATGAGGCCATTTCCTCAGAGGACCCTGACCCCAGAGAAGAGGGTGTTCAATTACCGGCTGGCCAGGGGCCGAAGAGTCGTTAAAAATGCCTTTGGCATAATGGCCAGCCGATCCGCCTTTTTCGGACTCCCATCCACTTGGCGGACTACAAAATAAACTATGTAGTGTTATGCTGCTGTGTGCTACACAATTTTCTTTGCCGCAAATCTAATTCATATATGGCCTCAGTTTTGCCTGAGGCTGGACTTTCCCCTGATAATCCCCTGCCGGGCCTGGAATCTGCCCGTGCTGGCTTGCCCCCCCAAAATGCCTGTGATGTTCGGGACAAATACATGGACTATTTCATGGGTAGGGGGGCAATTCCTATGCCAGGCTATGTCTAAAGATTGCTGTCTAACGATCCAAATAAAAATCTTGTTGAAAGTTCTAACTTTTCTTGGTTTCCCGTCTCCTAGTTTGTCTTAGTGCATTTGTAGTGCCAAGTGTATTTTCCTTTAGTAAATACCAACCATTTCACTATGTAACCTTAAAAAATGTACCAAATAAGGTTAGAGCATATTAGAAAAAGAAGCTACACGTTGTTTGTGTTCAAATCTTTTACTATGTGCTAATTCACACACATTTTTTTTTTTATTTTTACATTTTTTGTTTGCCTGGCCACAAACCGGCAATTGTTTTCTTAGGAAAATACAAAAACAACAGTTGCATTCCAAAAAGTACAAAATTGGATACCTCGGAGCAATCTGAGACATTCACTTACACAAACTATATGTCTCTATGTGCCCGCCCTAATATGGGGTCCTGCCACCCCTTACCCAGCCAAAAATTGAATATGCACACAATTGGGATTATTTTCCTATAGGGATTTTAGACTCCTGATCCCTATTGTCAACATGTGCTATCTGCCATCAGGGGTGATCAATGGACATGTTTTGGGGGTGCAACCCCTTCCTCAGTTCACCTACTTTAGATACGAGGAAGGGGTTGCACCCCCAAAAGACGTACATGGATATCCCCTGATGGCAGATAGCACATGTTGACACACTGTGTGCAGATTCAATTTTTGGCTGGTTTGATTTTAAAAAAGTTTTTTACAAGTAGAAGAATAAACATGAACAAAAGGGGTTTGGGATGCCTTATTGAATTCTCCCCAAAACATCGAGAATGTCTTTAAAAGTTTGATCCATCACATGTATTCTTTCTTTAATTTTGTCCAGTTCCGTGCTACATTCCATCACTTGCTGGATGAGGCGGAGGGCACTGTCAGCAGAGAAACCTGTACTATCCTTCACCCCAACATTCACATCCCCTAAAAACAAAATAACAAGGTATTATAACTCTGCAGGCCTACCTCTCTTACCTGAAGCTGTGGTGACAGATACTGACCTGTTGTGGTGACCAGTTCCACAACGTCATCCACCTCTCCTTCCTGCACTTCTCCTTCCTCCACCTCAACTTCCTCTACATCCTTCGTTTGTGGGTCTTTGGGAGTTTGGGGTTGTTGTGAAGCTGTGGGGTTCTTGTGCTCCCTGGAGTGTCCTCCTCCCAGTCTTCTCTCCCCTATGAGAATCAAACAAAAGGTAGAGTTATCACACAGAAATTCTCTATGTAAAAAATAAAAACAGGCTAAATTGCTTGGAAGTGGGGTACAAGTGTGTGTTTGGGCGGAAGTTAAAGATGAATGCATTATTTCTGACCAATAATATGTTTATTATTCACCTTTGTCTGTCATTTTTTAGACATGTAGGCAACACAAAAATTCTCTGATGCACCTGTGTGGGACACCCAAAAAAGGTGGGTCTGGTGGCCCACACTATAGTGCTCCAAAGTACAGATGTGGAAGCAGCTGCTGAGTGTCCTCTCCTTTACACTGACCAAAGTTTGCATTTCATTCTCTTTACAAACACATCATCTAGCCTAAAACTTTGTGCCCCAAATTTCCAAAAAAAAGGCAGATGTCTAATTACTTTTATGGCTGTAAAATACACCAAAACAGCGGATAGTGGCCGAACGAAGTGTCTGTAACGTAACGAACGATTACTGTGCCCAACCAAGTTCAAAATATAACATTTTGGAAGGAAGTCCAATAAGAAAAAAATAAATAAACCAGCAACATGTCAGTTTAGAAAAGGATTAATAGCAGAAAAGTGTACATTTTACTTACTTTTTGCTAGCATTCTCTTAATGCTCCTTAACTGCTCTGGCTCCCTCAGTTTGAGGTCTGACCACCTCTTTCTGAGCTGCTCATTTGAGCGTTTCACCCCGAAATTCGTCTTCAGACTCTTCACGACTTTAGTGAGGATTTTGGCCTTCCTTCTATTTGGTTTGCTATACGGCCCATGCTTTGCGTCATAATCCATCTTGAGCAAGATGTCCACCATCTCCGCCATCTCGGCAAAAGACATATTCGATGCCTTGAATCTCCTCCTTGATCGTGACGTTTCCTCGGTCTCCGGGCTTGTCTCCTCCTCGTTAGTTGCGAAATTATCAGACACCTGCTGTAACTCCGCCATATCGGTCTGCGCGCCGAAAGAGAAGGGGCGGGGAAAAGATGTTAGTTAGAACGTCATGGGCGGGCGACGTGTGCGGAGCGACGTGTTCGAATTTTGACGCATGCATGGTGTGTATATAGCAAACACACATGTGACTATAGTACGTTCGGTGTGCGGAGAGAGGAGTTCAAGTGACGGACGTGCGAACGAAGGTATGTGATTTTGAGACTTGGACAAATTGTTGGCCTATACTGTTTTGAGAATGTTGTAGGATATATATGGTGACTACGATGTTAAGAAGGTTAGACTGTTTGCCTCACATTAGTTATATATTATTTCTTAAACTTGCAGATACAATATGAATGTCTTTATTAGCGACAAAGAGTTCCTGGCGGAATTTATTGACCGGGTAAGGGAGCTGCCCGCTCTGTGGGAGACGAAAAACCCCATCCATAAAAAAAGAGGGGTGAGAAAAGCAGCGCTGGAGAAGCTGCTCCCATTTGTGCAGACCAAGGTGCCCACAGCCACAGCAAAACAGGTGAACACTAAAATTGGGAGCTTGAGAGGCACCTACAGGACTGAACGCTCTAAGGTCCTGGCTTCTCAGAGGTCAGGAGCAGCAGCAGATGATGTGTATGTCCCGATTTTGTGGTACTACAGCAGGATGTCCTTCCTGGATGACCACATTGAGGCAAGGCCATCACTCTCCACTCTTCCCCCCAGACTTCCCTGCAGCCAACCTGAGCCTTCTCTGGAGCAAGAGGAGGCAGCCATCCTGGATGATCCTGATTTGGCCATCTGGAGCCAGGTATAGTATTAAATGAAATTGCATTGGGATAAAATTAATGTTTGTCAAATATGTCAAGATGAGAAACATACAATATTTTGGGTTCCACGAGTGAAATCAAGATCTCGAGACATTAGTCTGCACTTAATTGGGTGCTAAATAGTCAATCTGATGTAGGTGTAAATTAGAAAAAATTATTTCTGGATTTACATTCTAATTGCTTCAATCATGTTTATAAAGTTTGATGCAAAGATTAAACCAACATATTAAACTATGTCCCTTTTTCATACACAGGATGAAATCAGCCAGGAGGAGGGTCTGGAAACTGTCAGGCAGGAGGAGGAAGGGCCCAGTGGCAGCCAGGAGGAGGCAGGGCCCAGTGGCAGCCAGAAGGTGGCAGGGCCCAGTGGCAGCCAGGAGGTGGCAGGGCCCAGTGGCAGCCAGGAGGTGGCAGGGCAAAGGAGAAGCACCAGATCCCAGGTGCCTCCCATCCGGCTTCCCAAAAGAGGCAGGAGGGACAGGACCACCAGTGAGGCAGCAATGGCCCTTATTAAAGAGGCCCATGCCACCCTCAAAGAGCCCACATCCCCTGAAGAGGCCATTGCCGGCCTAGTGGAGGCAAAGTTCAAGGTGATGAGCATGGAGCAACGCCTCCTATGCGAGCCCCTGCTCATCACCTTGCTCAACAAGGGGGTGATGGAAAAAATTACCCCCAATAATGCCATTTGTGAGGTGGCACAACTGTCCCAACCTCAACCTCCTCCTCCACCTCCACATTCTTCTTCTGCCCCACCCCCTTCTCCTCCACCTCCACCTTGTTCTTCCGCCCCACCCCCTTCTCCTCCACCTCCACCTTGTTCTTCCGCCCCACCCCCTTCTCCTCCACCTCCACCTTGTTCTTCTGCGCCACCCCCTTCTCCTTCACCTCCTCCTCCTCCTGACAGGAGTACCCCTCCAGTGGCCCAGCCTCCAGCCAAACGAAGAAGGAAGGCTGCAGGGAAGGCTTCAGGAAAGGTTGCAGGGAAGGTTGCCAGGAAGACGAGGAAGTGATGGCCTTGCTTCATTGTGGTCGGACAGAAGGCAGCCTGTTGTAGTACCACACACTTGGGACATATATATCACCTGCTGCTGTTCCTGACCTCTGGGAGGCCAGCATCAGATTGTGTTCAGAAATGTTGGCCTTCTCAAGCTCCCAATTTTAGTGTCCACACAGGGTTGCTGTGTGCTCTGGGGTCCCTGGGATGCACAAATGGCAGCAGCTTCTCCAGCGCTGCCTTCTCTTTATTTTAGTTCAAACATGAATAAATGTTATTTTTCTTTAAGTTCATACTTGACTATGTGTATTTGTAAAAATGTAAAATCTAGCTTTGAAGTAAGCAGATACATTTGACTGACAAAAAAAGGGACAGATAACAACCCCCCAAAAAAATAACTAAATCGTATTTCCCAAAAAAGTGTGTAAAATTTAAATAATATATATTAAAAGATTCAATGGGAGATCACTACCAAAACATTGCGACATTACAATTAACATCAGTTTGAAAAATAAGTAATTTTTTAATATTCCTAAAAACTTGCACGATATAATACACATAAATCTTCTTAAGAGCAACAAGAAAAATGTTAAAAAACATAGTCATAACTCTGTGTGAATATCAGCAGCAAAAGAAGTTCATTCGTTTGGATTAATGTCACATTCTAACGAAGATTTCAATGCACAACATTTAAACGATGCAAAAATTTGGAGAGTGACGAATGTGCTATCTCCATTACGAAGGCTTGTTTTACCAGAAGATGCGCTCCCGTCTCATAGTTGCTTGTGAGCATGCGCGCTTTTGGAAGAGTCGTAAAAGCATACACACGAACCATTTTCTCGTCACAAAACAGGCCGACGAGAAACACGACGAGGAAATCTGGAATCCTGACGAGAAAATAGAGAGCAGGTTCTCTATTTTCTCGTCGAGATTCACGGCAATTTTCTCGTCGTAAAACCATACACACGAACGGTTTTCTCGACAAAAAAGCTCACACGGCACTTTTCTTGCTGGTTTTGGACGAGAAACTCGGTCGTGTGTACGAGGCTTTAGTCAATGGTGCCACAACACTGCAACCCCTCACAGATACTGTACTTGGAGCACAGTAATGAGCCCTGTTGCAAAGTATTGCATCAAAAATTGTAATTACACGCCCCTGTTAAACAGGGGCAGAAAAATTGGGCCTTAGCCACTGGTGCCACAACACTGCAACCCCTCACAGATACTGTACTTGGAGCATAGTAATGAGCCCTGTTGCAAAGTATTGCATCAAAAATTTTAATTACACGCCCCTGTTAAACAGGGGCAGAAAAATTGGGCCTTAGGCACTGGTGCTGGTGCCACGACACTGCAACCTCTCCCAGATACTCTAGTTGGAGTGCAGGAATGAGCCCTGCTGCAAAGCATTGCATCAAAAATTGTAATTACATGCCCCTGTTAAACAGGGGCTGAAAAATTGGGCCTTAGCCACTGGTGGCGGCGCCCAGAAACAAAAATGTTTTTCCAAAATATCATCATGAATCGGATCATTGAGGAGGAGGATGATAGTCAGTCAACATAACAGGACAGTCACACAGTCAGCATCAGTATCAGTCTTGAAGGGATGTGACATTTGAAAATAAATTATTCTGTTATATCAGCTTCAGGTGCTTGGTAGCTGGTGGTGATCCAAGACTGGTTCATCTTTATGAAGGTCAGTCGATCAACCGAATCGGTGGACAGGTGCACCCTGTGATCCGTGACAAATCCTCCAGCAGCACCGAATGTGCGTTCCGAAAGAACGCTGAATGCAGGACAGGCCAGTAGCTCAATTGCATACTGTGCAAGCTCTGGCCAGTGATCCATCCTTAAGACCCAGTAAGCCAGAGGATTTTCGGTGGGAAAGGTGTCCAAATCTGACCTTGCCCCTAGGTATTCCTGCACCATGTATATCAGACGCTGGCGATGGTTGCTGGAACCGATCATACCTTGGGGCTGCGGACTAAAGAATTGTCTGAACGCATCGGTCAGACGGCCCCCTTCCCCACCACTCCTTCTTTGACTGACCGAAGCCTCAGCAACTCGTTGTCCCAGACCAGGAGTTTGTAAACTCCCAGTCTCTGGAAACGCGTTGCACAGACCTTTCTGCAAGGCCTCCCGGAGTTGTCTCATCCTCTGCTCCCTCTGCGACGGTAAGATAAGGTCCGCAACCTTAGCCTTGTACCGTGGATCAAGGAGAGTGGCCAGCCAGTAATGGTCCCTCTCCTTGATCCAAAGAATACGAGGATCCTTCCGCAGACTTTGCAGGATCAGGGAGGCCATGCAGCGTAGGTTAGCTGAGGTATTAGGTCCGGAGTCCTCTGGGTCACTAAGGACGACATGATCCGCAGCCACCTCCTCCCAGCCACGTACAAGTCCACAGGTTTCTTGGGACTGTAAATCATCCCTAAAAGACTGCTGCTGTTGATGCTGCTGAGTGCCAGGCTCCACCTCCATGCTGACACAATCCTCCTCCTCCTCCTCATCGTCCTCTTCCTGTGCGATGGGTGGGACAGAAGGAACACTGTCTGGGTAAAGGGGGCCTTGAGAGGCAAGGAAGTCCTCCTCTTCCTGCCTCTGTTCTGCCTCAAGTGCCCTGTCCATTATTCCACGCAGCGTGTGCTCCAACAGGTGGACAAGAGGTACAGTGTCACTGATGCATGCACTGTCACTGCTCACCATCCTCGTGGCCTCCTCAAATGGTGCCAGGACAGTGCATGCATCCCTGATCATGCCCCACTGGCGTGGTGAAAAAAACCTGAGCTCCCCTGACCCTGTCCTGGTGCCGTAGTCGCACAGGTACTCATTGATGGCCCTCTGCTGCGTGTGCAGCCGCTGCAGCATGGCCAACGTTGAGTTCCACCTGGTGGGCATGTCACATATAAGGCGGTTCTTGGGCAGGTTCAACTCCTTTTGCAGCTCAGCCAGGCGAGCATTGGCATTATAAGATCTGCGGAAATGCACACAGACTTTCCTGGCCTGCCTCAGGACATCCTGTAAGCCCGGGTACCTGCCCAAGAACCGCTGCACCACCAGGTTAAGGACATGAGCCACACAGGGCACATGGGTCAGTTGTCCCTGTCGGAGGGCGGAGAGGAGGTTGGTGCCATTGTCGCAAACCACCATTCCTGCCTTAAGCTGGTGTGGCGTCAACCACCTCTCAGCCTGCCCCTGCAGAGCAGACAGAACCTCTGCCCCAGTGTGGCTCCTGTCCCCCAAACACACCAGCGCAAGCACGGCATGGCATCTTTTTGCCTGCGTACTTGCGTAGCCCCTTGAACGCCTACGGAGCACCGCTGGTTCCGAGGATAAAGCACAGGAAGAGGCCATGGAGGAAGAAGAAGAGGAGGGGTGGAGGAGAGAGGTGTGTCACAACCAGTAGTAGCATTTTGGAGACGTGGCGGTGGAACAACCTCCAACACTACTGCACCTTGTCCTGCATCCTTCCCAGCTGCCAAAAGAGTGACCCAATGGGCCGTGAAAGAAAGGTAACGTCCCAGTCCATGCCTGCTGGACCATGAGTAAGCGGTAATATGCACCTTACCGCTGACCGCCCTGTCCAGCGAGGCCAAGACATTGCCTTCCACATGCTGGTAGAGAGCCGGAATCGCCTTCCGTGAGAAAAAGTGGCGTTTGGGAACCTGCCACTGAGGAACCGCACATTGCACAAACTCACGGAAGGGGGCCGAGTCTACCAACTGAAAAGGCAGCAGTTGAAGCGCTAGCAATTTAGCCAAGCTAGCATTCAACCGCTGGGCATGTGGATGGCTGGGAGTGAACTTCTTTCGACGGTCCAGCAGCTGGGGCAGGGAAATTTGCCTGCTAGAATCGGACGTCGGTGTACTGCTAGCAGAGTGCCCGCAAGTACTTGGCTGTGACACACCTAATTCTACACCTTCATTCCTCTCAGTGCAGGTTTCAGAGAGGACTGAAGGTATAGTGGGGTTGGAGATCCCAGCTGATGCGGTGCAAGGAGAGGTCCGCTTTGTTCTTTGGTGTGGGTCTTTAAGGTAGGCTTGCCAACGAGCTGCATGGCAGGTCAACATATGTCTGGTCAAGCATGTGGTGCCCAAGCGGCTGATGTTTTGGCCACGCGATATACGCTTGAGACATATGTTGCAAACAGCAGCTGTGCGATCTGATGCACTCGACTCAAAAAAGGCCCACACCAAAGAACTTATTGAATAACGGGCAGAGGCAGCGCCCTGCACAGGCGGAGCTCTGCGGTGTGATTCAGTCGGTGTGCTGCCCTTACGCTGGCCCCCCGAGGGCATCCTGCCTCATTGGAGATGTGCCTCCTCCTCCTCCTCCTCCTCCTCTCTCCTATTAGGCACCCACGTGGAGTCAGTGACCTCATCATCCCCTCGCTCCTCATCACTGGAGCCAATCTGGCAGTATGCTGCAGCTGCTGGAACATGACTGCCAGATTGGTGTCCTTCTTGAGCATCCCCTCTCTCTGCTTTCACGCTACTGCCTTCCTCTAGCTGGGTATCATCATCAGACCCTTTGAAATGCTGGGCATCCTCCTGGAGCATGTACCCAACACTGTGCTCAAACAGTTTGGGGGAATCCTCAGGAGGACATGGTGGGTCTAGGGAAGGAGTGACTGATGATGACATTGATACCAGGGAAGAGGACGCTTTGGCAGCTGCTTTGCCAGTACCCTGAGCCTGGGTGAGAGAGGATGAGGAGGATGAGGAGGGCTTGGTCATCCACTCTACCAAGTCTTCGGCATGATGCGGCTCAACACTTCCAGCTGCCGAAAAGAAGGACAAGCGTGTCCCATGGCCACGTGCTGATGACGATGCTCCGCGTCCACGACCAGCACTGTTGTCTCTAGACACAGATCCTGCTTGCCCTCTTTTATTGGCTCCTGACTGTCTGCCTCTCCTTGTTTGCCTTCCAGACATTCTAATGGCCTGCAGGGAGATGGGAAAACCAGCAATAAGGGGTAGCTTCAGGTGTATATTTTGCAGGAAGCACACAACGCCCGCTGTAAGTGCTGCAGATGACTGCCTGTGTTACACAACAGGAAAAAACAGCAATAAGGGCTAGCTTCAGGTGTTTATTTTGCAGGAAGCACACTACGACCGCTGTAAATTTTTATATATTTGAAAAAACTGCTACCAATATTTACAATATGTACAGTAGGAAAACAATATATACATTAACAAAATCCTGACACATAAAACTAATACATATTTACCACCACCCTTACCCATCCTCATCCGACCAACCCACACGTGGGTCTCATTATTTCTTATTTTTCCCATCACCCTGAAAAAGAACAAGAAGAACACATCACCCAAAAAAAAAAAAAAATCAAACCACACAAACCCTAATACTACATATTAACCCAACACTAACACCACACCCTAATATATATACAAAACCTACTACCTAACACCAACCACCCATCGGCTACTGACAGGCGAGAATGCAAGGTCTAGAATGCCTAAAGCCCTACTGTTCAGAAAAAAAAGAAACCAAAAGACCTAAAGGGGGTGAAAAGGACAGAAAGAACCACCCCAAAAGGAAGAAGGATTGGAGCCTCAGGGAGGCCGGAAGGAGAAACCCCTCCACAGCCGGGCACTCCTACTGGCCCCAACTCTCCCCCTCTCAAGACTCCTCACCTTCACCAGCTCCCGAAAAATATCACCCACCACCTCATGCGTGGACAGGACTTTGCCCCTAGTGGACACCAAACACCGAGCGTGCCATGTGTAATAGAGAGCCACTAAGCTGACTAAATAAAGTGACGACAACTCAAACCCTCTGTGGACCCTAAAGTTGCCGTACACCACCTCAGAATAGGTCAAGGATGAGAGTCGGGGATAACCAATGGCTTCCCCTGCCCCCTCAAGAACCTCAATGTTGAAGGGGCATTCGACCAAAAAATGGTCCATGGTCTCCAATGCCCCCCCACATTCTGCACGAGGACAACCTCTGTCCCCTAGGTTCTTATATTTTAGGTTTCCCCGGACATAGAGGCGTCCGTGGAAAGCCCTCCACGCAAGATCCCAAAACTTGCTTGGGATTCTTGGGGAATTCAGAAGGGCTAATCCCTTCTCGAGGACTCTCTCCGGGCAGTCCCTTAAAGACAGTGGCCTCAAAATGTCCGAGGCCATGACTCTTGAGTACAGCTCACGTCGACCCACAGAGCCCACCTCGAGAGCAGTTATCCGCCACTGCCTCAGTACCTTCAACACTTGAGGGACATAGGACGGGAGATACCCGTGCGATCTACGAAGATCACCAGGCCGTCCCCCATCCTCCCACCTACTCAGGAACAGCAAGAGCCAGTTCTTGCATGAGCGCTCCCACAGAGTAGGTAGGTCCACAAAGATGGACTGCAGGTTGAATTTCACAAAAATGGTGATGAAAAACACCACCGGATTGATCATATCCAGCCCACCGTGCCTCCTCTGTTGGTACGTGACCTCCCTCTTGATCAGATTTAGCCTGTTTCCCCACAACAGCAGGAAGAACAGGCCAGAGATCCGGGCATAGAGAGATGCAGGCAAAATACAGACGTAGCTGACATAGAGGAATTCTGGCAGCAAGTACGTTTTGACCAGGCTCACCCTTTCCCTCAGTGACAGCTTCCAGCCCTTCCAGGCATTCACTTTCCGAGATGCACCGACCAGTCTGCGTTCCCAATTTAGCTTGGGGTAATCACCCGGGCCAAATAGGATGCCAAGAATTTTCACTTCTGGCTGGTGCTGGGGAAACACGTCCGGAAGAGCGAACTGCTCGCCTTCCCTCCCCAACCAGAGAACTTCGCTCTTGCCCCAATTGACCAACGAACCAGATGCCTCGGAGTAGCTCCCAATTTGCGTCTCCACAAAGAGAGCCTCCTGGCGGCTGGACACCACCACCGAGACATCGTCCGCGTAGGCCACCACCCTCACTGCCGGATCCAGACCAGTGCAAGGCTCCACCGGAACCCCCCCAAACGCTCGCAGTCGAGCCTTCTCACGAAGGGATCGACGGCAAAGACGTAGAGAAGGGGGCTCAACGGGCAACCCTGCCTGACTCCAGAGTCCACAGCAAAGGCAGGACCCACCCAACTGTTGACAAGAGGGAAGCTCACCGCCCCTCTGTACAATACTTTCAGCCAATTCACAAATTGCTCCGGCAAACCGTACTTTCTCAGAAGAAGCCAGAGGTACTCATGGCTCACCCGGTCAAAAGCCTTGGCCTGGTCTAATGCCAGCAGATACCGCCCATCCCCCGTTGCCCTGCACCTTTCCACGGCCTCCCGGACGTTCAGGATGGCACTAAAGGTGCCCTGACCAGGAATTGCGCAGTGCTGGGAGACAGAAAGCATCTTGTCAGCGACTGCTGACATACGTAAAAAGAGTATTTTTGCCAATATCTTCCTATCTGTAGTGAGAAGGGCGATCGGGCGCCAGTTCTCAATTACAGTCGGATCTTTACCCTTTGACAGCAGGATCAGAGCTGACCTTCTCATTGAGGGAGGGAGCAGGCCATTAGCCAAACATTCATTGAAAACCTCCCCCAAATGAGGAGCCAACAGGCTCTTGAAGGTTTTATAAAATTCAGCCGTGAGCCCATCGGGCCCCGGCGACCTTTTCAGGGACAAAGAGTCGATGGCCTGCTCGACTTCTTCAACCGAGATCTCTGCTGTCAGAGAGTCTGGGAGACCAGGCCCCGCGCAAAGCGGGGTCTCATCAAGAAACACCCTGGCTTTCTCCATATCCAAAGGCTTCCTACGGAGGAGGTCTGAAAAATGGTCCCCGATGACACCCAGGATACCCGGTCTGGACCGGACCAGGGATCCCGAAGCGTCCCTCAGGCCATGTACGACCTTCGAACTCACCGCCTCACCACAGCTCTTGTAGGGATCCGGGGAGGAGAACTTCCCGTAATCCCTCTCAAGGACCAGGGAGGCGAGACGGTCATACTGACACCCCTTCATCTGAAGCTTCAGATCAGATATCTGCTCCTGAGGGCCCCCAGAAGAAACCAGGCGGTCTAACTGCCTGCGCAACTTCTGGTAGGCCAGGTACTTGGACGCCGCCCGGTACCTAGAGATCCTGCAGAAAAAGCCCTCCGACCTCTTCTTCACCACTTCCCACCACTCCTGGCGGGAGCAGCCGCTCTCAAGGAGCGAGGCCTGATCCGCAAGAAAGATCTCATAGGCCTCCCTAACCTCGAGGTCCTCGAGTAGCGATCCATTGAGACGCCAGAGGCCTCGACCCTTCTGAGGAGTGTCGGCCACATTCAAAGTCACAGAAACCATACAGTGATCGGAGAACTCCATCGCCTGCAACACAGGTGCCGCAAAGGAAGAGTCCCCCTTTAAAAAAAAACTATCTAACCTACTCCTACTGCTACCTCGGGCATAAGTGAACCCAGTGTGGTTGGGGAGGCACTGAACATGCACATCCACCAACCCGGCTTCCCTCACTACACTATTCAGAAAGATACTATCATATCCCAGGGGGCCTGAGGCGCCTGCCCGATCCTTTGATCTGGTGACCATGTTAAAGTCACCACCAAAGACCACCTGCTGGGACGTGAACAAGTAGGGCTTGACCATCGTGAGGAGGCTCTTCCTATCCCTCTTGGTCTGAGGGCCATAAAAGTTGATGAGCCTAAGGAATTGCCCCCCCACGACGGCATCCACCACCAGGCACCTACCGACCTCCACCTCAATCACTCGTCGACAAGCCACCGGACCAGTCTTAAAAAGGACTGCAACTCCATTGCAGGGCTCGGCCGCAAGAGACCAGAGGGAGGGCCCACATCTCCACTCCCTCTTTGCTAGATGCATCTCTGCCACCGATGCCAGCCAGGTCTCTTGCAAAAACAAAATGTCAGCTTCAACTCGGCTGAGAAAATCGAAGGCCATGAAACGAGCCGCCGCAGAACGCACACTTGCGACATTAATGGTCGCAACGCGTATTGGAGAGGGTAAAGCCATTCCTTAGTGATTTTGGCCTGCATTCTCCTCTGCACTTTCACCTACACCCCAGAGTCCTCCTCCGAATCGGTGAAGACCCCGAACATATTCCCTAGGATCACCGGGGGGGCCTATCAGGGACAACCCGGGGTCCCCTAACCCCCCCCCAGGATCCTTCTTCCTCGTCCTCTTCCTCACCTTCCTCTGCAGCCAGCCCGCCTGGATCTGGCCGCCCACCTCGTCGCCGGAGTGCCCGCTAGAGGCCCCCATGGGCCTCTTGTGCAGGCCCCTCGACGACTCGGCCACCTCCATCTCCTCCCCCGAATCCTGGGGATACAAAAGAGGATCCAGGATGGGACGGAGGGAGGAAGGAGGTGGAGAGGAAGGGGGAAGAGGAGAAGAGGAACGGGGGGAACGAGGGGAAGGGGGAGGAGGAAGGGAGGAAGGGAGGAAGAAGGGGAGGGATGGGGAAAGGGGGGAAGGGGAGGGGGGAAAGGAGGAGGGGGGAACAGAAGGAGAAGAGGAGGGGGAAAGAGGGGGGGTAGAGAGAGGAGGGGGCACAGAGGAAAGAGGGGGAGGGGTACGGCTCCCCGCAGAGGGCCCCCCACCCCCCCGACCCCCCACCCCCACTGGACCCGGTGCCGGTGCACCCGGCCCCCCAGAAACAAGTCCCGGGGGACCCGGCACATTCCCAGCAGGGGCCCCAACTCCACCACGCCTGCGCCACTGCCGCTGCGGCAAAGGCCCCTCTGGGCTATCAGCCCCAGGCCCTTCACCTGGGCCTGCCTGGGGCGCCTGGGGCGCCTGAGGTGGGAGACCCACCCCCTCCGGTGCGTCATCTGGGCCTGGCCCATCCCCATCAGCCGCACGCCCCCTAAAAGCCTTGGGGCAGCGGCTGAATGGGTGGCCGGACACCCCACAGAGGTTGCAGACAATAAGTCTACAGGTCTCCGAGGAGTGCCCAGGCCTGTTGCACCTGACGCACCGGGGTGTTGTGCAGTCTGCACTTAAATGGGTGGGACTCCCACACTTAAAACAGCGACGGGGCTGACCGGGGTAAAAGACCAGGATCCTATCTCTCCCAATGAAAGCGCTGCCAGGGACATGGGTCACACCAGTTCCCTGGCGCTTGAGACGGATCCTGGCCACCCACGCCCCGGTCCAGACCCCGCGCTCATCCAGGTTTTTGCGCAGGGGAGACTGCAGCTGCCCATACCTCCCCAACCAGGTGGCAATGTCCTCAGGTGGGAGGGATTCATTCCTGACCAGAATGGTCAGGGACTTGATGTCCTCCTGCCTGGACAGGGGGACCACCTTAAAAGACCTCCAAGGCTCTGACCTCTTCAGGAGCTCATACACAGTAAGGAAGAGCTCCATTAGCACCAAGGAGGAAAAACTCACATCAAACTCCTTGGTGCCCGTGGGATGGATCACTGCGAAGAGGTCGGCTACCTTAAAGTTGGCCCCCTTCAGCAGAAGATCTACCACCTGCCCCCTGCTGGGGCACTGTCCAGGTCCCTCCCACCGCAGCTGCACAACATTGCGCCTGCGCCTCTCCGGACCCCCCGTACCCCTCGACCACGGGTTCACCCCCTGGAGCTGGTCTGCGGGGGGAACCCGGAAGTTTTGGGCACCAAACCGGTCGTACAGGGGGGCCAAAGGGACGCTGGTCCCTGCCACCCGGGCAAAAGACCTGGATTCCCTGAGCGCCCCAAGCAGCTCTGCCTCCTGGACCTGATCTAACGCCCCCCTAGCCTGAATGCCGGAAGCACCCTCCGCCGCCTCACCAGAGGTACCCTCAGAGGGCACTCCAGCACCCTCCGCCGACACATCAACCGGGGGAACCCCCCGGCCCAATCCTGCCGGGGGGGTCCCTCCCATCCACCGCCCCCCGGAGCAAGCCACACCCACAACAACCCTCCTCCTAACACTGGGAGGAGGGTCTACCACTGGGGCCCCACTGGAGCAGTGGGCATGAGCCCCAGATGGCTCCTCCCCCTGCTCCTGCGGCTGTGGCCGCTCCTTCCCCTTTTCTAATTGTCCCTCCTGGGACTCCATACCCTTAATGAAGGCCAAGGCTGGGTGATCCCCAAAAAGTTCCCCAGCCTCGGCCTCACTCCATCTGCCCACTCTTTGAGCAGCACTCAGGTCCCCAGACGAATCCATGAGGTCTATCAAATCCCCTCCTGCCAATCCTCCACATACCTCGCCCATCTCCTGATCATTCAGGCCGTCAGAGGCCGCCACCCGGAAGTGCTTCTGGCTGCCCCCAACCACTTCCGGTATAGACCCTACTTCCGGGTCAGCCCGCCCGCCCACTTCCGGTTCACGCTGGCCAGGGAAACCGGAAGTGGTCATAGAAGCACTTCCCAACCTTCCCGGCTCCACCTCCCGCCCGGACTCCCGCCCAAACTCCTCCCCCCGACCATCCAGCCCACCAGAGCCATGCCCCAAGGCCCCGCCCCTACTGTCAGCAAAGGTGGTTGTTTTTACTGGCGCCAAACCATCCCCTGGTTGTGCAGCAGTTTGTTGTTGCTCACTGCACTTTGGTAATGGCTTCCCCCCCTCCTCCCCACCGCTCCTTGCAGCCTTCACATTCCCATCATCAATACATAGTCTTTCAACACTTCCTGCTTGGGTTTGTCCATATCCATGATTGCCAGACCCCTCTCCCTCCTCCACAGCATGAGCGGCACAGGCAGGATCCATCATTAGCAGTGGTCTGCCTTGTACCTGGCTGCATGCGGGAATCACAGGGGTCATTAGGGTCTTAACAACAGCAGCATGCTTAAGAGTCTTTCCAGCAACAGTCTCAGGCCTGATCCGTGGGAGCGATGTGAGAACCACCACTGGGGTGCACCCCAGCTTTCCCATCCCCACTGAATTTCCCTCAGCATTCCCCCCGGTGTTCCCCTCCTGATTTCCCCTAGCTGTATCCTCAGGTACCCTACCCGAGCCTGCCTGAGTGCTGGTAGCTTTTTCTGACCCGAGCACCGCAAGGTCCCGGGGACCCTCCACAGCCAGGTTACCAGGGACTACGCTTCCCGGGGGAAGGGGGGTGGGGGGAGGGTGGGGGGAAGGTTCCTCACCAGCTCTATTTCCAGCTCCACCGGCCAATCCTCCTGGGCATGATGTATTCATGGGTCTTTCCTCCGGCTGCTGTACTTGCTGGCTCTGCTGTTTGCTGCGCCTGACAGCCTGGGATCCTTCTCTGCTGGCCCTTGTCAGCTCATCCCTTATTTCCAAAAGGAAGTCGGTCTCACCTCGCCCCCTCTCACAGAGGCCACCCAGCAGGCCCCCCCTCCTGAAGCTGCTGGTCCGGTCCCTGCGATTCCGGAGGTCGGTCAGCACTGCAGACTTCCCACAGAAGGCCCGGCTGGCCTTCTGGATTAAATCCTTGATTCTCGCGATCCTTCGCTGCACCTTAGCCGGACCTTCCCCAGGCTGGGCCCGAGTCCAATCAAGCAACTCGTGCTGGGTCTTCAGAAATAATGTCTCCTCCCTGGACAGGTCTTTAATCCCCAGGGAGGAGGCAGCAACATCAGGCCGGGAAAGCTGCCCCGGTCCTGGGCTGGAGGAGGCCATCACACCCCCTCCTCCTGGAGCTCCAGGAGCTCCCTACAGGCACGTCCTCTCACTCCAAAGGTCTCACAGCAACTGACACACTCCGCCCGCTGTAAGTGCTGCAAATGCCTGTTAATGTAACACAAAAGAAAAAAAGCTTGAGCAATAAGGGCTAGCTTCAGGTGTATAATGTGCAGGAGGCACACTACGCCCGCTGTAAGTGCTGCAAATGCCTGTTAGTGTAACACACCAGGAAAACACAGCAATACGGGCTAGCTTCAGGTGGATAATGTGCAGGAGGCACACTACGCCCGCTGTAAGTGCTGCAAATGCCTGTTAGTGTAACACACCAGGAAAACACAGCAATAAGGGCTAGCTACAGGTGTATATTTAGCAGGAAGCACACTACGCCCGCTGTAAGTGCTGCAAATGCCTGTTAGTGTAACACACCAGGAAAACACAGCAATACGGGCTAGCTTCAGGTGTATAATGTGCAGGAGGCACACTACGCCCGCTGTAAGTGCTGCAAATGCCTGTTAGTGTAACACACCAGGAAAACACAGCAATAAGGGCTAGCTTCAGGTGTATATTTAGCAGGAAGAACACTACGCCCGCTGTAAGTGCTGCAAATGCCTGTTAGTGTAACACACCAGGAAAACATAGCAATAAGGGCTAGCTTCAGGTGTATATTTAGCAGGAAGCACACTACGCCCGCTGTAAGTGCTGCAAATGCCTTTTAGTGTAACACACCAGGAAAACACAGCAATACGGGCTAGCTTCAGGTGTATAATGTGCAGGAGGCACACTACGCCCGCTGTAAGTGCTGCAAATGCCTGTTAGTGTAACACACCAGGAAAACACAGCAATACGGGCTAGCTTCAGGTGTATAATGTGCAGGAGGCACACTACGCCCGCTGTAAGTGCTGCAAATGCCTGTTAGTGTAACACACCAGGAAAACACAGCAATAAGGGCTAGCTTCAGGTGTATAATGTGCAGGAGGCACACTACGCCCGCTGTAAGTGCTGCAAATGCCTGTTAGTGTAACACACCAGGAAAACACAGCAATACGGGCTAGCTTCAGGTGGATAATGTGCAGGAGGCACACTACGCCCGCTGTAAGTGCTGCAAATGCCTGTTAGTGTAACACACCAGGAAAACACAGCAATAAGGGTTAGCTTCAGGTGTATATTTAGCAGGAAGCACACTACGCCCGCTGTAAGTGCTGCAAATGCCTGTTAGTGTAACACACCAGGAAAACACAGCAATACGGGCTAGCTTCAGGTGTATAATGTGCAGGAGGCACACTACGCCTGCTGTAAGTGCTGCAAATGCCTGTTAGTGTAACACACCAGGAAAACACAGCAATACGGGCTAGCTTCAGGTGGATAATGTGCAGGAGGCACACTACGCCCGTTGTAAGTGCTGCAAATGCCTGTTAGTGTAACACACCAGGAAAACACAGCAATAAGGGCTAGCTTCAGGTGTATATTTAGCAGGAAGCACACTACGCCCGTTGTAAGTGCTGCAAATGCCTGTTAGTGTAACACACCAGGAAAATACATTAATACGGGCTAGCTTCAGGTGTATAATGTGCAGGAGGCACACTACGCCCACTGTAAGTGCTGCAAATGCCTGTTAGTGTAACACACCAGGAAAACACAGCAATAAGGGCTAGCTTCAGGTGTATACTGTGCAGGAGGCTTAGCAACAATGACACTGACACTGTCCCCTGCCTATCCTTCTCTCTCCCTGCACACAAGGTTTAGCAAAGAATATGACACTGACACTCTCCCTGCCTATCCTTCTCTCTCCCTGCACAAGAGGTTTAGCAAAGAATATGACACTGACACTCTCCCTGCCTATCCTTCTCTCTCCCTGCACACAAGGTTTAGCAAAGAATATCGCTGACACTCTCCCTGCCTATCCTTCTCTCTCCCTACACAAAAGGTTTAGCAAAGAATATGACACTGACACTCTCCCTGCCTATCCCTCTCTCTCCCTGCACACAAGGTTTAGCAAAGAATATGACACTGACACTCTCCCTGCCTATCCTTCTCTCTCCCTGCACACAAGGTTTAGCAAAGAATATGACACTGACACTCTCCCTGCCTATCCTTCTCTCTCCCTGCACACAAGGTTTAGCAAAGAATATCGCTGACACTCTCCCTGCCTATCCTTCTCTCTCCCTACACACAAGGTTTAGCAAAGAATAGCACAATGACACTGTCCCTGCCTATCCTTCTCTTTCCCTGCGCCGGAACACACTACACAAGGCCGCCGCGCTGGCAGCCTTTTATAGTGTGGGGCGTGTGCTAAACCCCCTGAGCTATAATTGGCCACAGGCAACCTGCCTGTGGCCAATTATGGCTCTCCTGAACAGAAGAGCAAAAAATGCATGTCGCCCTGGGACTTTGAGTGAGGTGAGAGAGTTAGGCACATGCTCACACAGATGCATAATAAAAACAATTTATTAGTAACAGATGCTGTAGAAACAAAAATGGAGACAACAGTGATTGTGCGTCACCCGGCATGGTAGCCAATGTAAAACAACATAAGTACAGGTAATTGTGAATACATTGCAAATATAATACATCCTTGAACAATATGATTGTTTTTTGTTTTTTTTCACATGCCTCTTGCTGGTCTTGTCCTTGATGGTGGTGTTTTTCTGTCCATCCCGGGGGCTGCGATACGCTAAAGGGAGATTTCCTTGATCTCCTGCTGTCCTCGCTGTTTCGGCCGGATGGGCGTGGCCACCAGCGCATCGGCGCCATGTCCATCACACCCACCCACTGACGCCTTCGGACGTCAGTTATGTGCAGGGCTGTGAGGGACATCTTGGATGGATGGGCGGCTCTTGTGCTGCGCACACTCCTCCCGACATGGCGCTGGGGGCGGAGCTTTCGGGTCCCCGCGGGTATATATTCGGATGTTTGGCATAGCTTAAGGTGACCAGATTTTCAAAATGAAATCAGGGGACATTTATTTTTTTGGCAAATGGTAAACGATTTTATAAGCACATATTTCTCAAATTATATATGCAGTGTATGTGGTAAATGTTTATGGAAGGATTATATGATATATACGTTATTTCTCACATTTTGTCCATGAGATAAAAAAAAGATAATTCTTAGAATTTTTTGGAAAACTACTACCAAATGTTAAAAAGATAAGATGGAGATAAAACTTTTCAATGCATATTTTGTATTTTATTCTTACCAAAGAATTTTGGTTCAATAATAACAATGAACAATAAATTAACAATTCAGAACAGTAAAAGATTGCATTGTAACAACACGTAGGATACCTTTGAACATAAATAATCAAATATTAATAGCTAACTGTTATAAGACTACAAATGTTAAAGGAACAAAAGCAACATAGAATACTGGAGGAGTTTTACAACATTTTGCGGAGTAACCCTTTAACTTGCATATTTCTCAGAGGAATGAATCTGCCTGAGAATATTTTTGTTTTTGGAGATTTTCTCCACAAATTCTAAACAGGACAATTTAAAGTTAGTTTTCATAACGCCTCCTTCAATCATATGAACTCATACATTTATTGCAATTCCCAAAACCCCCCACCCCCCCTAATCAAGAAAATTAAGCTCCATAAAAGCCCTAAGCAGGTTATAACATTATAATGGACTCAGTCAACCAAATCCCCCTCCCAGAAGTACACTCCACTCAGCATTTCAGCCAGCACCAAGGAACATATAATACATACATAGGGATTTCATCAAAAACATGTTTACTTGCTAACAACTATACTGTAAAAGGGAAAAAAAGTCCAGTATCCAAAAGTCACACTACTGTTTTGTTGTTTGTGTCAGTATGTGACTGTGTTTTTCAGTATGTCTGCATGTATATGTTTGTGACTGTGTCGTGTGAATGTTTGTCTAGAACTGCATTTGTTATTATGGGTCTATATCGTCTTCTTTACTGTCCTCATCATTCTCAACATCACTTTTCTCACTTCCCCCATTACTGTACAAGATCCCTGTCATCTCTGTCTTCACCATCCATTATTATCCCCATCACTGTCTATGACAGTCTGCCATCATGTCCTTATCACCATCCTCACCATCACTTTGTTACTTTCCTTCCATCATCTCCATTATCCTCCTTACGGTCATCTTCATCCTCATGATTCTTCTTTCCTACTCTGTTCTAACACGTCTCTCCTTCTCCTCATTACTTTACATTGCCATCCATAGGTGTGCGCAGCCCATTGCATTAGGGTGTGCACCCCAAAGCTCAAACACACACACACACACGTGATTGTGGCGTGACAGGATCGCGTGGCAAACTGCTCCTTTAACCACTTTATAACAGCACTATAGCCGAAAGATGACAACAGCTCTGATCTTTTGTTCCAGGAGGGCATCCATGGACATCCTCCTGGAACCACGCCCCCGAGCACCTGCTGGGGTGTACATCTGGTGTGCTGAGTGACCGCTGTGCCCACAGATCGGGGTCAAGGGCCAATCACAGTGGCACTTTACCATGTGATTAGCTGTGTCCAATCACAGCTGATCAAATGTAAACAGACTTGCTGGTTATCAGCAGTACTTTGCTCACATTCTGTCACAGCCTGTGATCAATACAGGCCCATCAATGCCACCTATCAGTGCCCATTAGTGTAGCCTATCAGTGCCAATCAGTGCTGCCCATCAATGCCTTCTCATAAGTGCTGCCCATGAGTGCCACCTATCAGTGCCCATTAGTGCAGCCCATCAGAGCTGCTCATCAATGCCTTCTCATAAGTGCCATTTATCAGTGCCACCTACCAGGGCTGCCCATCAGTGTTGCCTATCATTGCCCATTTGTGCCACCTATCAGTGTCCATCATTGCTGCCTATCATTGCAGCCTATCAGTGTCCATCAGTGCCACCTCATCAGTGTCCATCAGTGCCACCTCATCAGTGTCCATCAGTGCCTATCAGTGCAGCCTTATCAGTGCCTATCAGTGCAGCCTCATCAGTGCCGCCTCATCAGTGCCGCCTCATCTCAGTACCCATCAGTGATAGTCAATTGTGCAAAACACATACAATTATTGTTCAATTAGAGCTATGTATATCAAAACAGTCCAAAAAACCTGTGTTAGTGAATCCAATGAAACATACAAGGAGCTCAGTCCACAGAGTGATATCTGCTGTTGCTGAGAAATGTGTCAAAAGGAAATCCTTAAAGGGGTTGTAAACATAATTAAAAAAAAAAAAAAAAATAACAAACATGTTATACTTACCTTCACTGTGCAGCTCGTTTTGCACAGAGTGGCCCCGATCCACGCCTTCTGGGGTCCCTCTGCGGCTGTCTTGGCTCCTCCCCGCAATAACTCACCACCTATATGCGAGCTCGCATGGTGGTGAGTTATTGCGGGGGCGCTCCTGTGATACAGCCGGCGGCTATAGTCGATCACTGTATCACTCGGCCCTGCCCCCCGTCATTGGATGTGAGTGACAGCAGCGCAAGCCAATGGCTGCGCTGCTTTCAATCAACCAATGAATGAGCCGAGAAGGCTGCTCGTTCACGGCGCGGGACTTTCGAGGGGTCAGGTAATTAAACTGGGGCTGGGGGGCGCTAATCCGCAGATGTATTTTCACCTTAATGCATAGAATGCATTAAGGTGAAAAAACTTTTACCTTTACAACCCCTTTAACATATTGGGGTTAATTTACTAAAGGGAAATGCACTCTGCACTACAAGTGCACTGCAAGTGCACTTGAAAGTGCACTTGTTAATGTAGTCGCTGTAGATCGCTGTAGATCTGAGGGGAAGCTCTGAAATGAGGGGAAGCTCTGCTGATTTTATCATCCAATCATGTGCAAGCAAAAATGCTGTTTTTTATTTTCCTTGCATGTCCCCCTCAGATCAACAGTGACTGCACTTCCAAGTGCACTGCAAGTGCACTTGCAGTGCACTTGTAGTGCAAAGTGGATTTGCCCTTCGTAAATAACCCCCATTGTGTCAGTTAACTGGAACCGCCCCCTATAGGTGAAATAGCCGCTCACCTCAGGGAATGACGATCGGTTAAATTACGCTTTTTATAGCAGAGATTTTTAGGTCCTAATCCCTTTCACCACAAGGGTCATCGCTCTCTGGGGGTCTTTGACTCTCTGAATCCTCGCCTCTTGATTCATAAGCCACTCAGAATAAAACAGATATTTATAGCGCAATATTGCCAATGTAAAACAATTTTATTAAAGATAGCAAAATATCTGCTCACAATAAAACCAGCAAACCGCATTTAAAAAAATTCAGGGTTAAGATCACCTCCTCACCGCACTTCCGTACATCGGAGTCACCAGAAATGACATCACAGGCTCCGGCTATTTCACCTATAGGTGGCGGTTCCAGTTCACTGACACAATGGGGGTTATTTACTAAAAGCAAATGCACTTTGCACTACAAGTGCAAACTACAAGTGCAAAGTGCACTTGGAAGTGCAGTCACTGTAGATCCGAGGGGGACATGCAAGGAAAAAAAAAAAAAGCATTTTAGCTTGCACATGATTGGATAATAAAATCAGCAGAGCTTCCCCTCATTTCAGAGCTTCCCCTCAGATTTACAGCGACTGCACTTCCAAGTGCACTTTCAGTGCAATTTCAAGTGCACTTTGCACTTGTAGTTTGCACTTGTAGTGCAAAGTGGATTTGCCTTTCGTAAATAACCCCCAATATGTTAAGGATTTCCTTTTGACACATTGTTCAGTAAGACACTGGGGCGTTTAATCAGGCGCTTTTGGGCTACAAATAGCGCCTGTAAAGCACTGGAAAAACAGCTCCCCTGCAGGCTCAGTGTGAAAGCCTGAGTACTTTCACACTGAGGCGATGCGCTGGCAGGATGTTAAAAAAACTCCTGCAAGCAGCATCTTTGGAGTGGTAAAGGACACTGCTCCTCCAACGCTCCTGCCCATTGAAATGAATGGGCAGCGTGGCCAAACCGCCGGCAAAGCGCCGCTGCAGCAGCGTTTTGCGGGTGGTTTTTAACCCTTTTCCGGCCACTAGCGGGGGTTAAAAGCGCCCCGCTAGCGGCTGAATACCTCCGCAAAAACGACGGTAAAGCGCCGCTAAAAATAACGGCGCTTTACCGCCGACGCTGCCCCAGTGTGAAAGCAACCTTACAGCAGATGTCATTTGTGGACAGAACTCCTGTATGTTTCATTGGATTCACAAACACAGTTTTTTTGGACAGTTTTGATATACATAGTTCTAATTGGACAATAATTGTATGTTTTTTGCACAATTGACTATCACATATATTTGATTTTTTTTGTTATATATAATCAATTGCATATATATATAGTGCCACATGAGTGCCCATGAGTGCTGCCTGTCAGTGCCCACCAGTGAAGGAGAAACATTTTATTATGTTAGCTGCTAGCTAGCTAGCATAAAAACTCACCTGCTTGTGGACATTCCCTCTGTACTACTTCTTGACTACAATTCCCATAGTGCCTTGCAGGACCGGAGGGAAGGGGAGGAACGCTGTACTCTGTCCTCTCCCTATGCTGCCAGGAGCGCGATTGGAGGAGGGAGCAGAGGTAGGAGGAGAGGGGTGGGATGCTGGAAGAGTCTTGTAATTTGATGGATTTTCAGCTGAGGAGGAGTGGCAGCTATGGCACTACTAAGTACTAACTACACTGGCACAGCATAGGCAGGCTGGAGCCCTCCAGCTCCTCCTACACGTCTAAACAGCTCTGCATGTGCTATGTCTCGGGGAACGCCCCCGTCCACCGGGAAACGCCCCCGTCCATCGGGAAACTGCCGCAGCCTGGCTCCCGACCGGAAAACCGGGGACAAAAGCGGGGACAAACGGGATCCGGGGACTGTAGTCGGAAAACGGGGATTGTCCCCGGAAAACGGGGACGTCTGGTCACCCTAGCATAGCTGGATTTGTCATTGCGGTCCGATGGTCTGGAGTGAGGTCCACAGGGAAGCAAAGGCAGCAACCATGATTGGAAGTTCATGTATCTCCTCGAGGTAAACTCTCTCAATCCAGCAATTGGAATACTAGCATGCAATACTCACCAATACACACCTGAGTTGAGATACCTGCAGATCACATACATGTAGTCCTACCTTGGTTAATGCTATATCACTCCTGCTGCCTCCTAGGTAAATCCGCCCCTCCCCCGTTTTGAGGCCCACTTTTGATATATGTTTACATCTAGTTACACCATACCCCCATCAATATTGTAGCATGCTCATATATGCATACAATACAGCAAGTCTAGCTTATCACATGCCTTGATGTATGTCATTTTCAGTTACACCATACTACTATTTATATTTTAGCATTCTCATATATGCATACAATATAGCAAGGTCAGCTTATTGTATGCTTTGATATACTTTATATCCAGCTATACCATACTATTATTAATATTACAGCATACCCATATAGGCATACAATATAGCAAGTCCAGCTTATTCCATGCCACTTGCATTTTTCATGCTTTTGCATGCATGCATTTAATTTTGTCACATGCAGTTTTTTCTTTTTTCTTGGGGGCGGAGCTTTCGGGTCCCCGGGGGTATATATTTGGATGTCCGGCTTAGCTGGATTTGTCATTGCGGTCCGGTGGTCTGGGGTGAGGTTCACAGTGAAGTGAAGGCAGCAACCATGATTGGAAGTCCATGTATCTCCTCAAGGTAAACTCTCTCAATCCCGCAACTAGAATGCTAGTATGCAATACTCACCAATACACACCTGAGTTGAGATACCTGTAGATCACATACTTTGTTTAATGCTATATCACCCTTGCTGCCTCTCAGGTAAATCCGCCCCTCCCCCACTTTGAGGCCCACTTTTGATATAGGTTTATATCTAGCTACACCATACCACCATCAATATTGTAGCATGCTCATATATGCATACAATACAGCAAGTCTAGCTTATCACATGCCTTGATGTATGTCATATTCAGTTATATTATACTACCATTAATATTATAGCATACTCATATATGCGTACAATATAACAAGTTCAGCTTATTGTATGCTTTGATATACTTTATATCCAGCTACACCACACTACTATTAAGGTTGTAGCATACCCACATAGGCATACAACATAGCAAGTCCAGCTTATTCTATGCCACTTGCATTTTTCATGCGTTTGTATGCATGCATTTGATTTTGTCACATGCAGTTTGTCAATCAATTGACATATGTGCATTGTCACAGTTTTTCCAGACTTTTCCAAGGTGGGCTTTCTGTGACCACTGGTCAGACATCTCCGCATAGACTATGCTATTCATCCGAATCCTCCCCGTGGATGGTACCCCATTGTTTCATCCCCTCAGCTCCCGAGCTGGATATATCATATGCCTCCATCTCGGCAGCCAGCGATCGGCAAGTCAACCCAAGGCATTGGTGAGTACGGGGTCTTTTGTCCCTTTCTGACCCTCTCTACTCACCATTTCCCATTGACCCCAACTATTACCAACATATTTTTGCTGTCTTCATTTCCACAACAGATACAACTACCATGCATCAGCCCCTGAGGAAGCGAGTGGAATCTTGCGAAACGCGTAGGGCATAATGATGCGTTTTTGTATATCTGCATGCGTTGAGGACCTTACTCTCCCCAACAAGCTCCTATAATGATTTTTATACAACAATATTTGTTCAAGTAACCTTGTCTATGTGCATGTATGCACTGGCTTAGCTATCATTTGTCATCATATTGTTCAAGGATGTATTATATTTGCAATGTATTCACAATTACCTGTACTTATGTTGTTTTACATTGGCTACCATGCCGGGTGATGCACAATCACTGTTGTCTCCATTTTTGTTTCTACAGCATCTGTTGCTAATAAATTGTTTTTATTATGCATCTGTGTGAGCATGTGCCTAACTCTCTCACCTCACTCAAAGTCCCAGGGGGACATGCATTTTTTGCTCTTCTGTTCACTGTTTAGGGATGGAGGTGTTTGAGTGGTTACATCAGACCAGATTCCCTTTTTTTTCCTCAATTATGGCTCTCCTAGCTGCCGGCGCTGTGATTGGCCAAGCATGCGGGGTCACAGTGCATGCTTGGCCAATCACAGCGCCGGGATTGCACTGCGATGGCGCAGTGTATTGTGGGCTGTTCGCGTCACTCGAATCTGGCGCGAACGGCCCAAATTGTTCGATCTTCGTCGAACGATCGAACAGCCGATGTTCGTGTCAAACGTATTTTCGACTCGAACACCGAGCTCATCCCTACTGACCGTCCTGTCCAACGAGGCCAAAACATTGCCTTCCACATGCCGGTAGAGAGCCGGAATGGCCTTCTGTGAAAAGAAATGGCGTTTTGGAACCTGCCACTGAGGTACAGCACATTCCACAAATTCACAAAAGGGGGCAGAGTCTACCAGCTGAAAGGGTAGCAGTTGCAGTGCTAGCAATTTGGCCAAGCTAGCATTCAGACTCTGAGCATGTGAATGGCTGGGACCGAATTTCTTTTTACGGTTTAGCAACTGGGGTAGGGAAATTTGCCTGCTAAAATCAGATGGTGGTGTACTGATAGCAGATTGGCTGCAAGTACTTGGGACACCTATTGCTATACCTTCAATCCTCTCAGTGCAGGTTTTTGAGAGGACTGGCAGTATAGTGGGGTTGGAGATCCCAGATGAGGAGCAAGGAGAAGTCCTCCTTTTTCTTTGATGTGGGTCTTTCAAGTGCTGTTGCCAACAGACTGCATGGGAGGTCGTCATATGTCTGGTCAAGCATGTGGTGTCCAAGCGGCTGCTGTTTTGGCCGCTGTTTTGGCCATGCTTGATCCGCTTCAGACTTGGGTTGCAAACAGCGGTGCGATCTGCTGCACATGTGTCAAAAAAGGCCCACACCAAGGAACTTTTCAAAATCAGCGGGGAGTCAGCGGCGCCCTGCACCTGCGATGCTCTGCGGTGTGATGCAATAGGGTGGCTGCCCTTAAGCTGCCCCCTGGAGGGCATCCTGCTTCATTGGAGATTTGCCTCCTCCTCCTCCTCTCTTCTCTCAGGCACCCAAGTAGAGTCAGTAACCTCATCATCCCCTCCCTGCTCATCACTGGAGCAAACTTGGCAGTATGCTGCAGCTGGGGGAACATGACTGCCAGTTTCTTGTCCTTCTTGGGCACCCCCTCTCTCTAGGCTCACGTTACTCCCTTCCTCAACCTGGCTACCCGACACTGTGGTCGAATAGTTCGGGGGACGCCTCCATGCATGATGGTGGGGCTACGGAAGGAGTGACTGTGGACAAGGAGCCGGTGGAATAGGCTGCTTTGGCAGCTGCATTGGAAGGCAAACTACTCTGAGCCTGGGTGACAGAGGTTGAGGAGGATGAGGATGGCTTTATCCACTCCAACTCTTCTGCATGTTCTGGCTCAATAACATGGCCAGCAGCAGAAAAAAAGGACAAGCGTGCCCCGCGGCCACCTGCAGAGGATGCACCATGTCCAAGACCAGCACTGTTGACTGTAGGCACATAGCCTGCTTTCCCTCTTTTAGTGGCCTGTGAGCGTCTGCCTCTCCTCGGTGACCTTCCGGATATGATGTATATTTTGTTTTGCAACACCACACTACATTGTATTAGATACTGTGTACACCACCAGAAGTGTAGTAGCAACTGCACTAAGGCTGCACTGTATTGTGTACTGTGTACACCAACAGAAAAGTAGTAGCAACTGCACTACAGCTGCACTGTATTGTGTACTGTATACACCACCAGAAAAGTAGTAGCAACTGCACTACATTGTGTACACCACCAGAAAAGTAGTAGTGTGATGTTTGTGCTGGATCACTGTGACCCTTCACCCTATTCTCCTGATGCATGCTGGGGGAGGAGCTGTACCAGGAAGTAAGTCAGTCAGTGTGTGTGTGTGACTGGGAAGCAGCAGCATGATACATGTGTAGCGGGTCCTCAATTTAGGGGTAGTGCTTGGGTGGTAGTTATGCTCAAACACCTAAATTGTTAGGACATTATCAACCATTTTGTCTGCAGGAAGAGTACGGTGTACTGTTCCCTGTGGCCTGCAGTTGGCGCTGCCATAGTGGGCCAGGGTTGAACCGCTGATACAGTGCTGTGCCTTGTGTGTCCCCTCTCGGCAACCATACAGTGGGAGTGGTCGGCCTGCTGTGTATGCTGGGAGAGGATATAAAAGGGGCAGACGCTGCCTGTTCGGGGTTTGTTGTCGTCGGGAGTCCTACTCCCAGGGAGTGTGTGTTCCTGTCCGCCCTGGGCACCTTTGGCCCAGGGGCGGAGGTCGGTGAATCAGTCCAAGGCACCTTTAGCCCTGGGTCTGCAACTGAAGGCCTTGGGCCCAGCACCTTCGGCTGGGGCCCGTCAAGGATCGAGGAATCTCAGGGTGCCGCCTTGCGAGGAGACCCGCATCTTAGACGAGGAGGCCGGGGAAAGACCGTTCCGAGGGACTGGTGAGAAGTCACAGTGAAGGAAGGGGCCCGGTAACTCTCTGGAGGGATGTCTTCTCCTTACAAAGAGGCCAAGCGTTAAAGAAACCAAGTTCACCAGGTCTGTGGCAGAGACCAGTGTACCAGTTTGTATAGTGATTGTGTGGTTAGTTCGAGTACCATTTTGGCTGCTAGTCCCTATCTAGGGAGACTATCCAAATGGGCTAAGTCTGCAGAGAAGCCAAGCAGTGAAGCGTATTACGTTTGTGCCTGGACCTCTCCCACACCTTATGCTGTCCTGTTCTCTCTCCAACCTTTCCTATCAGAGACTGTCGTTTAAGAGAAATAAACTCTATGTTGGAGTTACAGCTGGTGTGGACATTGAAGTCATTGGGGGAAATAGACTTGTCTTTATTGGCTATAGAGATAAGAACCATTCTGTGGGAGTATCTGGCTGTGGAGACCCATCACAACACCGCTCAACCTCCTCACACAGGAGGGTACGGGCATATAGAGCTGAGTGTGCCCTTTCCTCCTGCGAGGAGCCAAAAGACAAGGAGGAGAGGGTGGTAAGCGCTATACATAGGGATTACATAGGGATTACATCTGGTAATGCCAGAAGCTGTTGGATTAAGACTCCTCCATGTAACAAGTCATCATGTTTCTGAGTGAGTAATAAACCCTCTCCATGGTTAAGAAGTTCATCTGGCCTGTGTGTAACTTGCTGAGCAGATACTGGCAGCATTGCTAGCAGCACCCTGAGAGACCCTGTGCCTAAGGAACATAACAGTGGCGACGAGGATTGTGGATTTTAGCACACATGACCTTCATAGGGTTTATTCAACCATTTAATCCTGCTGCTGCATCATGGAGCTCCTGGTTAGAGAGACTGGAGCAGTATATGGAAGCAAATAGTGTGTCTGTAGAAAAGAAAGTTGCAGTTTTCCTCACAACATTGGGTCAAGCTGCATATGGCACTCTCAGAGACCTAATTCTCTAGACAAGCCAGCCTCTAAGCCCCTGCCTGTGTTAATTCAGAAACACAAACAGTCTCCTGCGCTCGGAAGCTTGGTCTCTTAGTGACACAACCAAAGTATTCCGTGGGAAAGGGAATGACCAGGAAACTTGCTGCCCTCCTCAGAATAATTGGTATTCTTAGGACTAAAATGTAAAAGAAAAAAGAGGGCGCACCGACCTAGTGCATTACCAATGGCTAGGTTTATTAAAAGTATATTTAAAAGATCATGAATACTCACAAAGCAAGTATAATAATAGGCACATACACCATTCCATCAAAGAGGATAGATGCCTTCAGATGGCCTCCTGCTGGAACCAATTAGCCAGAGAGTCCGAGCGACAGGTATTACAGCTACGGCTGACGCGTTGCGAGGGAGAACCCTCTTCATCAGAGCCAAAAAGTAATAGTAAATGGACCCCTCTCTGGACATCCTTAAATCCATGTGCAGGTGGGTGTGAGTGGTCACCTGTCCACAGCACCACCCACCACGAGCCACTCCTCCTCTCACCCAAAAGGCATGCCAATAGACCTTAGCCCCTTACTATCCGCACTGATAGCAACTGTTATACCCATCTAAATGTTGTATGTCATATTAGATTGTACATATCCTATATGGCTATACCCCAGTAGATCAAGTGTAAAAGGTATAATGTACAACAGAGAGGATAGATGGTAGATCGGTTTGCTGGGGCTTACCTATATCATACGAGCCACCAGAAATAACCAGTCATTGCTGCCGCTTGCTTTCGCTGTATATACTTAATATCAGCTCTTCATGACGCTGGGCCATCGTCCCGTCAACTGATGGGACGCACGCTGGCCGAAAACCAGGAAGTAGCGGTGGATGTGCGTTCCACCCTGCCACTTCCGGCAATCAAGGACGTCACTTCCGCCCTCAGGTGGGCTAAGCAGGCATCAGAGGTTGACCCGGAAGCGGCAGCGAGACTCCCACTCTGCATCCGGTGTCAACAAACATCCCCATTGACACGCGAATGCAGGCCAGAGGCAGTGTCCCAGAGTCGTAGATCAATGCGCGGCACACTGCAATCGTGCCCCGCACGGACCGGAGACCTGGAAGGACACATTGCCAATGGCACAACCTCTACTCTCCATGGTGTCCATAGCCGTTACAATAACGGAATCCCCACACCCTCTATGGGTAGTAAAAACAATGTGTACGTAGGGGAACTATTGAATATATCTAAAAGGAGGGGAGTGGCTATTGATAATTGGCACAATCTAATGAGATGACAGATCCAAATGGTAAATAGCAACTCAAACCATAAGAGGGGAACCAAAACTATTTGTAATGGACAGTGCTAGTCTAGGTGACCTGTGAGGGCTGTTGATCCAGCATGTGACCCCATACCTATACACTACCAGGATCATGAGCCGCCAGTAATTGATGGTAAAAGATGACCACACATAGTCACATAACTTACTCTTGCCCAAATACACATGGATTCCAGATATCAAAAATACTGGGTAAGGGAAATAGATAATTCCTCAATTGCTCCAGGAGAGGTCCAATACCATACTTTGGTCCACACAAAAATCATCATAA
Organism: Rana muscosa; assembly: GCA_029206835.1. Taxonomy (NCBI): domain Eukaryota; kingdom Metazoa; phylum Chordata; class Amphibia; order Anura; family Ranidae; genus Rana; species Rana muscosa. Next base: position 909,059,628 of record CM055121.1, on the reverse strand, counting down.
TATGGAACCAAAAGACACAAACCAAAACAATATACATGTGCATGTATATGTTCGCACACCATCCTCTCGGGGCACGCACCCGCCCCCCGCATACCCATAGATAAATGAGCCAGCGGCTGGCGCATGCGCCCTCTTTTTTCTTTTACATATGAGTTAATTCAGAAGCTACATGAGCACTACAACCCAAAGCCATTAAAAATTGCAGAGCGGTTTAAATTCTACAGTAGAAGGCAGCATGCCGGGGAGGACATAAGGACTTATATCATTGCTTTACGTAAACTAGCTGCCACTTGTCAGTTTGGACACTACCTGCAGACAGCTCTCCACGACATGTTTGTCATGGGACGTTTACTCACAGAACCCGACTTGACTCTGACGAAACTACTGATTTTGCTACGGTCATGGAGTTGGCTACACGGGATGCCACCCTACTGAAGGCACCACCTGAAACTCCTGCAAGCTGGGGAGAGGAAATATTCCACTCTGCTATCACCCGACACCCAAGACGGCCGTTCCCAAATCAGCCTAAACCTCGTCACCCCAATCCTTCTGTCTCTAGGACACCAACTTGCTACCATTGTGGTAACACTATTCACAGTGCACCTGCTTGCAAGTTCAAGGATGTCGTTTGTTTTCTTTGTGGAAAGGCTGGCCATATTGGGCGTGTTTGCCGCAGCTCACGCTCCCCGAACACTACCACAAAAGTTAGACGTAAACAGACATTTCAAATGGATACTGATAATAATGGCTCCAGCTCTGATGGGGAGACCTGTGTCCAGCATGTTGGACTGTTTCGGGTAACTGGGAGTACTCCTGCGATAAAAGTGGATGTCACACTCAATGGCTGTCCTGTCTCCATGGATGTTGATACAGGGGCGGCTGTGTCTGTCATTTCATGGACTGATTTAAAGGCATCGGGTCTGTCCCTACCGCTCCAACCTACAAATCTCACATTACAAACCTACAGCAAGGAACTACTACAGCCCTTGGCTTATGTGAAACCCCTTGTTACATTAGGCAACTGCAGTCAAACTCTACGCCTTTATGTTGTCAGTAAAGGAGGTCCTCCGCTGTACGGTAGGGACTGGATCAAAGCCCTGGGCATGCCTCCTCTTGCCATTGCCCAATGTACATTGCTTTCTGAGGTAGACCATTGGGTTGAATCCCTGAAGTCATGCTTTAAGGTGGTTTTTGAGGACTCTTTGGGCACAGTGAAAGGAAAAATGGCCCACCTCCTCTTGAAGCCTAGTGCTACACCTCGTTTTTGTAAGGCAAGATCAGTACCTTTTGCCTTGCGAAAGAAAGTGGAAGCAGAGCTGGACCACCTATTGGCTGAAAAGATCATAACTAAAGTTAATAGAAGTGAATGGGCATCGCCAATTGTGCCTATCAAGAAAAATAATGGAGAGATTTAGAATTTGTGGAGATTTCAGGGTTGCCCTGAACAACCAACTTCTTGTGGATCAATACCCATTGCCTCGACTTGAAGATCTATTTAGCTCACTGGCTGGCTCACAACAGATTCATGCCATCTGTTGACCATTAACACCCATAAAGGATTATTCCAATATAACCGCATGGTTTTTGGCATAGCCCCAACTCCAGCCATCTGGCAGCGAATCATGGATGAGGTCCTGGCAGGCATACCTTTCACTCAATGTCTACTAGATGACATGCTCATCACTGGTCCCACTGATGAAGAACACAGAAAGAATGTTGAAACTGTGCTAGAGAGACTCCAAAGGTATGGTTTACGTGTCAATCTTTCAAAATGCAAATTTCTAAAGTCTCGTCTGGAATTTTGTGCCCACACTGTGGACCGACATGGGTTACACACTACTGAAGAAAATGTTAAAGCCCTTACCCATGCCCCTACTCCCCAGAATGTCACACAGCTCAGGTCCTACCTTGGCCTCCTAAATTACTACCACTGTTTCTTGCCGAACCTAGCACACCAGCTTTACCCATTACATCACTTACTGGATGCAAGAGCTAAATGGATATGGACAGCCAAATGTGAAGAAGCTTTTCGGTTTTCTAAAGAACTCATTCTGTCTTCTCGAGTTCTGGTCCACTATGATTTAATGAAACGTGTCACCTTGGCTTGTGACGCCTCGCCTTATGGACTGGGTGCTGTGCTTTCCCATGTCATGCCAGATGGCACAGAGCGCCCCATTTCTTTTGCCTCCAGGTCTTTAACCTCAGCAGAACAAAACTACTCCCAGATAGACAAGGAAGCTTTGGTCATTGTATGGGCCACAAAAAAATTTCATACGTACATCTATGGTCGGGAGTTCACACTTATCACTGACCACAAACCTCTGTTGTCAATACTGACCCCTCAGAAAGGAATTTCCACAATGACTGCATCTCGCTTACAAAGGTACGCTTTGTCCTTGGGAGCTTATACTTATTCTATCAGATACCGCTCCCATGATGCCCATGGCAATGCAGATGCATTTTCCAGATTGCCAATTGGAGACCACTCACCAAGAGACGTACGCAAAGTGGAAATACACAGGCCGAAATCCTGCATGTCCACCTCCCTAATTGCCAGACATACAGTCACAGATCCCTTCCTGTCTCAGATATTCTCATATGTTCAGGCTGGATGGCCAGAGAAAGTCCCAGGTGAATTTCGTCCGTACTTTGCCAGAAAAGTGAGCTTGTGACTAATGCTGGTTGCCTACAGTGGGGCAATAGAGTGATTATACCTCAGTATTTGCAACCAACCATGCTAAGGATACTGCATGAGGGCCATCCTGGCGTGGTGCGCATGAAGCAGCGAGCCCGGAGCTATGTTTAGTGGCCACAAATGGACACAGCAATTGAAGATTATGTGGCTCAATGTCCTTGGTGCTGTCAAGCTCCATGACCCCAAAAGAAAGGAACCCTGCTACCTTGGCCATGGCCGACAGACCCGTGGTCAAGACTCCATCTCGATTTTGCTAGCCCAATCCAGGGTAAAATGTATTTGATCGTGGTAGATGCACATTCAAAATGGCCGGAGGTTTTTCAAATGCCTTCTGTTACCTCAGCTGCTACCATTCTAGTCTAGTCTTTGCTCAATATGGCTTGCCAACAGCCATAGTCTCGGACAATGGGACTCAATTTACATTGCATGAGTTTCAATCCTTCCTCAGTGGCTTGGGCATCCAACACTACAAAACAGCTCCTTATCATCCAGCCTCGAATGGGCTGGCAGAACAGTTTGTGCAGACGTTTAAGAAGCACTTACTGTCCACTCTGGACCAGGTCGGAATGTCAGAGGAGAAGCTGCTGGAGTTCTTGACCATGTACCGAAACACAAAACACGCTACTACTGGGCTGTCCCCAGCTTTTCATATGTTTGGCAGGCATCTCCGCACCAAACTGGATTTAGTTCGTCCACAGGAACAGTCACCAACACCTCCTCCGCCAGGCCATCCTGGATTCCGTGCAGGTGATCTTGTATGGTTTCGGAATTAGAGTTTTGCCTCATTGGGTTCCTGGCATTATTGATGGACCTCTTGGACAATGAATGTACCTTGTTCACCTGGAGAATGGTCTTTGTTTTCAAAGCCATCTTTCGCAATTGAGAAAGCGCATTTGCCTGCTAGTAGAAACAAACCCGACCTCTCTTTCTACCCAACCACCAGAGTCTACTCGGGGCTCTACTGGTGTCTGGCATGATCCCACAAGTTTTCAACCAGCCCCTGAAGCGGTTGGTGACCATATTCCTGAGGAGCCTGGACATTAGGGATGAGCCGAACACCCCCGGGTTCGGTTCGCACCAGAACCTTCGAACGGACCGAAAGTTCGCGCGAATTTTCGAACCCTATTCGTTATAATGGACGCGAACGTTCGAAATCAAAATTGCTAATTACAACGGCCAATATGCATGTTAATGTTATAAAACAGGTTTGGGGACCCAGGTCCTGCCCCAGGGGACATATATCAATGCAAAAAGAAATTTTAAAAACTAAAGTTTTTTCGGGAGCAGTCATTTTAATGATGCATAAAGTGAAAAAAAAAAAAGTGAAATTTTCCTTTAAATACGGTACCTGGGGGGTGTCTAAAGTATGCCTGTGAAGTGGCATGTGTTTCCCGTGTTTAGAACTGTCCTTGCACAAAATGACATTTGTAAAGGAAAAAAAGAAGCCATTTAAAACCACTTGCGGCTTTAATGTCATGTCTTGTCCTGGCCGCCATATGGCTGAAAATCCTTGAGAAAAATGGCATGGCTACCCCATCACCCCCCCCCCCCACCCCAGCCCCTTTGGGTCTTGTATGGATACTAAGGGGGACCCCGCACCCAAAATAAAACCCTATACCTACAACCCTATATACTCTGAACAGCAGTATATAGGTGGTGCAAACAAGACATGGACTGTAGGTTTGTTCTTAAGTAGAATCTGAACAGGTACATTATGAAGTGTAGCTACATCCCAAAAAAATCAATTTTTAAGCTTTTTGGAGAACATAGGGAGGGGTTATCACCCCTGTAACATTTGCTGTCTTTGCACATCTGTTCAGAACATGTCACCTCACTTTCCGTCCCAATGACAAATGTTTTTGGAAAAGTGGGGTTTTAATTGAAACAAGGATTGGTGATAAAGCATCAGTAGAGAGGAGATACCTTTTTCCCAAATTAAATCTAACAGGATAGAATTTTCCTTCCTAGGGGTAGATTTCCTCTCACTTCCTGTTTTCTCTTGCCGTTTGCAAGTAGGAGTCGTTTGTAAGTTGGATGTTTGAAAGTAGGGGCCTGCCGTATATACTCTGCAGAAATTTGCCCTATTAGATATTGGTGTAGCCACAAGACTGGTGGGCACAGGAATGGGCCCTGCTGTGAGTTAATAGATCAAGATTTGTACTTGCATGCACCTGTTGAACCGGGCAGAAAAATTGGGCCTTTGGTGGTGGTGGTGGTGGTGGTGGACGGTGTTGCCACAAGACTGTAAGCCCTCACAGTTACTCTTGGTGGGTGCAGGAATGGGCCCTGCTGTGAGTTATTAGATCAAGATTTGTAATTGCATGCACCTGTTGAACAGGGCAGAAAAATTGGGCCTTTGGTGGTGGTGGTGGTGGTGGACGGTGTTGCCACAAGACTGTAGGCCCTCATAGTTACTCTTGGTGGGCGCAGGAATGGGCCCTGCTGTGAACTATTAGATCAAGATTTGTAATTACACGCCCCTGTTAAACAGGGGCTGAAAAATTGTGCCTTAGGCATTGGTGCTGGTGCCACAACACTGCAACCCCTCACAGATACTGTACTTGGAGCACAGCAGTCACACCTGTTGCGAAGCATCTTTTTAAAAAATTGTAATTACACGCCCCTGTTATACAGGGGCTGAAAAATTGTGCCTTAGGCACTGGTGCTGGTGCCACAACACTGCAACCCCTCACAGATACTGTACTCTGAGCACAGCAATGAGACCTGTTGCAAAGCATTGGCTAAAAATTGTAATTACACGCCCCAACAGGGGCTGAAAAATTGTGCCTTAGGCACTGGTGCTGGTGCCACAACACTGCAACCCCTCACAGATACTGTACTCTGAGCACAGCAGTCACACCTGTTGCGAACCATCTTTTTAAAAAATTGTAATTACACGCCCCTGTTATACAGGGGCTGAAAAATTGTGCCTTAGGCACTGGTGCTGGTGCCACAACACTGCAACCCCTCACAGATACTGTACTCTGAGCACAGCAATGAGACCTGTTGCAAAGCATTGCCTAAAAATTGTAATTACACGCCCCAACAGGGGCTGAAAAATTGTGCCTTAGGCACTGGTGCTGGTGCCACAACACTGCAACCCCTCACAGATACTGTACTCTGAGCACAGCAGTCACACCTGTTGCGAAGCATCTTTTTAAAAAATTGTAATTACACGCCCCTGTTATACAGGGGCTGAAAAATTGTGCCTTAGGCACTGGTGTGGTGGCATGGATCATTGAGGAGGAGGAAGAGGATAGTCAGTGAACATAACAGGACAGTCACTCAGCATCAGCATAGGCAGTCTTGAAGGGATGTGACATTATAAATTATTCCGTTATATCCGCTTCAGGTGTCTGGTAGCTGGTGGTGATCCAAGACTGATTCATTTTTATGAAGGTCAGTCGATCAACCGAGTCGGTGGACAGGCGCACCCTATGATCGGTGACAAATCCTCCAGCAGCACTGAATGTGCGTTCGGAAAGAACGCTGGATGCAGGACAGGCCAGTAGCTCAATTGCATACTGTGCAAGCTCTGGCCAGTGATCCATCCTCAGGACCCAGTAAGCCAGAGGATTTTCGGTGGGAAAGGTGTCCAAGTCTGACCTTGCCCCTAGGTATTCCTGCACCATGTATATCAGACGCTGGCGATGGTTGCTGGAACCGATCATACCTTGGGGCTGCGGACTAAAAAATTGTCTGAACGCATCGGTCAGACGTCCACCTTCCCCACCGCTCCTTCTGCTACTGACCGAAGCCTCAGCAACTCGTCGTCCAGGACCAGGAGTTTGTAACCTCCCAGTTTCTGGGAACGCGTTGCACAGACCTTTCTGCAAGGCCTCCCTGAGATGTCTCATCCTCTGCTCCCTCTGCGACGGCAAGATAAGGTCCGCAACCTTACCCTTGTACCGTGGATCAAGGAGAGTGGCCAGCCAGTAATGGTCACTCTCCTTGATCCGAAGAACACGAGGATCCTTCCGCAGGCTTTGCAGGATCAGGGAGGCCATGCAGCGTAGGTTAGCTGAGGCATTCGGTTCGGAGTCTTCTGGGTCACTGAGGATGACATGATCGCCAGCCACCTCCTCCCAGCCACGTACAAGTCCACTGGTTTGTTGGGACTGTACATCATCCCTAAAAGACTGCTGCTGCTGATGCTGAGTGCCAGGCTCCACCTCCATGCTCACACAATCCTCCTCCTCCTCCTCCTCCTCCTCCTCTTCCTGTGTGATGGGTGGGACAGAAGGAACATTGTCTGGATAAAGGGGGCCTTGAGAGACAAGGAAGTCCTCCTCTTCCTGCCTCTGTTCTGCCTCAAGTGCCCTGTCCATTATCCCACGCAGCGTATGCTCCAACAGGTGGACAAGAGGTTCAGTGTCACTGATGCATGCACTGTCACTGCTCACCATCCTCGTGGCCTCCTCAAATGGTGAGAGGACAGTGCATGCATCCCTGATCATGCTCCACTGGCGTGGGGAAAAAAAGCCAAGCTCCCCTGACCCTGTCCTGGTGCCGTAGTCGCAAAGGTACTCATTGATGGACCTCTGCTGCGTGTGCAGTCGCTGCAGCATGGCCAACGTTGAGTTCCACCTGGTGGGCATGTCACATATTAGGCGGTTCTTGGGCAGGTTCAGCTCCTTTTGCAGCTCAGTCAGCCGAGCACTGGCATTATAAGATCGGCGGAAATGCACACAGACTTTCCTGGCCTGCCTCAGGACATCCTGTAAGCCTGGGAACCTGCCCAAGAACCGCTGCACCACCAGGTTGAGGACGTGAGCCATACAGGGCACATGGGTGAGCTGCCCCTGTCGCAGGGCGGAGAGGAGGTTGGTGCCATTATCAGAAACGACCATTCCTGGCTTAAGCTGGCGTGGCGTCAACCACCTCTCGGCCTGCCCCTGCAGAGCTGCCAGAACCTCTGGCCCAGTGTGGCTCCTGTCCCCCAAACACACCAGCGCAAGCACGGCATGGCATCTTTTTGCCTGCGTACTCGCGTAGCCCCTTGTACGCCTACGGAGCACCGCTGGTTCCGAGGACAGAGCACTCGAAGAGGACATGGAGGAAGAAGAAGAGGAGGGGGTGGAGGAGAGAGGTGTGTCACAACCAGTAGTAGCATTTTGGAGGCGTGGTGGCGGAACAACCTCCAACACTACTGCACCTTGTCCTGCATCCCTCCCAGCTACCAATAGAGTGACCCAATGGGCCGTGAAAGAAAGATAACGTCCCTGTCCATGCCTGCTGGACCATGAGTCAGCGGTAATATGCACCTTACCGCTGACCGCCCTGTCCAGCGAGGCATGGACATTGCCTTCCACATGCCAGTAGAGAGACGGAATTGCCTTCCGTGAGAAAAAGTGGCGTTTGGGAACCTGCCACTGAGGAACCGCACATTGAACAAACTCACGGAAGGGGGCCGAGTCTATCAACTGAAAAGGCAGCAGTTGAAGTGCTAGCAATTTAGCCAAGCTAGCATTCAACCGCTGGGCATGTGGATGGCTGGGAGTATACTTCTTTCGACGGTCCAGCAGCTGGGGCAGGGAAATTTGCCTGCTACAATCGGACGTCGGTGTACTGCAAGTACTTGGTTGTGACACACCTAATTCTACACCTTCAGTCCTCTCAGAGCAGCTTTCAGAGAGGACTGAAGATATAGTGGGGATGGAGATCCCAGCTGATGAGGAGCAAGGAGAGGTCCGCTTTGTTCTTTGGTGTGGGTCTTTTATGTGTGCTTGCCAACGAGCTGCATGGCAGGTCGACATATGTCTGCTCATGCTTGTGGTGCCCAAGCGGCTGATGTTTTGGCCACGCGAGATACGCTTGAGACAAATATTGCAAATAGCAGTGGTGCGATCTGATGCACTCGTCTCAAAAAAGGCTCACACCAAAGAACTTTTGTGATAACGTGCAGAGGCAGCGCCCTGCACAGGCGGAGCTCTGCGGTGTGGTACAGTTGCTGTGCTGGCCTCTAGCTGGCCTCCAGGGGGCATCCTGCCTCGTTGGACATGTGACGCTGCATCCTCCTCCTCCTCCTCCTCTCTCCCTTCAGGCACCCACGTGGAGTCAGTGACCTCATCATCCCCTCCCTCTTCACCACTAGAGCAAACCTGGCAGTAAGCTGCAGCTGGTGGAACACTACTGCCAGATTGCTGTCCTTCAGCATCCCCTTTCTCTGCGCGCACACTACTGACTTCCTCAAGCTGGGTATCATCATCCGAGCCTTCGAATCGTTGGGCATCCTCCTGGAGCATGTACCCAACACTGTGCTCAAACAGTTCGGGGGACTCCTCAGGAGGACATGGTGGGTCTAGGGAAGGGGTGGCTGATGATGCCATTGAGTACGCGTTGGCAGCTGCTCTGCCAGTACCCTGAGCCTGGGTGAGAGAGGATGAGGAGGATGAGGAGGGCTTGGTCATCCATTCTACCAAGCCTTCGGCATGATGCGGCTCCACATGTCCAGCTGCCGAAAACAAAGACAAGCGTGTCCCATGGCCACGTGCTGATGACGATGCACGACCACGTCCACGGCCAGCACTGTTGTCTCTAGAAACAGAGCCTGCCTGCCCTGTGTTCTTGCCTCGGCACGCTCTGCCTCTCCTTGGCGGTCTTCCAGCCATTGTAGTCGGTAGTGTATATAGTATAAAAAATAGAACTCCTATGTGTGCTCACAACACACTGTAGGTCCTATGGGTGCTGACACTAACACACTATAGGTACTATGTGTGCTGCTGACAAGAAAATATAGGAGCTCTGTTTGCTGCCACTAACACACTAGAAGTCCTATGGGTGCTGCTGAGAAGAAAATATAGGAGCTCTGTTTGCTGCCACTAACACACTAGAAGTCCTATGGGTGCTGCTGAGAAGAAAATATAGGAGCTCTGTGTGATGCCACTAACACACTAGAATTCCTATGGGTGCTGCTGAGAAGAAAATATAGGAGCTCTGTTTGCTGCCACTAACACACTAGAAGTCCTATGGGTGCTGCTGAGAAGAAAATATAGGAGCTCTGTTTGCTGCCACTAACACACTAGAAGTCCTATGGGTGCTGCTGAGAAGAAAATATAGGAGCTCTGTTTGCTGCCACTAACACACTAGAAGTCCTATGGGTGCTGCTGAGAAGAAAATATAGGAGCTCTGTGTGATGCCACTAACACACTAGAATTCCTATGGGTGCTGCTGAGAAGAAAATATAGGAGCTCTGTTTGCTGCCACTAACACACTAGAAGTCCTATGGGTGCTGCTGAGAAGAAAATATAGGAGCTCTGTTTGCTGCCACTAACACACTAGAAGTCCTATGGGTGCTGCTGAGAAGAAAATATAGGAGCTCTGTGTGATGCCACTAACACACTAGAAGTCCTATGGGTGCTGCTGAGAAGAAAATATAGGAGCTCTGTTTGCTGCCACTAACACACTAGAAGTCCTATGGGTGCTGCTGAGAAGAAAATATAGGAGCTCTGTGTGATGCCACTAACACACTAGAATTCCTATGGGTGCTGCTGAGAAGAAAATATAGGAGCTCTGTTTGCTGCCACTAACACACTAGAAGTCCTATGGGTGCTGCTGAGAAGAAAATATAGGAGCTCTGTTTGCTGCCACTAACACACTAGAAGTCCTATGGGTGCTGCTGAGAAGAAAATATAGGAGCTCTGTTTGCTGCCACTAACACACTAGAAGTCCTATGGGTGCTGCTGAGAAGAAAATATAGGAGCTCTGTGTGATGCCACTAACACACTAGAAGTCCTATGGGTGCTGCTGAGAAGAAAATATAGGAGCTCTGTTTGCTGCCACTAACACACTAGAAGTCCTATGGGTGCTGCTGAGAAGAAAATATAGGAGCTCTGTGTGATGCCACTAACACACTAGAATTCCTATGGGTGCTGCTGAGAAGAAAATATAGGAGCTCTGTTTGCTGCCACTAACACACTAGAAGTCCTATGGGTGCTGCTGAGAAGAAAATATAGGAGCTCTGTGTGATGCCACTAACACACTAGAATTCCTATGGGTGCTGCTGAGAAGAAAATATAGGAGCTCTGTTTGCTGCCACTAACACACTAGAAGTCCTATGGGTGCTGCTGAGAAGAAAATATAGGAGCTCTGTTTGCTGCCACTAACACACTAGAAGTCCTATGGGTGCTGCTGAGAAGAAAATATAGGAGCTCTGTTTGCTGCCACTAACACACTAGAAGTCCTATGGGTGCTGCTGAGAAGAAAATATAGGAGCTCTGTGTGATGCCACTAACACACTAGAAGTCCTATGGGTGCTGCTGAGAAGAAAATATAGGAGCTCTGTTTGCTGCCACTAACACACTAGAAGTCCTATGGGTGCTGCTGAGAAGAAAATATAGGAGCTCTGTTTGCTGCCACTAACACACTAGAAGTCCTATGGGTGCTGCTGAGAAGAAAATATAGGAGCTCTGTTTGCTGCCACTAACACACTAGAAGTCCTATGGGTGCTGCTGAGAAGAAAATATAGGAGCTCTGTTTGCTGCCACTAACACACTAGAAGTCCTATGGGTGCTGTTGGGGTGCAATGCTGTGCTAACAGCACTGCGGTTGGTACTACTGCAATACTGTACTAACAGTAAGCACGCACCAGACTAATCCCCAGCAGCAGCTAATAACACACTAACTGTGCAATCAGCAGCAATGAACGATCAATGACTTAGGTAGCAATGGTTTAGCAAAGAAATAGCCAATGGTTTAGCAAAGAAGAGCAAATCTTTCAGTATCAAGCAAAGACTGAATCAGCAGACTAATCTCTCCTAAAGCCGGAACTCATGTGACCGGGGCCGATGGCGTGGCGGCCTTTTAAATGGTGGGGCGTGTACTAAAGCCCCTGAGCTGTAATTGGCTACAGGCGTCCTGCCTGTAGCCAATTATTGCTCTCCGAGTTTCGGGCGCTGTGATTGGCCAAGCATGCGGGGTCACAGTGCATGCTTGGCCAATCATCAGCCAGCAATGCACTGCGCCGGCCGCGCCGGCCGCAATGCATTGCGGGGCCGCTCGCATCACACGAATGTGATGCGAACGGCCCAAATAGTTCTGGGCTCGACGAGCGAGCGAACGCCCGATGTTCGATTCGAACATGGGTTCGAATCGAGCACCGGGCCCATCCCTACTGGACATGTGCCCGGAGTTGCAGAGACTGATTTGTCTGTTGGACACCCACTGACATCTCCAAAACCTTTGACAGCCTCTACCCCTCCTAGTGCTGTGCCATTTCGTAAGTCTGCCCGCCAAAGACATCAAACTCCTCTTTGGCAAAGCAAAAAAAGAGGAGGTGTGATGTTTGTGCTGGATCACTGTGACCCTTCACCATTTTCTCCTGATGCATGCTGGGGGAGGGGCTGTACCAGGAAGTAATTCAATCAGTGTGTTTGTGACTGGGAAGCAGCAGCATGATACTTAGAAGGGATTACATCTGGTAATGACAGAAGCTGTTGTATTAAAACTCCTCCATGTAACAAGTCATCATGTTTCTGAGTAAGTAATAAACCCTCTCCATGGTTAAGAAGTTCATCCGGCCTGTGTGTAACTTGCTGAGCAGATACTGGCAGCATTGCTAGCAGCACCCTGAGGGACCCAGTGTCTAAGGGACATAACAAGTAGCAACTGCACTACGGCTGCACTATATTGTGTACTGTGTACACCACCAGAAAAGTAGTAGCAACTGCACTACGGCTGCACTATATTGTATACTGTGTACACCACCAGAAAAGTGGTAGCAACTGCACTACGGCTGCACTGTATTGTGTACACCACCAGAAGTGTAGTAGCAACTGCACTACGGCTGCACTGTATTGTGTACTGTGTACATCACCAGAAAAGTAGTAGCAACTGCACTATGGCTGCACTATATTGAGTACACCACCAGAAAAGTAGTAGCAACTGCACTACGGCTGCACAGTATTGTGTACTGTGTACACCACCAGAAGTGTAGTAGAAACAGTACACCATGGAATGCACTGTAGATATAGGCTACACTGGATTCAGAGAAAATTATATATATATATATATATATATATATATATATATATATATATATATAGCGGGTATGTACTTTTCAGAGTGTTTAAATCTGGTGAAGACATCAGTGATGTCCAGTTCCCTGCGGCCCAGTAGGTGGCGCTGTCACTTTGGGCTGGGGTTGAACCGTCGCTGCAGTGCCGTACCCTTTGTGACCTCTCGCAGCAGTTGTACGGCGGGGTGGCGAACCCGCTGTGCTTGCTGGGAGAGGGTATAAGGGGGGCGGACATCTTCGCCACGAGGTTCGAGTCCCAGGCACCTTCAGCCTGAGGGCTGCTGTCCGCGGTCGGTATCCAGGCAGCCTAGGCCTGGACACTTGGAGTTCGTGTTCCATCCCAGACACCTTCAGTCTGGGGTGAGGTACTCAGCCGGAGGCCTGGGGCCCAGTACCTTCCGCTGGGTCCCGCAAGGGAGGGATTGTCCTAGGGTGCCCCGGGCGTTGGGCACCCGAATCCAGAGGCATAAGGGACCGGAGGAGGGATTCATCCGAAGACCTGGCACAGCATATTGCCATTGCCGGGTGAACCTCTGGAGACCGCCCGGAAGGATATCTTTCCCGAACAGGGACCAATTTGTGCAGAAATCTATATCATTCCAAAAGGGTTCACATACTTTTTTTTGCAACTGTATATAAAGGCAGCGGATCCTGGTCCCAGGAGTCAGGTCGGCTCCTATCAGGGGTGTCAGGAGAAACCCAATTCCTAGGCCAGAGGTGGCCCATGCAGCAGGGTGCGGCAACTGAAGCCTAGAGAGCCAAGTGTGCAAAAGAGCTGAATGACACAGTCAAAGGACTGGTAAGAGGAGCAGCAGTGCTGCCAACATGTAAGCCAGGTGGCTTGGTATTTTCGTTTGTTCTTGTTTTGTGAAAGAAACCCCTACGTGGGCAACTGGTGTATAAGTGAACTTTTCTTTTACTCAATAAAAGTGGGCTGCCATGCCTTAAAACTACAGTTTGGACTGGCGCTGCTGATTGTGAATGCACCTGCTACTTGAGTTTAATTCCCCCAATCTTACAATATATACGAGACTGTGTGTATATATATATATACATATATATATATATACACACACACACACACACACACACACACACAGTCAATCAAATACACTGCAGCTAACTGAATATCCTGCTTGCTTTATCTAAATCATGCTATCTCTCCGTGTAGGCAGCCTTATATAGTGTGGGGCATGGACTTACTACCCCTGAGCCATGATTGGCCAAAGGCACCCTGCCTTTGGCCAATTATGACTCTCTTAGCAGGGGGCGCTGGGATTGGCCAAAGTATGCAGGTCAGGTGCATGCTTTCGCCAATCATCATACAGCAATGCACTGCGATCTTGCAGTGCATTATGGGGCGTTCCGCGGCGCTCGAATTTGCCACGAACGCCCCATAATGTAAACACCCGATGTTCGAGTCAAACTTATGTTTGACCCGAACATCGAGCTCATCCCTATTGCTGAGCCTATCATCTACTTGGACCCCCAGGTCTTTTTCCATCCTATATTCCCCAAGAGGTTCTCCCCCCAGTGTATAGATTGCATTCATATTTTTGCCACCCAAATGCATTATTTTACATTAAACCTAATTTGCCATGTAGTTGCCCACCCCATCAATTTGTTCAGGGTTTCCACATACTGCATAGAAGTTATTTCCCTGCTTAGCTTAGTATCGTCCGCAAATACAGAGATTGAACTCTTTACCCCATCCTCCAGGTCGTTTATGAACAAATTAATTAGGATTGGTCCCAATAGGACTTGATGGACTTATGTCTTTTTTCAACATCCCCTACTATGTAACTATGTAACTATTATATATACTACACGGATTGCACTATATACTCTGAACTAAGGCTGAAACTAACGATAATTTTCATAATCGATTAGTTGGCCGATTATTGTTTCGATTGATCAATTAACCACTTACCCACTGGACACTAAAACCTCCTTCCTAACCAGACAAATTTTCAGCTTTCGGTGCTCACATTTTGAATGATAATTACTCAGTCATGCAACACTGTACCTATATGAAATTTTTGTCATTTTTTTCACACAAATAGAGCTTTCTTTTGGTGGTATTTATTCACTGCTGTTTTGTTTGTTTTTTTGCGCTATAAAAAAATTCTGTAAAAAAAAATGCAATTTTCTTCGTTTCTGTTATAATATTTGGCAAATTTAGTAATTTTTCTTCAAAAATTTTGGCCAAAATTTATACTGCTACATATCTTTGGTAAAAATAACCAAAATTGGTGTATATTTTTTGGTCTTTTTGAAAGTTCAGCCTCGTACACATGACCGAGTTTCTCGTCGTTTAAAACACGTCGTTTTTCTCGACGAGATTCTTGTTAACCTTGACGAGTTTCTCGTCAAGCTTTCCATGCGTACACACTGACAATTCCAAATCTCGTCGTTGTTCTGCGCGGTCACGTCCAGCACGCACGACGGCAGTATAAAGGGGAAGATCGATTTCCCTGGCGCCACCCCTTGGGCTGCTTTTGCTGATCTCGTGTTACCGCGTGTGAAGTAAAAGTTTGGGAAGAGACGATTCGCGCTTTTCAGTCTTCGTGCTTTCAGTTCGTTTTCTACGGTTCAGTTTGTGCTTGTGGGTTCGTATCTTGTCTTTCAGGGCGTGTAGGCAGGTCGTATCTGTTTTACAGTGCGTTCTTGCCTGTTCATTTCTGAATTTCAGTTCGCTCTTCATAGGCCTTGCTGTTCTAAAGTGCGTTCTGTTCTGTACGTTCTGATAAGACGACCGTTTCCTAGCCATGTCGCGGGTACGTTCTCGTCGTCGAGTTCGTGCTGTGCGGGCGCTTGGTGTTGGTCTGCTTGTTTTGGACCAAGACGAGTCCATGAACGGGGTGAGGAGGAGTTCATGGACCAAGAATTGGTTGCTCCAGCGGGACCAATTCTGCCATATGCCTCTGCTGCGGGAGATCGTGGAGAATAATCCTGAGGACTACAGGAATTTTCTGCGGATGTCTGACCCCGTTTTTCAGCATCTGTTGGCTTTGGTGTCCCCCTATATTACCAGGCAGGACACCGGTATGCGGGAAGCCATCAGTGCTGAGCAGAGGCTCATTGCCACTTTACGTTACCTGGCGACAGGGAGAAGTCTTCAGGACTTGAAGTTCACCACAGGCATCTCCCCCCAGGCTCTGGGCCTCATAATCCCAGACACCTGTTCTGCCATTATACAAGACCTGCAGAAGGACTATATTAGGGTAAGTTTTCTCCATTAACATCACATTTTATGTATTTCATGTATGCTAATGTATTGTATTTCTTTCATCCTTCCCTAATTACCATGATTGTAATATGCTGAGAATGTCCCCTTTGTCCTCATGCATGATGGAAGCTTTTAAATGCCACTTTTTTCTCCTCCATGCATATTTCCTTTCACTAACCTCTCCATCAGTGGTGACTGCTGCTCCAAATGTTTTGGGGGCCACCCCCAAATTATATATATAAACTTCCTCCATTTTTGCGACTGTGCCTATTAAACGCCACCAGTTTGCCCCCTCCAATGCATCCATTTTGCCCCCTCCAATGCAGCCAGTTTGCCCCCTCCAATGCAGCCAGTTTGCCCCCTCCAATGCAGCCATTTTGCCCCCTCCAATGCAGCCAATTTGCCCCCTCCAATGCAGCCATTTTGCCCCCTCCAATGCAGCCATTTTGCCCCCTCCAATGCAGCCAGTTTGCCCCCTCCAATGCAGCCATTTTGCCTCCTCAAATGCAGCAATTTTGCCTCCTCCAATGCAGCCAGTTCCCCCTCAGCCCTGCACTTACCTTCTTCTGGTCAGCGCCATCCTTCTTCTCTCCTTGATGTCTTCTCCTGCCCTCGATGTTGCATCAGCCAATCATGTTACCGGTAAACAGACTTGGTGATTGGCAGAGAAGCCTGTCAGTGTTTACCCAAGGAATGCCCCCCCCCCCTGCGTCCCCTGGTTAACTTTTATGAAGCCAATTACATCCCTCAGGCTGTAATCGCCAAGCCTATTTGTCTCTGTCTCTGATAGGCAATTTTCACCCCAAAAATGCTGCAGTTATTCATATGGCCGTCCCTCAACAAGGGGCCATCCATCTGAATAGTGGGCGGCATTGACAATACATAGGTTAATGCAAGGCATGAACCTATGTATTGTTCTGAGTGACGGGCGCAGGAGAGAGGGGGCAGTGCTCCAGCGCCCACTCTGGACGCACCGCCACTGCAATGCCATCCTGTGGCCAAACACATCTACCCCCCCCCCAATTTTATTATAATGGACCATCAGAGGGGGTGATGAATATGATACTTGAGCCTTCCATTATACTTTTAAAAAACACATTAAACTGAGATTTTTATTGATGTTGGCCTCGAATGTATATTTTTATAATCTGCTTGCAATGTTATGTGCAAAAGTACTAATATATTTTTATCTTGTTTGACTCCACAGCTTCCTTCCACGCCACAGGAATGGCAGACTGTGGCATCGGAGTTTGCCACGCGGTGGGACTTCCCCAACTGCGGTGGAGCCATTGACGGGAAGCACGTCCGCATCGTGCCACCACCCCGTTCTGGGTCCTACTTCTTCAATTACAAGGGGTTTCATAGCATTGTGCTGATGGCGGTGGTGTCAGCACGGTATGAATTCCTCTATGTGGATATAGGGAAGAATGGCCGGATGTCCGATGGGGGATCCTTCATCCAGACGGAGTTTGCCCTCCGTCTCCAGAGTGATGACCTTGCATTGCCACCGGATGCAGGGAATGTTGAAGGACTCCCCTTTGTTTTTTTGGCTGATGAAGCCTTCGGACTCGGACCGCACCTCATGAGGCCATTTCCCCAGAGGACCCTGACCCCAGAGAAGAGGGTGCTCAACTACCGGCTGGCCAGGGCCTGAAGAGTCGTTGAAAATGCCTTCGGGATAATGGCCAGCCGGTTCCGCCTTTTTATGACTCCTATTTACTTGGCGGAGTACAAGATAAACTATGTCGTTTTATGCTGCTGTGTGCTCCATAATTTTCTGAGCCGAAAATCCAGTAATTATATGGCCTCAATATTGCCTGAGGCAGGACTTTCCTATGGCAATACCCTGCCGGGCCTCGAATCTGCCCGTCCTGGCTTGCCCCCCCCAAATGCCCGTGAGGTTCGGGAGAAATATATGGAATATTTCACGGGTAGGGGGGCAATTCCTATGCCAGGCCATGTGTAAAGATTCGTGGAGAAAGAACTCAATAAAAATCAGATTTAATCTTGTAACTTTTTTTGTTTCCTGTCTCCTAGTTTGTCTTATTGCATTTGTAGTTTCCTTTAGTAAATACCTTTCCTTTAGTAAATACCAACCATTTCACTATGAACCACAAAAATATACACAAATAAGGTTAGAGCTTATTTGAAAAAGAAGCTACACTTTTTTTTTTCTTCAAAATTTTACTCTGTGCACATTCACACACATGGTAAATAGAATTTTTTTATTTTTTTTTGGCTGGCCACAAACCGGCTTGTAGCATGTAGCATTCAACAAACTACAACATTGGATACCTCTTGGCAATATGAGACATTCAATTACCCAAAATATGTCTCTATCTGGCCGTCCTAATATGGGGTATTGGCACCCCTGGCCAAGCCAAAATTTGAATATGCACACACACAATTTGAAGTAATTTCCAATAGGGATTTTTGACTCCTGATCCCTATTGTCAACATGTGCTATCTGCCATCGGGGGTGATCAATGGACGTGTTTTGGGGGTGCAACCCCTTCTTCAGTTCACCTACTTGAGATACGAGGAAGGGGTTGCACCCCCATAAGACGTACATGGATATCCCCTGATGGCAGATAGCACATGTTGACACACTGTTGGCATATTCAAATTTTGGCTGGATTGATAGTCTAAAAGATAAAAAAAGGGGGAAGAACAATCACAAACAAAAAATGGGGGTTTTGATGCCTTATTCAATTCTCCCCAAAACATCTAGGATGTCTTTAAAGGTTTGATCCATCACATGAATTCTTTGTTTAATTCTGTCCAGTTCTGTGCTACATTCCATCACTTGCTGTATGATTCGTAGGGCACTGTCAGCAGAGAAACGCGTACTTTCTTTCATCACAACATTTACATCCCCTATAAAAAAATACAAAAGGTATCATAACTCTGCAGGCCTACATCTCTTACCTGAAGCTGTGGTGACAGATACTGACCTGTTGTGGTGACCAGTTCCACCACGTCATCCACTTCTCCTTCCTGCACTTCTCCTTCCTCCACCTCTTCAACTTCCTCAACATCCTTAGGTTGTGGGTCTTGGTGAGGTTGGGGTTGTTTAGAAGCTGTGGGGTTCCTGTGCTCCCTGGAGTGTTCTCCTCCCAGTCTTCTCTCCCCTATGAGAATCAAACAAAAGGTCTATTTATCACACAGAAATTCTCAATAAAAAATAAAAACATGCTAAATTGCTTGGAAGTGGGGTACAAGTGTCTGTTTGGGCGGGATTTCAAGATGAAGACCTTATTTTTTCACAATAATTTCTTTACTATTCACCTTTGGCTGTCAATTTTTATACATGGAGGCACCACAAAAATTCACTGATGCACCTGTGTGGGACACCCAAAAAAGGCGGTTCTGGTGGCCCACACTATAGTGCTCAAAAGTACAGATGTGGAACCAGCTGCTGAGTGTCCTCTCCTTTACACTGATTAAAGTTTGCATTTCATTCTCTTTACAAACACATCATCTAGCCAACAATGTAATAACAACTATTGAAAAAAAACAGGCAGATGTGTAAATTATTTTAACCATGTAAAATCTATAAAAATCGAGGATAGTGGCCGAACGATGTGTCTGTAACGAACGATTACTGTGCCAAACCAAGTTCAAACTATGACATTTTGTAAGGTAGTACAATAGAAAAATGCAATAACATGGAGCAACATGCAAGTTGTGAAATACAATAATAGGAAAAAAGAGGAAAAAGTACTTACTTTTTTCAAGCATTCTCTTAATGCTCCTTAACTTCTCCGGCTCCCTCAGTTTGAGGTCAGACCACCTCTTTCTGAGCTGCTCATTTGATCGTTTCACCCCGAAATTCTTCTTTAGACTCTTCACGACTTTCTTCATGATTTTGGCCTTCCTTCGATTAGGTTTGCTATACGGCCCATGTTTTGCTTCATAATCCGACTTTAGCAATATGTCCACCATCTCCGCCATCTCCACATAAGACATATTAGATGCCTTGAATCTCCTCCCTGGTCGTGACGTTTCCTCAGTCTCCGGGCTTGTCTCCTCCTCGTTATTTGAGGAATTAGCAGACACCTGCTGTGAATCCGCCATATCTGTCTGCGCGCCGAAAGAGAAGGGGCGGGGAAAAGATGTTACTTAGAACGTCATGGGCGGGCGACGTGTGCGGAGCGACGTGTGCGGAGCGACGTGTGAGTAGTTTTACACATGCGTGGTGTATATATAGCAAACACACATGTGACTATACTACGTTCGGTGTGCGGAGAGAGGAGTAAAAGTGACGGACGTGCGAACAAAGGTATGTGATTTGTAGACTTTGAGAAATTGGTGGCCTATACTGTCTAGAGAATGTTGGAGGATATATATGGTGACTAAGATTTACAGGAGGTTAGACTGTGTGCCTCACATTATTTTTTATTATTTTTTTTGGGCTTGCAGACCCAAAATTAATGTCTTCATAAGTGACAAGGAATTCCTTGCGGAATTTATAGACCGGGTAAGGGAGCTGCCCGCTCTGTGGGAAACAAAAAACCCCATCCATAGAAAAAAAGGGGTAAGAAAAGCAGCGCTGGAGAGCCTGCTCCCATTTGTGCATACCAAGGTGCCCACAGCAACAGCAAAACAGGTGGACACTAAAATTGGGAGCTTGAGAGGCACATACAGGACTGAACGCTCTAAGGTCCTGGCTTCTCAGAGGTCAGGAGCAGCTGCAGATGATGTTTATGTCCCCAATTTGTGGTACTATAGCAGGATGTCCTTTCTGGATGACCACATTGAGGCAAGGCCATCACTGTCCACTCTTCCCCCCAGACTTCCCTGCAGCCAACCTGAGCCTTCTCTGGAGCAAGAGGAGGCAACCATCCTGGAAGAAGCTGATTTGGACATCTGGAGCCAGGTATAGTATTAAATGAAAATGTATTGTGAAAAACTTAATGCAGGAAAAAGAAGTCAAGATGAAAATCCTAAACTATTTTGGAATACAAAAGTGAAATCAAGATCTAGAGACATTAGTCTGCCATAAATTGGGTGCTAAATAGTCAATCTGATGTAGTCCTAAAAATATTTGTCTTTTCTCTTGATTTACATTCAAATTGCTACATTCATGATCTCAAATTTGTGTGAAAATAATAAACCAAAATATAAAACTATGTCCCTTTTTCATACACAGGATGAAATCAGCCAGGAGGAGGGTCTGGAAACTGTCAGGCAGGAGGAGGCAGGGCCCACTGTGAGGCAGGAGGTGGCAGGGCCCACTGTGAGCCAGGAGGTGGCAGGGCCCAGTGGCAGACAGGAGGTGGCAGGGCCCAGTGGCAGACAGGAGGTGGCCGGCATGAGGAGAAGCACTAGATCTCAGGTGCCTCCCATCCGCCTTCCGAAAAGAAGCAGGAGGGACAGGACCACTAGTGAGGCAGCAAGTTCAAGGTGATGAGCATGGAGCAACGCCTCCTATGCGAGCCCCTGCTCATCACCTTGCTGAACAAGGGGGTGATGGAGAAAATTACCCCCAATACGGCCATATGTGAGGTCGCACAACTATCCCAACCTCAACCTCCTCCTCCACCTCCACCTTCTTCTTCTGCGCCACCCCCTTCTCCTCCACCTCCTTCTCCACCTCCACCTTCTTCTTCTGCGCCACCCCCTTCTCCTCCACCTCCTTCTCCACCTCCACCTTCTTCTTCTGCGCCACCCCCTTCTCCTCCACCTCCTTCTCCTCCTCCTGACAGGAGTACCCCTCCAGTGGCCCAGCCTCCAGCCACACGCAGAAGGAAGGCTTCAGGGAAGGCTGCAGGGAAGGCTGCCAAGAAGACGAGGAAGTGATGGCCTTGCTTCATTGTGGTCGGACAGAAGGCAGCCTGTAGTAGTACCACAGACTTGGGACATATATATCACCTGCTGCTGTTCCTGACCTCTGGGAGGCCAGCATCAGATTGTGCTCACAACTGTTGTGCTTCTCAAGCTCCCAATTTTAGTGTCCACACAGGGTTGATGTGTGCTCTGGGGTCCCATGGATGCACAAATGGCAGCAGGTTCTCCAGTGCTGCCTTCTATTTATTTTGTTCAAGACATGAATAAATGTTTTTTTTTTTTTAAGTTCATACTTGACTATGTGTTTTTATAATAATTATTGTGAGGGGGCTAGCTCGGCAGCGGGTATGTGTGACCCCCGGGATGGGCTCCCCACCCAAAAACAGGCCCAGCAGACGGAGGTTGTGGTTTTCAAAATCAAAAAGGTGCGGTTTATTTTCTATTTACAGGGACAAAAACACAGCAAGGCAAAAAAAAACAAACACAAAATAAATCCTGGTCAACTTGACCTCTGACTAAACTTACAGGTTTCCTAACTAACGACTGGGATCAGCCTAGTGCTGTCCTAGTCCCTGGTTTTAAATGTCCAAGCAAAATATAGCCACACAGGCTTTCTCTCACCGCACAGGGGTTCACTCTCCCTAGACAGTCCACACAGGTCTGCTTCCAGGCATGAGCTAACATCTAATGAATCTGGGAGTTTTTATAGAGGCCTTAAACGAACTGACAGGCTTCAGCTGGCCTCATCAACTCCCTGCCTGCACGACGCCCAGCCCTCTCCCTAGAGGTATGAGTCATCAATGAGCCCACTAGTCTCAGCTGGGCTTATACAACTCTCCACCTAGCTGTATAAATCGGCGTAAAGCCTGAATCTGGGCGAAATATATCTACCCCCCTGGATGCAACCAGGTGACTTTACCTTCCTGCTGTCACATACCCCCCCCTCTTGTTTTAACCTCGGGGTTGGAACACCAGCAATCAGGCATTCATGTACTCGAGACAAAGCATCCACATTCCCCATTTGAACGCCAGGGCGATGCTTTACTGTGAAGTTGAATTCCTGGAGGGCCAGGAACCACCTATTCACTCTTCTATTTGTTTCCTTGTTTTGAGCCATCCACTTTAACGGAGCGTGATCCGTAACCATGTCAAAGTGCCTACCTAGCAGGTAGTACCGAAGGGAATCTAGAGCCCACTTCACCGCTAAACACTCCTTTTCAACGGTGGCGTAATTTACCTCATGGGACTTCAACTTCCTGCTGAGGTAAATGACTGGGTGCTCTTCCCCGTTCCAGACCTGGGACAATACTGCTCCTAACCCCACATCTGACGCATCACTTTGTACGACAAAGTCTTTAGAGAAGTCGGGTGAGTACAACACTGGCTGGCTACATAAGGCTTGTTTCAAGAATTGGAATGCTGCCTCAGCCTCGGGGGTCCATTTAATCATGACCGACCCTTTCCCCTTCGTCAGGTTGGTTAGGGGCACAGCCTTAGAAGCAAAGTGGGGAATGAATCGCCGATAATACCCAGCGATTCCCAGAAAGGCTCGTACCTGCTTCTTGCTGTTGGGACGTGGCCAACTCTGGATGGCCTCGACTTTGTTGAGTTGGGGTTTTATTACTCCCCTCCCAATGGTGTACCCAAGATATTTGGCCTCCTCCTGCCCAATGGTACACTTCTTGGGGTTAGCCGTAAACCCTGCTTCCCGAACAGAGTCCAGGACTGCTTGCACTTTTGGCAGATGTGAGGCCCAATCTGTGCTATGGACAATTACGTCATCCAGGTAAGCCGCAGCATACTTCCGATGGGGCCTCAGCATCTGGTCCATTTTCCGCTGGAATGTGGCCGGCGCATTCTGTAACCCGAACGGCATTCTTTTATATTGGAACGCCCCGTCTGGGGTTACAAATGCGGTTTTCTCTTTGGCTGACTTGGCCAGGGGGATTTGCCAATACCCTTTTGTGAGGTCAAGAGTCGTCATGTATCGGGCTGTTCCCAGCCGGTCGATCAACTCATCTATACGTGGCATGGGGTAGGTGTCAAATTTTGTAACTTTGTTCAACTGACGAAAATCGTTACAAAATCGCCAGCTCCCATCCGGTTTAGGCACCAACACAATGGGACTAGACCAATCACTTTGGGACTCCTCTATCACCCCTAAGTTCAGCATTTTCTGTACTTCCTCCCGTATTGCCTCCCGTCGGGCCTCTGGGATCCGATAGGGTTTTAACTTCACCCTTTCACCGGGCGGGGTAATAATGTCATGCTCTACCCCAGATGTTTGTCCCGGCAGCTCAGAGAATACCTCCTTGTTGCGAAGCACAAACTCCTTAACCTCCTGTTGTTGGGGTTGTGACAAGGTGGCTGCGATTCCAACCTCAGGAATCACGCAACCAGTTTGAGCTGGTGACCAAGTGTCTGCGACTAGGGACTCTCTATCCCTCCAGGCTTTCAACAGATTAACGTGATAGATCTGTTCGGGCTTTCGCCTTCCTGGTTGTCTGACCTTGTAATTCACTTCGCTCACTTTTTCCATTATCTCGTAGGGGCCTTGCCATTTGGCAAGGAATTTACTTTCAACCGTAGGGACAAGTACCAATATCCTATCCCCCGGGGAAAAGGTACGGGTCTTGGCTCCACGGTTGTACACTCTCTGCTGTGCCAACTGCGCTTGGGCCAAATGTTCCTTCACGATGGGCATTACCTGTGCAATTCGATCTTGCATCAGGGCGACATGCTCAATCACACTCCTGTGGGGAGAACTCTCACTTTCCCAAGTTTCCTTGGCAATATCCAACAGCCCTCTTGGGTGTCTCCCATACAGTAACTCAAAGGGGGAGAATCCCGTAGAGGATTGGGGCACCTCCCTAATAGCAAACATCAAATAAGGAAGTAGACAGTCCCAATCCTTTCCATCCCTATCCACCACTTTCTTCAACATTTGTTTTAGGGTTTTGTTGAATCTTTCAACCAGCCCATCGGTTTGGGGGTGATACACAGATGTACGTAATTGCGTCACTTTGAACAATTTACACAGCTCCTTCATAACCCGGGACATAAAGGGTGTACCTTGGTCCGTAAGCAGTTCTTTACAAATACCCACCCGGCTAAAAACAAGAGATAGCTCTTTGGCTATGGTTTTGGCCGAGGTATTTCTGAGAGGGATCGCTTCTGGATAACGGGTGGCATAGTCCATTATAACCAATATGTACTGGTGCCCCCTAGCGGACTTGATTATAGGACCTACCAAATCCATTGCGATTCTCTCAAACGGGACCTCAATGATGGGTAGAGGGACCAGCGGGCTACGGAAGTGTGGCATCGGGGCCGACCTCTGACACACAGGGCAGGAGGAACAATAATTTTCTATGTCCTTCATCACCCCAGGCCAATAGAATCTCTGTAATACCCTCTCTCGGGTTTTCTCTGTCCCCAGATGACCTCCAAGAATGTGCCCATGGGCCAACTCCAACACCAACTTCCTGTAAGGTTTGGGCACCACCAGCTGCTCAACGGTTTCTTCTGCCCTTTTTGCCACCCGATACAGTAGGTCCTTCTCTACGCTGAAGTATGGGTAAGTGCAGGTATTATCTGGGTTCACTAACTCGCCATCTATTTTCACTACGTTTTCCCGTGCCTTTATTAGGGCGGGGTCTTTCAACTGTTCTGTGGCAAAGTTTTCCCTGTGAACCTCAAGATCAGAAAACTCCACAGACGGTAGGTTTTCGTCTGAGGAGGTGGGCTCCTCTCCAGTTTCTTGAGTCTCCCCTGCCAATACTGACAAGGGAAATTCGGGAGAGTCCTCACCACTCTCAGAGGAGTTCTGGCTATCATATTCCTGGTACATAGGGGCACCAGTGGGGGGCTCATGATCATCCCACAGTTCCCAGAACTTCGGAAAATCCCTTCCCACAATGGCGTCATGCGGTAACTGAGACACTAAGCCCACTGGATGAGAAAGGGTACCTTTGGGGGTCTCGAAACACACTGTAGTCACTGGATACTCTCGGGTGTCCCCATGCACACAAATAACGGCTACCTTGCTATTCCCAGAGACCTCTGTTTTAACTAACTCAGCCTTTATCAGGGTCACAAGGCTACCTGAATCCAGCAATACCACAACATTTCTACCATTAATACACATTTTGCATAAATGTTTCTCAGTTCCCCGAATGGCAGTGCATGCGACTGTCGCACACAGCGACTGACGTCTGCCCGTCAGAAAGTCACACTGCATGGGTTCCTCCACAACCGGGCAATTTGCTGCAATATGTCCCGCTTGCCGGCAGCGGTAGCAAACGATCCTTCTTGCGGCCTCTTGAGCCGCTGATTTCCCAGGCTGTTCTCGCCAAACTTGGGGTAGAGCTCCCACCCTCTCACTCTCTCCACCCTTACCCCTTGGAATCATCTTATCCGCCCCTGGGGATGGTCTGGTCTTAGGGTGGAAAGTCCGAGTGTCTCTGGAAGAGGCCGTCAGGTTCTCTGTAGCCAAGTATTTCTCCACACGATCCACAAGACCATCGGCCGTCTCTGGGTCTCCATGGCTTACCCACTTTTGGATGGCAGTAGGAAGAGCTCTCAAAAACCGATCCATTACAACACGTTCCACAATCTTTGGTGCGGACAAAGTCTCTGGCTGTAGCCACTTTCTGCTCAGGTGAATGAGATCATACATTTGAGACCTGGGGGGTTTTCCAAGCTGGAAAGTCCAGTTATGCACACGCTGAGCCCGGACAGCCAGGGTGACACCCAGCCTTGCCAATATTTCAGCTTTTAGCATCACATAGTCTTTTGCTTGGTCAGGCTCTAGGTCATAGTAAGCTTTCTGCGATTCACCCGTTAACAGAGGAGCCACCAGTCCAGCCCACTGCTCCTCAGGCCACTTTTCTCTTTCAGCGGTCCTTTCAAATGTGGTCAAAAATACCTCTGGATCATCCTCTCCAGTCATTTTTGTCAATAAACGACTCACCCCAAAGGACGCGGTATTAGTGGGACGGCTTTCCTCACCGGTCTGCGGACGTTGCTGCATTACTGCTTCCATCTGTTGTTGTAGTCTCTGCTCTTGCTTCTGCAACAGGTCTATGAAGCGGGCCTCAGATTGCTGTTGGGCTTGTTGCTGAGCCTCCAGACTCTGTTGTAAAGTTGCAAGGCTCTGTTGATGAGCTTGCTGCTGGGCTGCAAGGCTCCTTTGCAAACCTGCATTTGTCTGCTGTTGATTGGCATTTGCTAGAGCCAGCTGTTTCAGTATCTCCTCCATGCTGGCTTAAAAAAAAACTGCCACTGGTTCTCCACCAACTGTGAGGGGGCTAGCTCGGCAGCGGGTATGTGTGACCCCCGGGATGGGCTCCCCACCCAAAAACAGGCCCAGCAGACGGAGGTTGTGGTTTTCAAAATCAAAAAGGTGCGGTTTATTTTCTATTTACAGGGACAAAAACACAGCAAGGCAAAAAAAAACAAACACAAAATAAATCCTGGTCAACTTGACCTCTGACTAAACTTACAGGTTTCCTAACTAACGACTGGGATCAGCCTAGTGCTGTCCTAGTCCCTGGTTTTAAATGTCCAAGCAAAATATAGCCACACAGGCTTTCTCTCACCGCACAGGGGTTCACTCTCCCTAGACAGTCCACACAGGTCTGCTTCCAGGCATGAGCTAACATCTAATGAATCTGGGAGTTTTTATAGAGGCCTTAAACGAACTGACAGGCTTCAGCTGGCCTCATCAACTCCCTGCCTGCACGACGCCCAGCCCTCTCCCTAGAGGTATGAGTCATCAATGAGCCCACTAGTCTCAGCTGGGCTTATACAACTCTCCACCTAGCTGTATAAATCGGCGTAAAGCCTGAATCTGGGCGAAATATATCTACCCCCCTGGATGCAACCAGGTGACTTTACCTTCCTGCTGTCACATTATTTATTTACCTTTGGAGTAAGCAGATACATTTGACCCCCGAAAAAAAAGGGACAAATAACACCAAAAAAAAATCATTAAAGGTGTTCTTTAAAAAATATAGGGTGTAAACTTGACACAACTAAATTTAAAAAATAAAATGGGAGATCACTATCAAAACATCGACAAATTACAATTAACATCTGTCTAATAAATATAAAACATTAAAATATTCAGAAGATCTTGCACGATATAATACAGCTAAATCTTCTTAAGAGCAGCATGAAAAAGGTTTAAAATGGATAGTCATAACTCTGTGTGAATATCAGCAGCAAAACAAGTTCATTAGTTTTCATTATTGTAACATTCTAAAGAAGATTTAAATGCACAACATTTAAACGATGCAATAATTTACAGCGTGACGAATGTGCTATCTCCATTATGAAGGCTTGTTTTACCAGAAGATGCCCTCCCGTCTCATACTTGCTTGTGAGCATGCGCACTTTTTGAAGAGTCGTAAAAGCATACACACGAACCATTTTCTCGTTGCAAAACAGGCCGACGAGAAACACGACGAGAAAATCTAGAATCCGGACGAGAAAATAGAGAGCAGGCTCTCTATTTTTGTCGTCGAGATTCACGGCAGTTTTCTCGTCGTAAAACCATACACACGAACGGTTTTCTCGACGATAAAGCTCTCGCGGCACTTTTCTTGTCGGTTTTGGACGAGAAACTCGGTCGTGTGTACGAGGCTTTCGAGTCCACAAACTGTGGTGCCAATCTCTGAAAATTGATCACACCTGATGTACTCACGACCTATCTCATTTCTTGAGACCCTAACAAGCCAGGAAAGTCCAAATAACCCCCAAAATGACCCCTTTTTGGAAAGTAGACATTCCAAGGTATTTAATAAGAGGCATGGTGAGTTTTTTGAAGTTGTAATTTTTTTCCCACAATTCTTTACAAAATCAAGATTTTTTCTTTTTCTTTTTTTTCCCCCCCCAAATTGTTATATTAGCAGGTTATTTCTAACACATAGCATGTATATACCAAAAATTACACCCCAAAATTGATTCTTCTACTTCTCCCGAGTATACCGATACCACATATATGAGACTTTTCTACAGCCTGACCACATAGAGAGGCCCAACATACAGGGAGCACCATCGGGCGTTCTAAGGGCATAAATTTTAAATCTAATTTGACTACCTATTTCACTTTTGTGAGGCACTGTAGTGGCACTGATGGGCACTGTAGTGGCATTGATGTGGCATGGTTTAGAACTGATGTGGCATGGATGAGCATGAATGGGGATGGATGGGTATGGCTGAGTATGGATGGGGGTGGATGGGATGGCTGAGCATGGATGGATGGTTGAGGATGGATGGATGAGTATTGCTGAGTATGGATGGATGGCTGAGTATGGATGGCTGAGCATGGATGGATGGATGAGTATTGCTGAGTATGGATGGATGGCTGAGCATGGATGAGTATTGCTGAGTATGGATGGATGCATGGCTGAGTATGGATGGATGAGTATTGCTGAGTATGGATGGATGAGTATTGCTGAGTATGGATGGATTGCTGAGCATGGAGGGATGGCTGAGCATGGATAAGTATTGCTCAGTATGGATGGATGAGTATGGATGAGTATGGAGGGATGGCTGAGCATGGAATTGTCACAGAGCAGCGCTGTGGGCACTACACATCCAGCCCACAGTGCCAGTTTGTTTACAAGTGATTGCGCCGTCATTTGACGGAGAGATCACGTGGTAAACGGCTGCTGTTAGCGGCCGTTTACCGTGATCCATGATGCACCGGGTCACGGATACTCCCGGGTGCGCGCCCCAGGGGGCACATGGGAGCGCGATTCTGGGAGGTTGTCAATGTACGCCCTCCCAGAGTTATCGAGCCACGCTGTAGCCGTCATTCGGCTATGGCACGGTCGCTAAGTGGGTAATCGGATAATAACCTTAAAAAAAGTGTGGTGTACAATTTAGTTAATATGTAAGGTTGTATAAAAAAAAGGCTATTTATTTCTAAATATCTCTATGCAGTGGTAAATATAAATAACCAACTAAATGGTTAGGGAGAAAAATCTCTATTCCACTCTAAAAATAACAGACAGGAGAGATATACTGTATATACTATTAGAGGTTGAATCTGGTAAATATCATCAGACTCAGAATGTGAAACAGTGAAAGTAATAATATATAACTTTATATATATATATATATATAAATACACCCAGAAGCAGGATATACGGGCATTTTTAACTAGATATCAAAGATAAAGCTATATGAAGGGTGGAAGGGAGATATACATCTTTTATATTAAAGTAGTACTAAAAGCTGAGACTTTTTTTTGTTTTTTCATGGCAATTATCATTTTAAATATAATGCACAATACTGGTAAAAGTTTACTTTATGTAATGGTAATGCCTTCAATCACCTCCAGTCTATCAGCCTCTACCTTCTCTGGGCTCAGAAGCTGATCTTCCCTACATAGAGTCTTTAAAGTGATTTATTTTATTTTTTAAAACAACAAACATGTTATACTTATCTGCTCTGCGCAATGGTTTTGCACAGAGCAGCCCTGATTCTCCTCTTCTGGGGTCCCCCACTGATGCTTCTGGCTACTCCTGCCTTCAGAGTGCCCATACAGCAAGTTGCAAAGTATAGTATAGAGTGCCCCTATAGCAAGGTGAAAAAAAACTTCTGCCTTTAGAGCCACTCACTTTCTGCCCAGGACTACATGTCCCATGAGGCATTGCTCCTCACACATTCACAAGTTCTCAGGCACTTATTGACATGTATGGACAGTGTACTGAGCTGTGTGTGTGCTGCACTGTGTCTTCTGACATGTATGGACGGTGTACTGAGCTGCATCTGTGCTGCACTGTGTATACTGACATGTATGGACGGTGTACTGAACTGTATCTGTGCTGCACTGTATTTCCTGATATGTAAACAAATAATGCATTCTGTATGCAGGCCAATTAATTTAAAATATTAAAATAGTTGACAACAATTTTTTGGACTGTATAATCCATTAGTTGTCGATTAATCGATTAGTTGTTTCGGCCCTACTCTGAACTGTATTATATATATACTATACTGACTGCACTATATACTCTGAACTGTATTATATATACTACACTGACTGCACTATATACTCTGAACTGTATTATATATACTACACTAACTGCACTATATACTCTGAACTATATTATATACTATACAAACTGCACTTTATTCTCTGAACTGTATTATATGTACTATACAGACTGCACTATATACTCTGAACTGTATTATATATCCACTAGTCCCCCGCCCACTGTCAATTGACGGCGGGCGGAGGACACTCTCGTTCTGGGAGGACGTCATATGACGTCCTCCCTTTAAAATGAGCTAGGAGGCGCGCGCGCCCGGCGCGTTCCCAAGACCCCAATGCGCGTGCCCGGCGACCGCGATTGCCGCCGGGCACCCGTGATTGCCCGGGAAACGAGCAGGAAAGTGGATCTCTGTGTGTAAACACAGAGATCCATGTCCTGTGAGGGAGAGGGGACCGATGGTGTGTCCCTTGTACATAGGGACAACCATCGGTCACCTCCCCCAGTCAGTCACCTCCCCCCACAATAAGAACACATTAAGGGAACATATTTAACCCCTTCCCGCCCCCTAGTGGTTAACCCCTTCCCTGCCAATCACATTTATACAGTAATCAATGCATTTTTATAGCAGGGATCGCTGTATAAATGTGAATGGTCCCAAAAATGTGTCAAAAGTGTCCGATGTGTCCGCCGCAATATCGCAGTCACAATAAAAATCGCAGATCGCCGCCATTACTAATAAAAAAAAAAAAATATTAAAATGCTATAAATCTATCCCCTATTTTGTAGACGCTATAACTTTTGCGCAAACCAATCAATACGCGCTTATTGCGATTTTTTTTTTTACCAAAAATATGTAGAAGAATACGTATCGGCCTAAACTGAGGAAAATTTTATAAAAAAAAAAAAAATGGGTATTTATTATCGCAAAAAGTAAAAAATTGTGTTTTTTTTCCAAACTGGACACTCTTCTTTTGTTTATAGCGCAAAAAATAAAAACCGCAGAGGTGATCAAATACCACCAAAAGAAAGCTCTATTTGTGGGAAAAAAAGGACGCAAATTTAGTTTGGGAGCCACGTCGCATGACCGCGCAATTGTCATTCAAAGTGTGACAGTTCTGAAAGCTGAAAAATGGCTTGGGCAGGAAGGGGGTTTTCGTGCACAGTAGAGAAGTGGATATACTACACTATATACTCAGAACTGTTTTATATATATACTACACGGACTGCACTATATACTCTGAACTGTTTTATATATACTACATTAACTGCACTATTGTAACGCTTCAGGCAATGTTGCTATAAAGTTTGGTGTGGATCACAGCTTAAGAGGTATATATGATATACTTAACAGTTAACTATAAGTAGGCAGAAATCAGATAGGGAGACTCAGATAATTTGGGAATACTAGTGGTTTTATTTAGTTTGGTAGTACACAGTCATAACATGGAGTTCCAGAGGAAACTTAGGTGAAGTAGCAGTACACAGGATAATAGGTTATAGTATACGGAGGAATACTTGCTGTGAGAGGACTGGGGCTCTGTCCGGCCCAAAAGCTGGAAGTAGGATGGGCTCTGACCGGCCCAATAGTGAGGAGGCAGCCGGGCTCTATCCGGCCCAATAGTGAGATGGAAGTCGGGGGTCTATCCGGCCCAATAGTGAGATGGAAGTCAGGGCTCTATCCGGCCCAATAGTGAGATGGAAGTAGGGGCTCTATCCGGCCCAATAGTGACATGGAAGTAGGGGCTCTATCCGGCCCAATAGTGAGATGGAAGTAGGGGCTCTATCCAGCCCAATAGTGAGATGGAAGTAGGGGCTCTATCCGGCCCAATAGTGAGATGGAAGTAGGGGTTCTATCCGGCTCAATAGTGAGATGGAAGTAGGGGCTCTATCCGGCCCAATAGTGAGATTGAATTAGGGGCTCTATCCAGCCCAATAGTGAGGGAAGACCTTCGTCAGCTGCTGGAGCTATTTACCTGGTGTCAGGTTCCTAGCACGAACATCAAGCAAAGGGTGTCGGCTGTATAAGTAGAGAGAAGAGGTGGGGCCGGGTGATGTCGCTGTGAGTCATCGGACTGTGACGGAGTTGGTTGAGATCTCGGAGCCCCGGTGGAGAGATAAGAATATTACAGGAGTCCCGGTGGAGAGATAAGGACATTACAACTATATACTCTGAACTGTTTTATATATGTAGCGGGGTCTCCTTTAAGACTCCCGGGACTGTATTTCCCAGAGTCCCGTTCGGCACCCAGGGTGCAATGTTGCCACCGCAGAGACTTGTGGGAGGGAGATAAAAGGAGGAGGCGTGGAGAGCTCGGCCTCTTTTGGACACCGCGCGGCTGCTGACTGGTCTTCCTGTGCGGATCTGCTGGAGTGCAGGGCCTGAAGCCTGGGGCCTTGCGCAACTTCCGAAGAGCCTTCCACCCCACTGCATATCCTGGGTGGCATCTGACTTTGTTTCCTGCGGACATCAGTTGGATCGGGGACCCGATCGTTGCAGACGCTGTGTGCGGAGACACAGCAGGTGGAAGTCCCGGACTGGGATCGCGTCCGGAGTGGTGAGCGAGCACCTGCTCAATTCAATAGGCTGTACTGTGTTTAGGCCTATAGACTGCCTTGGCCCACCGATCATTTGTTTGCTGTTCCGCTGGAAATCGGTAGCAGGACAGAGTTAAAGGGTCTCCAGCATAGTGTTCCTTGTGGTTATCT
Source organism: Rana muscosa (assembly GCA_029206835.1). Taxonomy (NCBI): domain Eukaryota; kingdom Metazoa; phylum Chordata; class Amphibia; order Anura; family Ranidae; genus Rana; species Rana muscosa. The sequence goes on along the minus strand of CM055121.1, from coordinate 909,026,185 downwards.
ACTTTGTGGATTACAAAACTGTTCCTGAACGTGCACCACCATTTCAAGTTTGCATGCGAAGAAATCCTAATTCAAAAGACTGAGTTTAATTCTGTGTCAGGCCTGACCAGGGAGGGGAGATAGAATATTGTTTAGTGCGCCACAGGGCGCGTAGATACTAATAGCTGCGCGTGGTGGATTACCGCGCCATGCTATTGGTGTATGCTATACCTATTGCTGCAGGGCTCTGTAAGCAAGTTACCTGTTATGTTTTAACCTGTGCCTTTTAAACTAAAGTAAAACCGTTCTACTTTGCCACTTGCCATCACTGTGTTATCATTGCACATAGTGCTTATATCTCAGAGAAGTTGGGGTGTGTGTATAATCAGGTATAGATTGTGATAGATAACATCTTAGACTAACTGTGCCATAGGAGTCTAGACAAGATTGCCGGGGGTTGGTGGAGCTGTACTCAGGGCCCAAAATCAAACCAGCGGCTCTCTTAACTGGGGGTAGCGCTACACGTGGGGGCACCGAGTCCAGGATCCTGATACAGCAAGTGAACACGCCAAAAGTACCGGCATGGACCCATCAGAGGTTAGAGTGTGGTGCGAGGCAGCTAAGACAGAACCAGATCAGTCGGTGGCCATCAGCCTCCCAGGAGAGGAATGGTCAACAGAGACGGTAGAGAAAATTGTGGTGTCACTGTCCCCAGATCATACACCGTGGGTGATGGACATGAAGTCAGACCCAAATATCTTGTATCAGTATGCGCTGATAGAGTGGTGGGACGGAATGCCGGAAACCTTTAAGCGCAAATGTGTGCGCACGCCAGACAATAGAACTTATAAGTTGGCACACGCAATAAACGTTAAGACAGAACCATCCCCAACGGGATCACCACAAGGGACACCCCGTGTCTCACCTGAAAGAAGAGAAAGGGCGACGCCCCCGGCGGCACCGGTCACTACCATAGCACCAGAATTAATAAACGCCCTTTCTGATCTGCTGACAAAGTACCAGAGGACAAACACGGTACATGTAGAGGCTAGCTACCGCAGACTCAAGACATTCTCGGGGAAGCTTCCTGTCCCTGTAGGGGAAGAGGATTTCGATACCTGGGTTGAGCAGGCACTACTAGCAGTAGAGGCATGGGAGTTGCCTGAAGCGCAGAAGAGACAGCGGGTGATAGAAAGTTTGAAAGGCGCGGCAGCAGAAGCGGTGAAAAGCTTCCGGTTTGGCAATGCTGATTGCACAGCTCAGGACTGTTTAGCCATATTACAAGAGGAGTTCGGTCAGCTAGAAAAGGTGACAGAACTAGTGTACCAATTCAAACATACTTTCCAACAGCCGAATGAGAAGCTTTCAGAGTATGTGAGAAGACTAAACAAGATGCTTTGCAAGATCGTGTTAAAGAAAGGGATGTTGCCCCAAGACACAGATGCGGCAAGAATGAAGCAAGTGTTAAAGGGAGCGTTACGCTCGGATCCAGTCTGGCTTCACCTGAAAAACTCTGGAGGGGGAATGTCACTAACTTACTCTGATCTGATAAAAATTATTAGGGATGAGGAGTCACTACAGGTGGATCAACAAGTGATCAAGACACATACCTCTGCTACACCAGTGATAGTCAACTCAGTGATGACGAAAGAAAGAGACCCAGAAGTAGATGCTTTAAAATCACAGATGTCTCAGGTGTTAGAGATGCTGACCTCCCTGATTGCAAAAGATTCAAAGGTTCCTGAGAGAGAAGGACCAAGGAAGGAGTTGTTCTCAGACGCTTCAGTGCCCATTCCCCTACAAGATTGGGGGGATGTGATCTGTTTTAACTGTGGAGGGATTGGCCATATTGAAGCTGTATGTTCCAGTCCCAAGAAAAAGAAAGCAGATAACTGCAAGCCGGCGGGAAACTCCAGAGGGCCCCGGTGAAGGAGTCAACAGGGTGCCCAACTGCCCATCATCTTCAGTGAGCTCCAAACTGACTGAGAAGCCCAAGAAAAGAGAGGACAGAACTCCTCAGAAGAAGCACAGTATTCCACAGCGGGAATACACAAAAGAAAAAAAGCATAGTGTCCCTCAGCGGGTCTGTACACCCATTAAAAGGAGGGAAATCAATGCATACCAGGCCCAAGAGAGACTTAAGTCCAAAGAGAAATGGAAGGAAGAAAGTCCAAAAGGGAAACGCGAAGATCCAAGGAAGGAGACCCCTTCGAAGCGATATCCAGAGAAGCTGGTGGGTCCCTCCCCAATAGTACCTGTCCAAGTGGAGGGAGTCTACACAAGAGCCATATTGGATACTGGGGCGCAGGTGACACTGTTGTACCGGGACTTTTATGACAAACACTTAGGCCACCTGCCCATCAAGAAGATAGAGGAACTAGAAATATGGGGTATCGGGACCCAGAGCTTCCCCTATGATGGCTATCTGCCCATAAAACTGACCTTCGACCCATCTGTGGCCGGGAAGGCTGAAGTGTTTGACACTCTGGCAGTTGTGTGCCCTCGGCCGCCTGGAGCAAACAAGAGTTCCTTAATAATAGGGACGAACACGGACCTGGTCCGGAGGCTCCTGACCCCCCTTGCATGCAGGAAAGCCCCCACGGCCACCAAGATCCACCCCATGTTGAAGACAGCCTACCAGCGGTTGGTCTTGGAGCAACAGGCCCCGGAAGAGGGAGTGGGGAAGGTCTGGAGACTTGGAAAGAAGGGAGTGGTGTTGCAGCCCGGCCAAGTAACCTGTCTCAGAGCCACTGTGAAGCTTACTTGAGAGCAACCGGGACCTTTTGTCATGTTGGAACCCGATCCAAGGGAAGAACACTTGGGTTTATAAGTAATCCCAGAAGTGGTCCCCCTGATGGCTCTGAAGAAGGCCCACTGTAAGGTACCTGTGAGTGTCAGGAATACCACGGATGGCCCCATGGAGATCCCAGCCATGATGTTGCTGGGCCAGGTGAGCCCGGCTACCCCAGTTGCTCTGTCGGATGTGGAGAAGACGGGTGAAGGAGGGAATGTTTGGGAGAAACTCTCCATGGAGAACCCAAATCTGCCCAGGGCTTGGAAAGAGAGAGCCCAGGCCCAGTTGACCAGTTGGAAGAAGATCTTCTCTCAAGAGGAGCTCAATGTGGGGTGTGCGAGGAGTGCCACCCATCGAATCTGCCTCCAGGAAGACAAACCCTTCAGGGAGAGAGTCAGGCGAGTCCCACTAGCAGACCTGGAAGATCTGAGGGAACAACTTCGAGAACTCAAGAGGACCGGTGTGATCTGAGAGTCTAGAAGTCCCTATGCCTCTCCGATAGTAGTAGTCAGAAAGAAGAATGGATCGTTGAGGTTGTGTATAGATTACAGGACCCTCAACAGGAGAACCATCCCTGACCAGTACACCACCCCGAGGATAGAAGATGCCCTACAGAGCTTGTCTGGAGCCAAGTGGTTTAGCATGATGGACCTCAAGAGTGGATACTATCAGATCCCTATGCATCCGGAAGACAAGGAGAAGACAGCCTTCATAACCCCAGTGGGGTTCTTTGAATTCGACCGAATGCCCCAGGGACTGTCATGGAAAAGACTGTAGGAGACATGAACCTTATCGAGGTCCTTGTGTACTTAGACAATGTCATTGTCTTCGGGAGGACCTTGGAAGAACACGAAGAGAGACTGGAGAAGGTTTTGAGGAGACTCAGTGAGGAGGGACTCAAGCTTTCGCCAGAGAAGTGTAGGTTCTACCAATCTTCCGTTAACTATCTGGGGCACATAGTGTCTTAAGAAGGAGTGGCCACAGACCCCGAGAAGTTGGAGGCAGTTACTTCCTGGCCACGGGCTACCACGGTAACAGAACTCAGATCCTTCCTGGGGTTCTGTTCCTATTATAGAAGGTTCGTGGAGGGGTTTGCCCGAATTGCCAGACCCCTGAATGAGCTACTCAAGACGGAAGGGGAAGAGGATGACTTGGGTCCCAGGAAGCCGGGAGAGCCAGTCCAAGACCAGTAGAGCCTAAAGTGTGAAGAGGCCTTTCAGATGTTAAAAAAAAGCCTAACCACCGCCCCTGTCTTGGCCTATGCAGACCCAAAGAGACCTTATGAACTCCACGTAGACGCCAGTCATGATGGTCTGGGAGGAGTGCTCTATCAGGAGAATGAAGGACAACTGCGACCCGTTGTGAGCAGAAGTCTGACCCCCTCTGAAAAGAACTACCCCACTCATAAGTTGGAGTTCCTGGCCCTCAAGTGGGCGGTAGTTGACAAACTTAAAGACTACCTGTATGGGGCAGAATTCACTGTGAAAACCGACAACAACCCCCTTACTTATCTCTTTACCACAGCAAAGCTGGATGCCACAGGACATAGATGGCTGGCTGCACTGTCTGGGTTCAATTTCAGCCTGAAATACAGGCCTGGGGCTGGGAATCGAGACGCAGACGCCCTATCTAGAAGATCTCACGCCCCCACCGGTGATACAGAAGACTGGACCCAAATGGCACCTGACGGGGTGCGGGCCCTTTACCAAGGGGCTGAACTTCAAGCCAGAGGAGGCTCAAGGGCATAAGAGATAGTAGTTACCATGGTAGGAGTTACCAAGCAATACTGTGGGATAACCCAGTTGGAAGAAGATAATTTGCCAAAACTGTCAAAGAAGGAGCTAAGATGTGACCAATTGGAAGACCCCATGGGGAGATTGGTCCTGGAGGCCCTGGAGAATCAGGATCCAAGTAGACTCCTGCGCCATCCTTCAAAGGAAGCTCGCCTGTTAAGGAAAGAGTGGGACCGATTGCAGGTGCATCAGGGAGTGGTCTACCTAAGGGGCCCCTCTGATGACCTGGAAGACAAATGGCAACTGTTTCTTCCCAAGAAACACAGAGAGACCGTCTTGGTTGCCCTGCATGACAATCATGGACACTTAGGGGCTGAAAGAACCTTCCAACTTGTTAGGAGTCAGTTCTATTGGCCCTGCATATGGGCTGAAGTAGAGGAGTACTGCCATTCTTGTGCACGCTGCATCCAGCGGAAGACTTTACCCCATCAAGCTGCCCCAATTGGCCATCTGCAGAGTCAAGGCCCGCTGGATTTGGTATGCATTGATTTTCTCTGCCTCGAACCCGACCTGAGTGGACTAGGAAATGTTCTGGTGATAACCGATCATTTCACCCGGTATGCCCAGGCTTTCCCAACCAAAGATCAGAAGGCCTCCACGGTGGCCAAGGTACTTATGGAGAAGTATTTTGTCCATTACGGGCTACCACAGCGACTTCACTCAGACCAAGGGACGGACTTTGAGAGTCGGCTGATCCGGAAGCTCCTGGATTCCTTAGGGATCAAGAAGACCCAAACCTCTCCTTACCACCCACAAGGGGATGCTCAACCGGAGAGGTTCAACCGAATTCTGCTCAATATGTTGGGGACCCTGAATAGCGAGAATAAACAGCATTGGAGCAAGCACATAGCGGCTATAGTACATGCTTACAATAGTACCACCAGTGATGCTACAGGCTACTCCCCCTACCGTCTCATGTTCAGAAGAGAAGCAAGGTTACCTGTGGACCTGGCCTTTGGCACCTCCATAGATCATTCCTCAGCCACCTCTCACAAGGGATATGTGGACAGACTCAGACACAGCTTGAAGTTGGCTTATGAACAGGCCCAAGCGGCTTCAGACCAAAGGGGGGCCCGCAACAAGAGGAACTTTGACCTGAAGGTTCGGATCCAGGACCTGCAACCTGGAGACCGAGTTCTGCTACGAAACCTGGGAGTCCCTGGAAAACACAAGCTTGCAGACAGATGGAGACCTGAACCCTATGTCATTTGTAAGAAGCTGCAAGGCCTACCTGTCTATAAGTTGAAGCCAGAAGGGAAGGTGGGCCCACAGAAGACCTGGCACCGGAACCACTTACTCCCACTTGCTGAAGCAGTTCGGATACCTCCTGCGAGGGACTCCCCAAGCCCAGACTCCATTCTGGATACCTCTAGGCCAAACACTCGGTCTCAGTCCTCTCAAAATAAAGATGTAGAGACCTCTGAACAAAGTGAAGATGAGAGACAGGAACTTGATTGGCTATGGCCTTCCTGAAACTCCAGGAACTTCTGCTATAGATCTTCCCCCTACCAGAGACACCATAGACAGAACACTGAATGCAGAAGCTACTGAGTCCGTTCCATCCAGTCCTTTGTCAGATCACTGGGAAGATGCCTGTGACACATACTCAGAGGAGGACCCAAGGGACTCTATGTACCTCCAGGATCCTGAACCAAGTGTTTCAGAGCCAGCAGAATCCCTCAAGTCTGCTCCAGAAGAGGAGCCTGCAGTGTCCCAGCCAGAAGTCCCAAGAGAGCAAAGAGCTAGAAGAGTTATAAGGCCTCCTAAGAAGTTAACTTACTCACAAATGGGGAAGAGTTCAGAAGAAACAGTGGTCACTGCAAGGAGGAGTACAGAGCATCCAGTTCCCTCCACTGTTCATTTGGGGGAGGGCAACCCCAACGCATCCTCTGGCACAGTTAGGCAGGCCACTCATGATAGTGTGACCTGTGGGCAAGGGAATTCAACCCCTCAGTTTTGGTGGGAGTTCCCTTTGCCGACATCGTATACAACATTGGAGGGAGGGAGCCGCTCAGGTGTGGAAGTCCCTGGAATTACCTCCTCCCAGCAACCAAGGGTGCAGGCAAATGCAAATGCAATTGAAGAAAGAAAAGAAGGTCTTCTGGACGCAGCACTCCGGTTAAAAGGCCTTTATTCCCAAAAAAAAAAAAGGGGGTTTCAGGAAACCAAAAACACTCTGCACAACACAACAAACTGATCTAGTTTATCTGACGCGTTTCGCACTATTTAAAGTGCTTATTCATAGCTCGTATACAACATTGTCTAGAATTGTACGTAGTGTATGTTAAAAGTTATCTTTGGGGACCAAAGAGTTCAAGTGGGGGGAGTGTGTAGCGGGGTCTCCTTTAAGACTCCAGGGACTGCATTTCCCAGAGTCCCGTTCGGCACCCAGGGTGCAATGTTGCCACCGCAGAGACTTGTGGGAGGGAGATAAAAGGAGGAGGCGTGGAGAGCTCGGCCTCTTTTGGACACTGCGCGGCTGCTGACTGGTCTTCCTGTGCAGATCTGCTGGAGTGCAGGGCCTGAAGCCTGGGGCCTTGCGCAACTTCCGAAGAGCCTTCCACCCCACTGCATATCCTGGGTGGCATCTGACTTTGTTTCCTGCGGACATCAGTTGGATCGGGGACCCGATCGTTGCAGACGCTGTGTGTGGAGACACAGCTGGTGCAAGTCCCGGAATGGGATCGCGTCCGGAGTGGTGAGCGAGCACCTGCTCAATTCAATAGGCTGTACTGTGTTTAGGCCTATAGACTGCCTTGGCCCACCGATCATTTGTTTGCTGTTCCGCTGGAGACCGGTGGCAGGACAGAGTTAAAGGGTCTCCAGCATAGTGTTCCTTGTGGTTATCTACTTTGTGGATTACAAAACTGTTCCTGAACGTGCACCACCATTTCAAGTTTGCATGTGAAGAAATCCTAATTCAAAAGACTGAGTTTAATTCTGTGTCAGGCCTGACCAGGGAGGGGAGATAGAATATTGTTTAGTGCGCCACAGGGCACGTAGATACTAATAGCTGCGCATGGTGGATTACCGCGCCGTGCTATTGGTGTATGCTATACCTATTGCTGCAGGGCTCTGTAAGCAAGTTACCTGTTATGTTTTAACCTGTGCCTTTTAAACTAAAGTAAAACCGTTATACTTTGCTACTTGCCATCACTGTGTTATCATTGCACATAGTGCTTATTTCTTTCTCGTACATCACGGGACACAGAGCGACATAGTCATTACTAATGGGTTATATTGATACCGTCAGGTGCTGGCACTGGCAACTTCCAAAACCGGAAGTACCCTCCCCTATATAAGCCCCTCCCATCCGGGAGCACCTCAGTTTTTTGCCAGTGTCTAAGGTGTTGGCCAAGAAGAAACATGTGTTTTTCACTGAGCTTGCGTACAGGTTCTTTTGGGCCTCGGTAAGCTATTCCGGATCCGACCAAAAAAGCTTCATAGCTAAACGGTCGGTACCCGGGCCTTGCAGAGAAGAGCAAGGTTTTGCCTGTAATGCTTCTCTTAGGAGAGCTGGACCCTGGGATCCAGAGCTCTGGTCATACCCACGACCAAGATGTTTTCTGTGCAGGGTGCTATACAGGTCCAGGGGAGTGGAATCCTTGGGAACCCGGTCCCTGAAGGTTTGATTACAATGCCTGCCGTGATAGGTGAAGTTTGGGCTTTTGTGGACCAAACAAAGTCCTGCGGCGGGGAACAGGTAAGTGGGGGCCCCCAGGAACTTGGTTCTATTGGGGGACCCCCAAGCCTAATTTGTCTTTCTGTCTGTTACCTAATGGTATTCCCGCAAAATTCTGTGCATGCCTGTAACTACTAAAAAAAATGTAATAATTTTTAATGGTGGTCAAGAAAAAAAAAAAAAAAATTTTTTTTTTATATATTTAATATATTAGACTGCGGTACCTGTGTTTGTCCACTAGAGGCCGCTGTGGAATGTTTTCTTGTCATGTGGACTAGTTTCTTCTCAGCAGAGCAAGTCCAGGCAGATGGTGAGTTCTCTTATGGGAAACTGCTTCCTCTGCCATGTTGCAATGCTCGTCCATCCCCCGGCCTGCGGCAAAGAGGGGCCCTGGCTCTTGTCCCTAGTTTCCATTTTTCGAAATTAGCGCCAAAGGCGCACGTGGCCGCGCGCGTGCGCGTGCACGCGCCTCTATATATAGAGGTGAGCCGGAAAAGGGGGCGGAGCCTGGGGGATGACGCTCTGTGCGCGCCGCAGCGCTTCTGCGCATGTGCGGGCGTCCCAGCATGTTAAAAATCACAATTTTGTGTGGTGAGCTGGCTATGAAGTACAGAGACAGAGCTGGCAACATTTAAAAAAGGGCATACAGCAAGCGGTTGATACAGGCATCCCCTAGAAAGGCACATTAGTAGACACCAACTGTTTCTTATAGCAGCATTTATGCTAGACTATTGTCAGTAACTGGTGTATTTCGGCTGGAATACCTCAGCTTTGTGGCTTAGGAATATGCCGTCTAAAAACTCCGGGACTAGAAATTCCAGGAGGAATAGGGGGTCTCCATCGGGCTCTGAGGATCTTGGGCATGCTTTGGCTGCACCAGTCTCCCCTGAAGAATCAGAGGTTAGTGACCGTAGAGCACCCTCAGGAGTACCTGGTACTGTGGCTGTCCTCAGTTCACCTGCTCCTGTGTATGTAACAGAGGAGGTTTTTTCCTCAGCTCTGGGAGGGCTGGAAGAGAGATTGTCAGCATTGATCGCGGCTTCCCTGTCACAGGAGAAAAGCGCCCGATCTCCGTCTCCTCCCTCAGAGTGCCTGTTAACAGAGCAACAGTCCCATACAGGGATCGACCTACCTGAAGGGGATCAGGATGAGGTCGATTCGGTTGTAGAGGAATCAACAGTGGAAGAGCCGTTCTCAGCATCACATGCTGAAAGCTTATGGGTTCAGTCCCTGACTAATATGGTCCGATCAGCATTTAAAATGCCACTTGCGGAGCCATCATCCACTTCTGTCTCCTCGTTGGGGTCGCTAAAAGCTCCCCAGACTGTTTGTTCCTTTCCGATCCATCCTTTACTGGAAGGGCTCATTTACCAGGATTGGGAGCATCCTGACAAAATATTTACTCCCCCTAAGAGATTTCCGGTGGTCTATCCCATGGAGGATAAGTTCATCAGAAAATGGAAGGTCCCTACAGTGGACGCAGCCATCTCGTGTGTGAATAAATCACTGACATGTCCGGTGGATAATGTCCAAATGTTCAAGGACCCAATAGATAAAAAATTGGAGTCCTTATTAAAATCTGCTTTTTCTACAGCAGGATTGGTGACACAACCAGCAGTGGCAGCTATTGGGGTCTGCCAAGCAGTGAAGGATCAGTTGAAACAGGTCTTAAGGGACTTGCCAGATCAGCAGGCTCTTGCCCTAGCTGATCTACCTAGAGCCTTATGCTTTGCGGTGGACGCCATAAAGGATTCAATCCATCAGGCCTCCCGCCTTACGCTGTCTGTAGTACATATGCGCAGGCTTCTATGGCTCAAAAACTGGTCTGCTGAAGCTCCCTGTAAAAAATTGCTGGTCAGCTTCCCATTTCATGGTGAGCGCTTATTCGGGGAGGACCTGGACAAGTATATCCAGAGAATTTCCAGCGGTAAAAGTACACTTTTGCCAGTTAAAAATAGAGTTAGAGGTCCCTCTTTTAAGAGGTCGGCTTCTCCAGTCCCTAGGACATCGGCTGTGAAACAGTTCCGACGGCCTCCTCGGTCAAATCCCGGAGGTAAAAATCAGGGACAGTTGCAGGGTAACAAGAAGCCCTGGAGCAGGAGAGGTACAAAACCTCCCCCAAAGTCAAATGCATGAAGGGTTGCCCCCACTCAATCGGGTGGGGGGAAGACTTCAGTTGTTCACAGAGACCTGGCGGGACACGATCCGAGACAGATGGGTGCTCTCCGCAGTAAATCTGGGATACAAATTGGAGTTAAAAAACTCCCCTCCTTCCCGCTTTATAAGGTCAAACGTGCCAAGGGATCCCCAGAAGAGAGGATCCCTCCTGTTGGCACTGGAACAATTATTGCTCCAAGCAGTAATTATAGAGGTTCCCCTGGAAGAATGGGGGTTCGGGTTTTACTCAAACCTCTTTACAGTTCCGAAGCCAAACGGGGACGTGAGGCCCATATTAAATCTAAAAGGGCTAAACAAATTCCTACATATCAGGACTTTCCGGATGGAGTCGATCCGATCGGTAGCCACTGCCCTACAAGGGGAGGAATGGTTAGCCTCGATCGACATCAAAGATGCTTATTTGCACATTCCCATCTTTCCAGCCCACCAAAAATTTCTACGCTTTGCGGTAGAAGGGCGCCATTTTCAGTTCAGAGCCTTACCCTTCGGTCTGGCCACAGCACCAAGAGTGTTCACAAAAATTCTGGCCCCATTATTGGCCAATCTAAGGACACGAGGTGTAACGATAATGGCATATCTAGACGACTTGTTGCTGATAGACCACTCAGTGGAAAAACTAGAAGTGGTTGTTCACGAGACAATCAAGTTTCTGGAATATCACGGTTGGATTATCAACCGAGACAAGTCAGCCCTAAAACCAGTCAAAAGTCTGGAATACTTGGGGCTAAGGCTGGATTCAGACCAGAGAAAAATTTTCTTGCCTCAAGAAAAGGGGTCGTCTTTGAGAGATTTGATCCACTTAGTGGGTTCAAAAAGACAGCCATCCATACGCCTGTGCATGAGGCTGCTGGGAAAAATGGTGGCATCATTCGAAGCAGTACCCTACGGTCAATTCCATTCAAGGAAATTGCAAAGGGCCATACTGTCAGCCTGGAACAAAAAAGTTCAGGCTCTGGACTTACCAATGTCCTTGTCCCCTTCCGTTCGCAAGAGCCTCCGCTGGTGGTTGGTTCCCCAGAATCTGGAAAGAGGGAAATCCTTCAGTCCGATTTCCTGGAAAGTGGTCACTACAGATGCCAGCCTTATAGGCTGGGGAGCAGTACTGGAGCAATGGTCTCTCCAGGGCAAGTGGTCAGAAGCAGAAAAGGCCCTGCCCATCAATCTCTTAGAGATACGAGCAGCCCGGTATGCCCTAGTAGCATGGACATCCAAACTCCAAGGGTCCCCTGTCAGAGTTCAATCAGACAATGCCACAGCAGTGGCATATATCAATCGTCAGGGGGGCACCAGGAGTCGTGCAGCCCAAGGGGAAGTAAATTACATCCTGAGATGGGCAGAAAGATATGTCCCAGCCATATCTGCGGTATTCATTCCAGGAGTGGAGAATTGGAAGGCGGACTTTCTAAGTCGCCAACAATTATGCCCAGTGGAATGGTCCCTTCATCCCGAGGTTTTCCGGACAATATGTCAGCGGTGGGGAACACCGGATGTAGATCTGCTAGCATCCAGATTCAACACAAAAGTGGACAGGTTTGTCTCTTGGACAAGGGATCCCCTAGCGTGCGGCTCGGATGCCCTAGTGTTCCCTTGGGATCAGTTCAAGCTGATATATGCATTCCCACCGCCACAATTGTTACCTCGATTACTCCGCAGAATCAGGGTAGAAAAGAAACCAGTGATTCTGGTGGCTCCAGCGTGGCCCCGAAGAGCATGGTACGCGGAGATTGTAAAAATGTCTGTGGGGAGTCCTTGGACCCTCCCACATCGTCCGGACCTGCTTTCGCAAGGACCGATATACCACCCTTCCTTACCAGCCCTAGGTTTGACGGCCTGGCTATTGAAGCCCACATTCTAAAAAAGAGAGGGCTCTCTAATTCTGTGGTATCTACCATGATCAATGCCAGGAAGCCGGTATCCAGGCAGATCTACTATAGAATCTGGAAGGCGTACATCGCCTGGTGTGAGGCCAAGAAATGGCATCCACGTAAATACGTAATAGGTAGGATTCTGGACTTCCTACAATGGGCTGTAGATAGGAAGCTTGCCTTGAGTACTATCAAGGGTCAGATTTCGGCCTTGTCAATATTTTTTCAAAGGCCCTTGGCTTCGCATTCACTAGTCAAAGCCTTTATACAAGGAGTGATGCGTATTAGTCCTCCGGTTAATATTCCCATATGTCCATGGGATCTAAACTTGGTTCTGTCGGTTCTACAGAAACAACCATTTGAACCATTACAGCATATTTCCTTGGTGCTTCTCACCAGGAAATTGATTTTTCTAGTAGCCATTTGTTCGGCTAAAAGAGTATCGGAATTAGCAGCTATGTCCTGTAAGGAGCCATATCTGGTTATCCATAAGGACAGAGTAGTGTTACGTCCTCATCCAGCCTTTCTTCCTAAGGTGGTATTGAGTTTTCATTTGAACCAAGATGTGGTTCTTCCTTCTTTTTTCCCCAAACCTACTTCGGTAGAGGAAAAGTTATTGCATTCTTTGGATGTAGTAAGAGCAGTTAAAGCTTATCTAAAAGCCACTGCTCAGATTCGCAGAACGGATACTTTGTTTATTCTGCCGGAAGGCCCCAGAAAGGGTCAGGCAGCGTCAAAATCTACTTTAGCCAAGGTGGATTCGACAGGTCATAATACAAGCCTATGGCTTGAGAAGGAGACCGCCTCCGTTCAAAGTTAGAGCGCACTCCACGAGAGCAGTTGGAACTTCATGGGCAGTGCATCACCAGGCCTCCCTGGCTCAAATCTGTAAGGCCGCAACATGGTCTTCAGTACACACGTTTACTAGGTTCTACCAGGTGGACGTTAGAAGTCAGGAGGATGTCGCCTTTGGGCGCAGTGTGTTGCAGGCCGCAAAAGATCCTCATGTCTGATAGCGCTCAGCTTATATATGGTGTATCCCCCCCCTCATTTGGCATTGCTTTAGGACATCCCATTAGTAATGACTATGTCGCTCTGTGTCCCGTGATGTACGAGAAAGAAAATAGGATTTTTATAACAGCTTACCTGTAAAATCCTTTTCTTGGAGTACATCACGGGACACAGAGCTCCCGCCCCTCTTTGGGGACACTTATTGCTTTGCTACAAAACTGAGGTGCTCCCGGATGGGAGGGGCTTATATAGGGGAGGGTACTTCCGGTTTTGGAAGTTGCCAGTGCCAGCACCTGACGGTATCAATATAACCCATTAGTAATGACTATGTCGCTCTGTGTCCCGTGATGTACTCCAAGAAAAGGATTTTACAGGTAAGCTGTTATAAAAATCCTATTATCTCAGATAAGTTGGGGTGTGTGTATAATCAGGTATAGATTGTGATAGATAACATCCCTAGTCTAACTGTGCCATAGGAGACTAGACAAGATTGCCGGGGGTTGGTGGAGCTGTACTCAGGGCCCGAAATCAAACCAGCGGCTCTCTTAACTGGGGGTAGCGCTACATATATACTACACGGACTGCACTATATACTCTGAACTGTATTATATATACTACACGGACCGCATTATATACTCTGAACTGTATTATATATACTACACGGACTGCATTATATACTCTGAACTGTATTATATATATACTTCACTAACTTCACTATATTCTCTGAACTGTATAATATATACTGCACTATATACTCTGAACTATATTATATATACTATACGAACTGCACTATATACTCGGAACTGTATTATATATACTACACTATATACTCCGAACTGTTTTATATATACTACACGGACGTCACTATATACTCTGAACTGTATTATATATACTACACTGACTGACTGCTCACTACACTAACTACCTGCCTAATCTCCATTCATTCACTATATACATCCGCCGTGTAAGCCGCAGCCTTATATAGTGTGGGGCGTGGCCTGCCTTTGGCCAATCGTGGCTCTCACAGCACATCACACTGTGACTGGCCAAAGCATGCAGGTCAGGTGCATGCTTTGGATAATCGGCAGCCGTCAATGCACTGTGATCTCGCAGTGCATTATGGGGCGCTCCGGGGCGAGCGAACTTGCCTCGAGCACCCCATATTTTCATTTGTTCTTCTTATGTTTGACTCGAACATCAGGACCATTCCTACTCTTTTATTACAAGTCCTCTGTAACATCATTAGATCTATTCATGTACTTGTTGGTGATGTTTCCTTTCTTTGTACTGAAAGAAAACCTTTTGCTTCTTTAAGCACTGTTAGTGTTATTATTATCCCTATTAATATTATCAGAGCTCTAGCAGGTTAACTTATTTGTGTCCCATTGTGGAGATTACCCTTGACTTCCTGTCCTACACCCACACTAGGAGTGAGAGGAAATCCCTGCAAATTAAGGGAATTCCTTGGGGACCCCGAGGTCACCAGTACTAGTGTCCCCATTGGATAATTTCCCATCTGTTACGTTTCTGGGGAAAACCCAAAATTTAGGATTTTACCATTCTAGTTTACCATTTCACTTTCAATGATAATGGTAAACAGAAGAAATTGAGAGCACAAATCTCCTTAACGGGGACATAGACGGCAATGCAAATTGACAAGCGTTCTAATTTCTCGCCACTCTATCCAAAACTAAAAAAAAAAAAGTTTTGCCTTTTAATTACACTTAAATGATGAAGTAACCAAAAACTTTGACATTGGGGTGGCTGTGACATGTGTAGAACCCCCCTGGTGTACATAGTGTGAATAGGTTAGGTAAATGTAGTTAAAGAGGAGCCCCAGGCTCTTTAAAAAAAAGTCAGCAGCTATAAATACTGCGATGTGTCCCAGAAGACTGCGGGGAAAGGAGGGGGGTTGAAACTTGCGGCTCAGTTCGCTGTGGCGATCTAAGTCGGACGTGGGAGCGGGTACCAGTCAAAACCAGGGTCTGTAGGTTTGTTCTTAAGTTGAATCTGTTTGTAAGTTGGAACAGGTAAATTTTTTTAAGTGTAGCTCCAGCCCAAAAAAAAAAAGAAGCTTTTTTGGGTAGCATAGGGAAGGGTTAACACCCCTGTAATGTTTGTTTTGCTCTCTGTGCCCCTGTTCAGAAGATTTCACCTCGCTTTCTGTCCCAATGACAATTGGATTTTGAAAATTTTGGGTTGTTGTGGAAACAAGCCTTGGTGATAAATCTTCAGTGGAGGTACCTTTTTCCCTTAATAACTCTTACAGGAGTAAATTTCCCTTCCTAGGGGGAAAAAACGGGGCAAAGTTGCATAGAGCAGCAAAGATGCAACCAAGGAGAGTGGGACTTTAAATGAAACTCATGGTGACAAAATGAATGGGGGGAGATTTCCTCTCACTTCCTGTTGTCTCCCTTGGATGTTTGTAACTCGGGGACCGCCTGTACTGTCAGGATTAATTGGGATCATGTACAGTTCAGATGGTAGGCTCTGAGGGCTGAGCCTCTGTCACCTTTCCCTGGTTCTGGAAACTTCCAGAAAGATCCAGAATTTAGAGGAATGGAGATAGAAGCCTGAATATTCATGGTAGCTCCACCAATCTCTGGGTAAGGACATTCCAGAATGGTGGAGAGTTTTCCCATAAATCTTCAGGAGCCTGGCCATGTGAGAGAGAATCCAATGGCCTGGAGGGGACACCTGTGTGGGGGGGGGAGGCATCTCAGAAGGTGCCAGAAAGAGATGGTGTGATAAGAGGAACCCTCATCCCCTTCAGTCCTATCTTGACGGATTGAGACACCCTGGCAAGCAAGTGGGACCTAAACAGAGGGGGACCTGGGCAGAAGTCACCACCTATTCTGCAGAATATTAAGGGACTCGGTGAGTAACCTCTGCCTGTTTCACCACCCAAAGCCTATAGGGGAGAAGCAGCCAGGTGCAATACCCAGCTAGAAAGACAAAAATCTCCTGCGCTCTCGGTGTATCGTCAAAACACGGGTAGTGTGGTTCCGTCTAAAGGCAAAGTCTAAAGTCTTGCAGCCCTCCTCAGAACAATGGGTGTTCATGTGGCTAGAAAAAAGAAAGAAAAAAGGAGGGCGCACCGACCTAGTGTATTACCACTTAGACGTTTTATTTAAAATATAAAAAAGCAGTAATCTTACTCACAAACGGAGCTTAAATAAAAGCTTATCGGACAAATCAGCTGGAAATTCTTTGGCACTTGCCGACTGGACTCGATGACAGAGAGGGTCGGACAGTACTTCAGACAACTGGATAGCTGACGCGTTTCTGGGGCGCACCCCTTTCCTCAGAGCCTAGATGGTCCATGATAGCTCCACCATGGGGGAGAGCTATCATGGACCATCTAGGCTCTGAGGAAAGGGGTGCGCCCCAGAAACGCGTCAGCTATCCAGTTGTCTGAAGTACTGTCCGACCCTCTCTGTCATCGAGTCCAGTCGGCAAGTGCCAAAGAATTTCCAGCTGATTTGTCCGATAAGCTTTTATTTAAGCTCCGTTTGTGAGTAAGATTACTGCTTTTTTATATTTTAAATAAAACGTCTAAGTGGTAATACACTAGGTCGGTGCGCCCTCCTTTTTTCTTTCTTTTTTGCAATACCCAGCTAGCCATCCTGAAGGGACAGCTACTGCCAACCATTCACCCCTGCTTGGAATAATCTTTTACTAATGTGCCAGTGCTGGGATCAGTATTGGAAGTGATTTGCCAGTCTGTTTAAAACTAGTTTCCCCTGGGAACACAGTCTTGTGTTTTGTGCTAAGAAGAAGTGCAGTCACAGTGCTCCTCAAAGTTCTTCTACAATTTTCACCCCCCCCCCCCCCAAAGCCTACAAGGGAGATTGCAGCCAAGCGCAATATTTAGCTTGCTTTCGGAGGGACAGCATACTGTTATCCTCCACCCTTGCTTGGGGAATTCTCAGTTGGAGCCAGGTGCACTGGCATTTTGCAGGGAAGGCTAACGTACCTGAAATCAAGTTGGGACTTGTGGTTAGCCAAGATGTACAGTTATTGTGGAGGGAATACAGTCTGGGATTTTTGCTAGAAGCCTATGATCACTCAAGTTGTCCTCAAAGTTCTACATTGACCACGTTCTGGGCATCACATAACTACCCTAACCCCATCCAAGTTGTGTACCCCAATAAATAAAAAAATCAAAGCCTTTGGAGTGGTTTTCTGACTACGTGTGCCTGCTGAAAATGCGCGTTGCCTGTCTGTGCAGACAAAGGGGTATCCAAAATCCAGCAGCTCCTGATGGGGTAGCACTACACATGATTCCCCACAAATGGCTAATGTGTAGGTTAAGATGTGTAGACTTAGTTTTGTACCTATTTATAGAAATAATCTTCCATTTCAAAGTCTACATTTAGAGAGGATTGAGTAAAGCTTATCTTTGGGAAAAACGTTACCCCCCCACCCACCTTTAACCCATTCAGCACTTAAAAAATATATATCTTGTGGAGCATTTTATACTCACTTTAAACTGGTTCCTTGCCAATGCTGTTTTCAGGTGTGGATGACTGGCAATTCAGCTCTGCAGATGTGCCGTCTTTGACCATTCCAAAACATTCTCCTTGCACTGTTGCCATTGACTGCAGATTCTCTTCTGGACCTGAGAATATGCAGGCACTGGACAGCCAATAGAAAGTGTTAGGCAGGCGGTAACATGGACACCTGAAGAAACACCTGCCAGCTATGCAGAGCAGAAAAGAGAAGACTCAGGAATAAAATGTCAAGTGACCACAGATTTCGGTAAGTGTGGGGGCATTTAGATTTAGTTTTTTTTTGTGCCAGCGATTGCTAAGGTGCGGATTTTAGGGAAGTATGCTCAGAGGTTAGCGTTAATGCACAGATATCTTCTGTACTGACCAGTAGGGATGAGCTTTGAGTTTGAGTCAAACTTATGTTCGACTCGAACATTGCCTGTTTGCTCGTTCGCCGAACAGCAAACAATTTGGGGTGTTCGCGGCAAATTCGAAAAGCCGCGGAACACCCTGTTAAAGTCTATGGGAGAAATCTAAAGTGCTAATTTTAAAGGCTTATATGCAAGTTATTGTCATAAAAAGTGTTTGGGGACCCGGGTCCTGCCCCAGGGGACATTTATCAATGCAAAAAAAAGTTTTAAAAAATGGCAGTTTTTTCGGGAGCAGTGATTTTAATAATGCTTAAAGTGAAACAATAAAAGTGAAATATTCCTTTAAATTTTGTACCTGGGGGGGGGGGGTGTATAGTATGCCTGTAAAGTAGCGCTTGTTTCCCGTGCTTAGAACTGTCCCTGCACAAAGTGTCATTTCTGAAGGAAAAAAAGTCATTTAAAAGCACTCGCAGCTATAATAAATTGTCGACTCCCGGAAATACAGAGAACAGTCATTGAAAATCATTGATAAAAAAAAAATGCGTGGGGGTCCCCCCAAATTCAATTACCAGGCCCTTCAGGTCTGGTATGGATATTAAGGGGAACCCTGCGTCAAATAAAGAAAAAAAAATTACGTGGGGTTCCCCCCAAATATCAATACCAGACCCTTCAGGTCTGGTATGGATTTTAAGGGGAACTCCATGGAAAATTAAAAAAAAAATGGCGTGGAGTTCCCCCCAAAAATCCATACCAGACCCTTTATCCGAGCACGCAACCTGGCAGGCCGCAGGAAAAGAGGGGGGATGAGAGAGCGCCCCCCCTCCTGAACCGTACCAGGCCACATGCCCTCAACATGGGGAGGATGCTTTGGGGGTTCTCACCTCCCCCAGACTGGTCGGGGAAAACAAAAAAGGAATCGAAATAACAGGGGATCGGTAGAACAAGATAGTAAAAAACGCACGGTTGACACCAATTCTGAATATGGCTGTAACACAACAACCAAGGAACCTACCATATCCACTGAACCGAAAAGTCATGTACTAAGTGTAGCACTGAGTGAGTCGGACCACTGCTTATCCGACACACGAAGCAACACGATTAATACTGTCTTATCAACAGGTTCTTCTAAACCAAACTCACACAGACCTTTAAACTCCCCACGGGAACCTGGCTCCCCCTCAATGTCCAGGAGGGGGCAGGGCTTGAAAGGCTTGGACCCCTTTGTTGTACGGATGCAACCCAACAACTAAGCGTCATTAATCTATCTTCGCACACATTGACTCGTGATGAGGTCCGGGTTCTGTCTCGTGGACTAACCTTCTGTCCGGAGGAGAACTTCGACCTCTTCAGAGTCATTACAGATCTACATTTGTTTGCACGTAAGCTATTATTCAAATGTATGTACTCTAACAACGATACTGAGGAGGATACAACAGATTATTCCAACTATAGTATGAGGGAGTTTAAGGCCCTAAGGGACCTAACTCTCCTATACCAAGAAAATAATTGTGTTGATCTAATTGATAAAATTGACTTGGACGCATTACTGAATGACGCCAATAAGTCTACACCAGGGATATGCAATTAGCGGACCTCCAGCTGTTGTCAAACTACAAGTCCCATGAGGCATAGCGAGACTCTGACAGCAGCAAGCATGACACCCAGAGGCAGAGGCATGATGGGACTTGTAGTTTTGCAACAGCTGGAGGTCCGCTAATTGCATATCCATGGTCTACACCATTTCCTATAAAAAACCTTTAAAAAACCTTCCCAAAAATGTCCTCCCCTTAATACCAATCTCAATGTACTAACCTTCATAAAACAAACTATGCGAGATCTTAGTAAACTACCCCGCATCAAAAACATTTCTCAGAACCTATCACCAGGCGAAGAGGCAGCTTTAATCTCCCTATGTAAGAATACAACACTAGTGGTGAAACCCTCTGATAAAGGGGGAAATGTTGTCCTTATGGACAACTGTGATTATACAATGATGTGTGAACAGATCCTAGACAACAAAGAATGGTACAGAACCATTTCTATTCAATGTATTGATCAGTACAACACTGATTTCTATTCAATAGTTGACCAAGCCTTCAAGAATGGAGTTATTTCTAAAGACCTGTATGAATTTGTTAGAACAAAATACCCCAAAACAGCTACCTTCTACTGCTTACCCAAAATCCATAAGCAACAGAATCCACCGCCCGGACGACCTATAGTCTCCGGGAATGGATCCATTTCAGAAAATTTGAGCCGTGTCATTGATACATACAGTGGGGCAAAAAAGTATTTAGTCAGCCACCAGTTGTGCAAGTTCTCCCACTTAAAAAGATGAGAGAGGCCTGTAATTGTCATCATAGGTAAACCTCAACTATGAGAGACAAAATGTGGAAACAAATCCAGACAATCACATTGTCTGATTTGGAAAGATTTTTTTTTGCAAATTATGGTGGAAAATAAGTATTTGGTCAATATCAAAAGTTCATCTCAATACTTTGCTATATATCCTTTGTTGGCAATGACAGAGGTCAAACGTTTTCTGTAAGTCTTCACAAGGTTGTCACACACTGTTGCTGGTATGTTGACCCATTCCTCCGTGCAGATCTTCTCTAGAGCAGTGATGTTTTGGGGCTGTCGCTGGACAACACAGACTTTCAACTCCCTCCAAAGGTTTTCTATGGGGTTGAGATCTGGAGACTGGCTGGGCCACTCCAGGACCTTGAAATGCTTCTTACGAAGCCACTCCTTCATTCCCCGGGCGGTGTGTTTGGGATCATTGTCATGCTGAAAGACCCAGCCAGGTTTAATCTTCAATGCCCTTGCTGATGGGAGGAGGTTTGCACTCAAAATCTCACGATACATGGCCCCATTCATTCTTTCATATACACGGATCAGTCGTCCTGTTGCCTTTGCAGAGAAACAGCCCCAAAGCATGATGTTGCCACCCCCATGCTTCACAGTAGGTATAGTGTGCTTTGGATGCAACTCAGCATTCGCTCTCCTCCAAACACGACAAGTTGTGTTTCTACCAAACAGTTCTACTTTGGTTTCATCTGACCATATGACATTCTCCCAATCCTCTTCTGGATCATCCAAATGCTCTCTAGCAAACCTCAGACGGGCCCGGACATGTACTGGCTTAAGCAGGGGGACACGTCTGGCACTGCAGGATCTGAGTCCCTGGCAGCATAGTGTGTTACTGATGGTAACCTTTGTTACGTTGGTCCCAGCTCTCTGCGGGTCATTCACTAGGTCCCCCTGTGTGGTTCTGGGATTTTTGCTCACCGTTCTTGTGATCATTTTGACCCCACGGTCTGAGATCTTGCGTGGAGGCCCAGATCGAGGGAGATTATCAGTGGTCTTGTATGTCTTCCATTTCCTAATTATTGCTCCCACAGTTGATTTCTTCACACCAAGCTGCTTGCCTATTGCAGATTCAGTCTTCCCAGCCTGGTGCAGGTCTACAATTTTGTTTCTGGTGTCCTTCGACAGCTCTTTGGTCTTCACCATAGTGTTGTTTGGAGTGTGACTGTTTGAGGTTGTGGACAGGTGTCTTTTATACTGATAACAAGTTCAAACAGGTGACATTAATACAGGTAATGAGTGGAGGACAGAGGAGCCTCTTAAAGAAGAAGATACAGGTCTGTGAGAGCCAGAAATCTTGCTTGTTTGTAGGTGGCCAAATACTTATTTTCCACCATAATTTGCAAAAAAAAATCTTTAAAAATCATACAATGTGATTGTCGTGATTTGTTTCCACATTTTGTCTCTCATAGTTGAGGTATACCTATGATGACAATTACAGGCCTCTCTCATCTTTATAAGTGGGATAACTTGCACAATTGGTGGCTGACTAAATACTTTTTTGCCCCACTGTATCTACAACCTTATGTTCTATCTCTCCCATCCTTCGTAAAGGATACGATTCATCTTCTGCAGATCGTCGAAGAACTTACCATTTCAGATGACTCGATCCTCGTTGCCATCGATGTTGAGGCCCTGTACAGCAGCATTCCCCACACCAAGGGCCTGGCTGCAGTGCAGAGGTTCCTCACCCGGGGCACCCTCCACGATCGCGGTCTGAATGGTTTTTTACTCGACGGCTTGCAATACATACTCTACCACAACTTTTTTCTTTCAATGACTCCCACTTCCTCCAGGTGTAGGGCGTAGCAATGGGGACATGTTGTGCCCCAACCTACGCCAATCTGTACCTGGGGGAGTGGGAGCAGCACCTCCTCAGCGACAAGGACCTCGTCAAATATGTGAACCACATCAAAGTGTGGCGACGATATATCGACAACGTCTTTGACATCTGGGAGGGACCCGAAAATACTCTTTTACGTTTTTTCAATCGTTTAAACCAAAATGATTATAATCTAAAATTTACGATGATTTACGAAAAAAAAAACAATCACTTTTTTGGATGTTTGACTTTTTGTCGATTCAGGAGGACACATATGTAGCACCCTGTTCCGGAAAAGCACCGCCGTAAACACGGTGCTACACGCCGACAGCTTTCACCCCACACCACTAAAAAATTCCATACCTTATGGACAATATCTGCGTCTTCGGCGCAATTGTTCAAATTACACTCTTTTCTATGAGGAGGCTGGACAACTCCAGACTAGACGCTAGCAAGAGGCTATAGTAGGTCATGCCTACGTAAGGCCTATAATAAAGCGACCGCAAAACTCAGATCAGAACTCCCATTCCATAAGAAATCTAAAAATGACTCCAACTTGGAACAAAGTAGGATTATCATGCGTTTCTCGCGACAGCATAATGCGATAAGGGAAATAGTACAAAAACATTGGACCATACTTACCGATGATCCTAAACTTAATAGATTTGTCTCAGACCACCCCTCCATTACTTACAAACGTGCAACCTCCATTAAAGATCTTTTGGTTCAGAGCGAATACAAAAACGCTCAGAAAAGGGATACACATTGTCCAGCCTTTGGTACCTTCCCATGTGGACATTGTTCCCACTGCCCACTCATGAGGAAGGAGAAGGTTTTCCACCTTCCTAATGGAGAGATCTTCAAGGCCTCTCACTTCACTAATTGCCAAACGCGTGGCATATTTGCCTCTAACCCAACTTCAGCACCAACCCCAGCGGCCACTTATCCTCAGCAGCCCAGGTTCAACTCCCAGGACTACGCACAACCCATCAGGTGTTTCGGATGTAAACAGCTAGGGCACAAAAAGCCAGACTGACCATTGAATTCAGCCAGGCAGTCCCAGTCGTGGAGACAGCCAGCAAGGGGGAACCCACGCACATCCATGCCTGCGGCCCACTGCGTTGAGGAGGAAGAATATTGGGGCATCTTGCACGAGGCTGATCCCATACAAGCAGCTAACCGGGACAACCAGCAGCAACACAGGCAGACTGTCTTGGTCAATGGAAAGGTAGCCAATGGCCTACGTGATTCTGGTGCCACCATGACCCTACTACAGAAGAACCTCATCCCAGAGTGCCAACATACCGGAGACACTGTAGCTGTAAGAGTAGCGGGAGGTACCATCTTCCGGCTACCCGTTGCCCGTGTTCACCTGGATTGGGGGGTTGGTTCGGGACACGTGAATGTGGGGGTGATGAAGGACTTGCCCGCGGATGTACTACTGGGGAATGATTGGGCCCCCCTAGTTTCTGCTTATGCCCCGATGGGCCCCGCTGAAGCCAACCCAGTGACTACCTGTGCCCAGACCCATGCTACTGGAACCGGCCTGATTGCGGCTGAGAACGGGGTAGGATTTTCTTCCGACATGTACCTTAGATCAGGCACAATATCACAGTCTAAAATTGGAATGTGACAAGTTGGCCAGTGAGAAATCAGAGATGCAACGACACTACGTCTTGTATTATGAGATGTCCCATGGCTTGAACATTGAAATGCACAAACAGGCTGAAATTGTCAAAAGGTTAAATGGGATTTGCACCCAGGTTTTGCCTTACCTTTCCCAAGAGCACCAGCAACAAGTTTTGGGAGCCATTGAGAGAGCAAAGCAAGTGACTGTTCCAGAACTGAATTCCATTATTCGTCCCGGCCTCCTAGTGCAATGTTGATGGGTTGTCCAGGCATTAGACGAATGGAAAAATGGACTAACTTCGGAGTCAACCCGTCTGGGGTCTCCTCCTGTGTTAGTCTCCTGCCGAAAGGGGAGATGTGTGACAGGGGTCACTTGGGGCACAGGGGGAATGAGAACCCCACCATAATTTGGTATAGTCATATTCAAGGCTGTATATACATGGTATATATTGGGTGTATATTGTGTGTGGGCTGTTGTGTAATATTTGGTGTGATGGGGTGTGATTGCATTCTATTGTCTATTGTGGCTTGTGGTAATTAAGTTTGCTACTGCTACAATGGCAGCCGTTACAAAACCGTAAACTCGAGCAACACAGCACAGCAAAAAACATCCAGAATGCCTCCGCTAGTGGAGGATGGTTGCGGCGCACCCAAAATCAGCAGGGATAAGTTCTATAATGAACGCTCTCACCGCTTGCCTCCACTATATGGAACCTGATCCGGCCGGATGTGTCACACGTCACACGTAACCCGTCAGCTCAGATGTTCAAATGTTCGTAGTGTAACCACGCCCCGACATGTTTCGTCACGATGGACTTAATCATGGGATTGGTCACACAATGATACGGGCCCTCCCTTATACTAACCCTTCTAATTGGTGGAGCTGAATCATTACTCACTGGGCACGCGTGTCGCGTCCACTACGGGCGAAAACACTGGACAGATCACCTACCTGAGAGGTTGATTTATGTTTACACGCCAAACACGAGAGTGTGAGGCATATCATTGTGGTGAGTGTTACATCTGACGGGGGGGGGGTCTCACTGAACACTTGGGTGCGGTGGAAGATAAGAAGATTAAGGACACACATTATATATGAACTTTATGTTTGGAACACCAGTTTGTCACTTTGTACACGGGTTCTTGTTTATTCATTGTGTTTTCAGGATTTAATTTGAAAAAATTTCATTTTTGGAACACTTTATTTATGCGCCACTTATAATAATTTTTTACTTCTTTTAGTTTAGTAATTATTATACTTAATACATTTTCAATTTTTAGGGTGGCAGCTGCTCACATTCATTTTTCACTTGTGTTTATTTGTTTAATTTTTCGATCGCACGGTGGGGGAAATCATTAGGGCGGTTTATTTGATTACCATTTTTTCACTAAATGATTCATTATCCTTTGCTCCTTTTCTGAAAGGATTCGCCTCAGGAAAAACACAATAAAGATTTAAAATTAATAAATTAAAAAATAAGATTCAATCCTGTTCCTGTTTCTCTCTCTCTCACTGCTCTTCTCTTTCTTTTTCCTCTCGCTCTTCCCTTCCCTCCCCCTTCTCCCTTTCCCTACTTCTATCTCCTTCCCCATCCCTCCTCTTCCTTCGTTTCCCTCCCATGGGGATCAAATCTCAGTGTCTCCCCAATCATATGCTGTGCCTGTCAATCTTGATCTATCAAATTGCACTATGCTCCCAAATATCTTTTTAGATAATATAATATGTACCAATAAACAATGTATGTTTTATCATGGTTAATGGCCCAATGCAACTCATATGGGCACATATGAATAATAAAATGTAGTGATTATTTTATGATAATGATGTTTTATTTTTCCACCAGTTGATCCGGGATTTCCCATTGACCCTCGGCCGATTGTGATCACTGCGTTGGCTCCGCTGGTCCACTATGTTTGCAGCTTCCCCAGCAAGGGGAGGGGAGCGCAGGGCCCTGTGCTCCCTTGATGTTCCATTAGGTGGCAGCAGGTCTGTCCACATATGTGAGCTATTATCCCCTTGCTGGCGGCGTCTGTGATTGCTCCCGGGTGTCGTGCGTGCGTGTGATGTCACTACATCAGGTGATTATGGCGGAGGCAACGGCAGTGGCCAGGGACACCCGTCCCTCACTGACGCCGAGGAACTCACCACCGGAGTGCCGCTGATGCGGCATGGATGACCCTATTGATCCGCTAAGGCACACACAGGAGGGGAGGACCCAGAGCGGCAAGGCTGGCAACTAATTAAACCAATTAAAGATTCAATATATAATTCACATATTTGGATTGTCCAATCATTGGCGAAACACTCTTTGCAATAGGCACCTCATCCAAGTTAATTTTTATTAGAGGAGAGGTAGAACAAAAGGGATTTTTGTGGTGCAGAAATAGATCAATGAGAGAGAGTTTCTAAAAATATAATTTTTATTAATACAAATTTAGACAAAAAGTATAAAAACCGATCCTGGGTATATTAAATACATAGTATGTCATACAAGAGTAGTGGTCATAATGCATAAAGTTTGGATGAAATAGAAGAGATTGCATAAGAAACCCAACATGTTTCGCTTAAAAAAGCTTCCTCAGGGGTATGCGATGACCATCCATATTTGTCAAGTATGACTATACAAGAAAAGGAAAAAAAGGATGTACAGTTACAGATTGAAATACAGTGTAAACTATATTTTAACAGATTAAATATAAACAAGGTTAGATTGCAAAGCTGGACCCCTCCCAATACTACTTACCCGGCCGCCTGTACTGTCTACAACGCAACACCAGGAAACGCAGGATCAAGAACGACGGTCACCCCATATAGAGAGGCGCGGATGTGTGACCACAGCGGACACTCAATAGGGGACCGGCTGTATGTCGAAGACAAAACAGGGATAAGAGAAGAAAAATGAACACTTGGGGCAAAAAATGGGGTGGGGTAGAAATGAATTACAGAGAAAGTAGTGAGCAAATAAGCAAACCATAGAGAACGGAAAAATCCGTCTACTTGGAATTTAGTAAATAATTGCGATAGATAAAATTAACTTACATAGAGTCAAGTGAACAAAGATGTGTTCACTTGCAAATATTGTGGGGCTGTCTGCTTGAAGGAAAACGCAGATAGATGTTGTAGAAGCCACTAAAAGAAACCACATTTAGATTCAATTTATTTAAATATGAATAGCATGGCGTGGCTATGTCCTCCAAAAAATAAGCACACAAAATCTGAGAATCAAATTGATAAAAGGAATTAAATAACTAGGTATATATGGGACGTGTGTTGCATTTGAGCAATATTATTATAAGTAAATGTTTAACATAGTTCATACAAAAGTGGAACATAGTGGACAATAGTCTCTATACATATATGACTGAGTCACAAAGTAATGAAAATGGGTTAAAAATAGTTAAAAGCCCAGCAGTCCAATATATGATGGAACAAAAAACTCATTCTGACCAATGAAAACAGTGTCATATATATTCAATGTGGTCCCACATTGTTAGTGCGGCCTCAATGAAATAGACTATAAGCAGAAAAAGTATAAGGAAACAGAACCGAAGAAACAAAAAATAAATAAACCTTACCTATAGGTGTCTAAGGCACCAGCTCAGACTCCACCAGCCCACACCGCTGTGAACAGCGTGTGAGCTGGTTATATAGTGTCCACCATTGCGATCGGCGTCTGACATCACCGACCGCAAAGCGGGCTGAGAGCGCGTGACGCAAGTCCGTAGGACACAACAACTGCCGAGGACTGCAAGGACCAGAATGCACCAGGGCTGGGGGAGGAGCCGCTCGCCGTCACTGCAAGTAGGGAGGGCGAGACGGACACCGCCCACTGGAACGATCGACCAATAAGGGATGTGTGAACACATCGCCTGATGGAAATGATGGAAGGCAGCCAAAACGGACAAAGTGCTTGTCACCAGGGACAGCGCTGCGCTAGAAATGGGTCATCCGTGAAGGATCGTGGGGGGATCATAGCCTGGGTGAGATGGTGGTGTGCAACAGACAGGGCAAGCGGCAGATACCAAGAGGATAAGTACAAACACAGAGCAACGGGCCCGGCTGAAGGACCAAAACAGACCTCGTATAGCCTGATGCTCTGGGGGGGGGGGGGGGGAGAAAGAAACCAGCAAGGCAAAAAAACCTATATCGATTACTAAACAGTCATATCGAAACTAAGTAATATATATAAACATAATTTACATAATGTCGATGCATGATGCAAAACATTATAAAGTATCAAAACCTTTACATAGGATTTGAAACTGAAATGTCCATGACAAGAAGGGCCAAGAGAATATACTCTTAACCCTTAATGCAGAGACATAGACCATTTTTCTGTGGCGACAGTAAGCAACCAATTGGACACAGGGAAGAAAAAGAGGGAAAAAAAAACACAGAACAATCACAAGAGCAATAAACAGAAAATCTATCATCAATCCGAATGATGACATTAAAGAAATGGTCTAAAACTAAGACTTTCATTGAATCCTGGAAAATGAGTGGCCCTAAGGTCATAAATCCAGCGCGCCTCGAGTTGGAGCAGGGTCTTGTCTACACTGCCCCCCCTCGAGTCGAGCGGGACATGATCCAGGGCCAAAAACTTGATGACATCAGGATCAAAGTTGTGATAGTTACCGACATGCCTACTAATTGCCGTCACTACTTTTCTCTTCAAAATGGGTTTCATATGATCCCTTATTCTCTTAAAGAAGGGTCTTTTAGTTTTTCCAACATAGTACCCACCGCATTGACACTGAGCCAGATAAATCACCCCCACTGTTTGGCAGGTGACTACATCTCGGGTAGAGTGCCAATTGCCGTTGGGTAATCTGAACTTGGTTTTAGTATCTACAAAGCGACAAACATCGCAATGACCACAAGGCGATGTGCCGCCAGTAGATGTGTTTTTAGAGGCTAGAGAGGTTTGAAAATGGCTATGGACCAGGCGATCTCTCAAAGAGGGAACCCGTCTAAAGGTAATCTCTGGATGTTTTTTAACATACTTATTCACGGTCGAATCTGCTAATAGTAATGGCCAGAATTTTGTTAAAATGTTTCTCATTTCGTTATGTTGGGAAGCATACCTAGTAATCAATCTGACCGTATCAGTAGTTGCAGAATTTTTAGAAGAAAAAATGAGAGAACTTATTTTTTGGGTTTTTACCCGATTAAAGGCTCGTTTTAAACATTTATGGCTGTAGCCTCTAGCTTTTAATCTCCGATAAAGATCTTTCGAGGTATCTCTGAAATCTGCATCCCTACTGCAGTTACGCCTAAGCCGGAGGTATTGGCTATAGGGGATACTCTGCAGAAGGGGTGCTGGATGTGCACTACTGGGATGGAGGATGGTGTTTCCAGCGGTGGGTTTCCTGTATAGACATGAGTTAATTAGCCCTGTGCCATAAATAGAGATATTAAGGTCCAAGAAATTAATAGTAGTTTGACTATAGTTGATGGTAAATTTTAAATTAAAGTCATTGATAGACAAAAGATCAAAAAACTGCTGCAATTGAATTTCATCACCTGACCAAAAAATCAGTAGGTCATCTATATACCTATACCAGGAGATAACATGGTCCAGGAAGGGAGCAAGGTCCTCTCTAGAGAAGACCTGTCGTTCCCACCCCCCAGGTACAGGTTGGCATACGATGGGGCCCACTTAGTCCCCATCGCAACCCCCTGCACCTGGAGGTAGTGGGAAGATCCGAAAAGAAAAATGTTATGTTTCAAGATATAGCTTAATAGCTCCAAAACGAAGTCGTTATATACCTGTGAAGAGGGGCCTCTTTCAGAGAGATGGCCTTTAATAACCTCCAGACCCCTGTCATGGGGTATTGTGTTATAAAGGCTCTCAACATCAAGAGAAACAAGCCAGGTATTAGCTGGAAGCTGTATACCCTCAATTGTTCTCAATAAATCGATAGTAACTTTGACGTACGATGAGAGGGAGGTGACATGAGGGGATAGATAACTATCAACTAAGAAGCTGGCGTTTTCAGTGAGACTGGAGCAGCCAGAAATTATAGGCCGTCCCGGCAGGTTAGTTAATGATTTGTGTGTCTTTGGCAGAGCATAAAACGTAGGAATCCTTGGATTCTTGGTATCCAGGAATTTCCATGTATCCTGATCTATAATGCCCTGCTGAAAAACTTTAAGAAAAATGAAACGATACTTTGCATGATAGTTTTCCAACACAGTTTTAGAAATTGGTCTGTACCATTCAGAGTTAGACAAAATCTTCATACACATGATCTCATAGTTCTCCACATCCATAATAACAAGATTGCCGCCTTTATCTGCGGGTTTGATTATTATCTCGGAATTACTTTGTAAAGATTTGATGGCCGCTTTTTGTGATGTGGTTAGGTTTGAAGTTACTGAAGGAGCAAAATTCGTCTCTTGAATACCATGTGAGACCTGTTGAACAAAGGCCCAAATATTGGGATTAGTGTTCAACAGGGGAAAGTTTCGGGATTTGGATCTGAGGGATTGAGGAGGGGGGAAGGACATGCCAGCGATAGATAAACCTGGTGTATCACTGCACCGGGAATCCTCATCAGGGACATGGCCCTCCTCCCAAAGATCCATTAAGTCTGCCATTGCATTATATTCAGTGATGTTTAGTTTGATGTTTGTATCGGCTTAGGCGTAACTGCAGTAGGGATGCAGATTTCAGAGATACCTCGAAAGAACTTTATCGGAGATTAAAAGCTAGAGGCTACAGCCATAAATGTTTAACCACTTAACGACCGCCCACCGCCGATTTACGTCGGCAGAATGGCACGGACAGGCAGAATCACGTAGATCTACGTGATCGCCTTTGTGCAGTTGGGGGGTCCATCCGGACCCCCCTTCACTGCAGTGAGCGGCCGTTAAGTGTTCGGGAGCGATCAGGCATGAGGGGGGGGGGGCGCTCGATTCCGCCCCCCCCTCGCGATCGCTCCCGGCCAATGAAAATGCTTCCTCCGCCATGTGATGTAAACAAGGCTGGAGGAAGTGATGTCATCTCCCTCGCCGCGGTCTTTCCGTTCCCGGCGCCGAGCAGAGAAGAAGCAGGTTAGTGCACCAACAGTCCACTGACACGTAGGTACACATAGGCACACAAATCACCCCCCAGTCACCCCCAGATCACCCCCCAGGTCATCCCAAAGCCCCCAATCACAGTGTCACTGATTGCAGTGATCATTTATTTTACTGATCACTGCATTTAGTGTCATCTGTGATTGTAAAAAGTTGCAGGGCAGTTAGGATTAGGCCCCTTTAGGTCCAGGGTAGCCCCCTAACCCCCCCTAATAAAGGTTTAACCCCTTGATCACCCCCCAGGTAACCCTTTCACCCCCTAACTTCAGCATCACTAAGCGATTGTTTTTCCGATCGCTGTATTCGTGTCGCTGGTGTTTTAGATAGGCAGTTATTTTTTTTTTAGGTTCGCCGCAGGTTTTTATTAGTGTCAGGTACCCCCATATATTATTTTAACCCCCTGATTGCCCCTAGAGTTAACCCTTTCACCAGTGATCGCCGTATAAGCGTCACTGGTGTCACTGGTTAGCCAGTAAGTTATTTAGTTATTTAGGTTACCCGTCAGGTTTTTATATAGTGTCAGGTACCCCCATATTTAACCTAATAAAGGTTTTAACCCCCTGATTGCCCCTAGTTAACCCTTTCACCAGTGATCACCATATAAAGGTTACGGGTGACGCTGGTTGATTAGTTTGCTTTTTATAGCATCAGGGCACCCGCCGTATATAACCCAATAAAGGTTTAACCCCCCTGATCGCCCGGCGGGTGAGATCAATTAGGTTTTAGCGCCAGAGAGGGTCTGCGTCGCCCCAGGCAGTGTTAGGTTAGTGACAGTAACGCTAACACCCACGCGCAAAGCATACACCCCCCTTAGTGGTATAGTATCTGATCAGATCTGATCAGATCTATACTAGCATCCCCAGCGGTTTAGGGTTCCCAAAAACGCAGTGTTAGCGGGATCAGCCCAGATACCTGCTAGCGCCTGCGTTTAGCCCCTCCGCCCAGCCCAGCCCAGCCCAGCCCACCCAAGTGCAGTATCGATCGATCACTGTCACTTACCAAACACAACACACATAACTGCAGCGTTCGCAGTGCTTGGTTTTTGGGGCCCTGTACGCGGCTAGGCTCCCAAAAAGTCCCACACATGTGGTATCCCCGTACTCAGGAAAAGCAGCAGAATGTATTTTGGGGTGCAATTCCACATATAACCATGGCATGTGTGAGCAATATATCATTTAGTGACAACTTTTTGTACATTTTTTTTTTCTTTTTGTCATTATTCAATCATTTGGGACAAAAAAAAAAAATATTCAATGGGGTCAACATGCCTCTCAGCAAATAGCTTGGGGTGTCTACTTTCCAAAATGGGGTCATTTGGGGGGGTTTTGTGCCATCTTGGCATTTTATGGCCTTCAAAACTGTGATAGGTAGTGAGGAGTGAAATCAAAAATTTATGCCCTTAGAAACCTTGAAGGCGGTGCTTGGTTTTTGGGGTCCCGTACGCGGCTAGGCTCCCAAAAAGTCCCACACATGTGGTATCCCCGTACTCAGGAGAAGCAGCAGAATGTATTTTGGGGTGTAATTTCACATATGCCCATGGCATGTGTGAGCAATATATCATTTAGTGACAACTTTGTGCAAAAAAAAAAAAGTTTGTCATATTCCCGCAACTTGTGGCAAAATATAAAATATTCCATGGACTGAACATGCCTCTCAGTAAATAGCTTGGGGTGTCTACTTTCCAAAATGGGGTCATTTGGGGGGGGTTTTGTGCTATTTTGGCATTTTATGGCCTTCGAAACTGTGATAGGTAGTGAGGAGTGAAATCAAAAATTTGCGCCCTTAGAAATCCTGAAGGCGGTGCTTGGTTTCCGGGGTCCCGTACGTGGCTAGGCTCCTAAAAAGTCCCACACATGTGGTATCCCCGTACTCAGGAGAAGCAGCAGAATGTATTTTGGGGTGCAATTCCACATATAACCATGGCATGTGTGAGCAATATATCATTTAGTGACAACTTTTTGTAATTTTATTTTTTTTTGTCATTATTCAATCACTTGGGACAAAAAAAAAATATTCAATGGGCTCAACATGCCTCTCAGCAATTTCCTTGGGGTGTCTACTTTCCAAAATGGGGTCATTTGGGGGGGGTTTTGTACTGCCCTGCCATTTTAGCACCTCAAGAAATGAGATAGGCAGTCATAAATTTAAAGCTGTGTAAATTTCAGAAAATGTACCCTAGTTTGTAAACGCTATAACTTTTGCGCAAACCAATAAATATACGCTTATTGACATTTTTTTTACTAAAGACATGTGGCTGAATACATTTTGGCCTAAATGTATGACTAAAATTGAGTTTATTCGATTTTTCTTATAACAAAAAGTAGAAAATATCTTTTTTTTTCAAAATTTTCGTTCTTTTTCCATTTATATCGCAAAAAATAAAAATCACAGAGGCAATCAAATACCATTAAAAGAAAGCTCTATTTGTGGGAAGAAAAGGACGCAAATTTCATTTGGGTACAACATTGCATGTCCGCACAATTTACAGTTAAAGCAGCGCAGTGCCGAATCCCAAAAACAGGCTTGGTCCTAATGGCCCGAAATGGTCCGGGGCTTAAGTGGTTAAAACGAGCCTTTAATCGGGTAAAAACTAAAAAAAGAAGTTCTCTCATTTTTTCTTCTAAAAATTCTGCAACTACTGATACGGTCAGATTGATTACTAGGTATGCTTCCCAACATAACGAAATGAGAAACATTTTAACAAAATTCTGGCCATTACTATTAGCAGATTTGACCGTGAATAAGTATGTTAAAAAACATCCAGAGATTACCTTTAGACGGGTTCCCTCTTTGAGAGATCGCCTGGTCCATAGCCATTTTCAAACCTCTCTAGCCTCTAAAAACACATCTACTGGCGGCACATCGCCTTGTGGTCATTGCGATGTTTGTCGCTTTGTAGATACTAAAACCAAGTTCAGATTACCCAACGGCAATTGGCACTCTACCCGAGATGTAGTCACCTGCCAAACAGTGGGGGTGATTTATCTGGCTCAGTGTCAATGCGGTGGGTACTATGTTGGAAAAACTAAAAGACCCTTCTTTAAGAGAATAAGGGATCATATGAAACCCATTTTGAAGAGAAAAGTAGTGACGGCAATTAGTAGGCATGTCGGTAACTATCACAACTTTGATCCTGATGTCATCAAGTTTTTGGCCCTGGATCATGTCCCGCTCGACTCGAGGGGGGGCAGTGTAGACAAGACCCTGCTCCAACTCGAGGCGCGCTGGAT
Organism: Rana muscosa; assembly: GCA_029206835.1. Taxonomy (NCBI): domain Eukaryota; kingdom Metazoa; phylum Chordata; class Amphibia; order Anura; family Ranidae; genus Rana; species Rana muscosa. The sequence continues at coordinate 908,991,890 of CM055121.1, read as the reverse complement.
TTATGACCTTAGGGCCACTTATTTTCCAGGATTCAATGAAAGTCTTAGTTTGTCATCATTCGGATTGATGATAGATTTTCTGTTTATTGCTCTTGTGATTGTTCTGTGTTTTTTTTTTTCCTCTTTTTCTTCCCTGTGTCCAATTGGTTGCTTACTGTCGCCACAGAAAAATGGTCTATGTCTGCATTAAGGGTTAAGAGTATATTCTCTTGACCCTTCTTGTCATGGACATTTCAGTTTCAAATCCTATGTAAAGGTTTTGATACTTTATAATGTTTTGCATCATGCATCGACATTATGTAAATTATGTTTATATATATTACTTAGTTTCGATATGACTGTTTAGTAATCGATATAGTTTTTTTTGCCTTGCTGGTTTCTTTCCCCCCCCACCCTCCCTCAGAGGATCGGGCTATACGAGGTCTGTTTTGGTCCTTCAGCCGGGCCCGTTGCTCTGTGTTTGTACTTATCCTCTTGGTATCTGCCGCTTGCCCTGTCTGTTGCGCACCACCATCTCACCCAGGCTATGATCCCCCCTTGATTTGTGCGGAGTGACCACATGGGCGCCCAGGGTCATCCACGATCCTCCACGGATGACCCATTTCTAGCGCAGCGCTGTCCCTGGTGACAAGCACTTTGTCCGTTTTGGCTGCCTTCCATCATTTCCATCAGGGGATGTGTTCACACATCCCCTATTGGTCGATCGTTCCAGTGGGCGGTGTCCGTCTCGCCCTCCCTACTTGCAGTGACGGCGAGCGGCTCCTCCCCCAGCCCCGGTGCATTCTGGTCCTTGCAGTCCTCGGCAGTTGTTGTGTCCTACGGACTTGCGTCACGCGCTCTCAGCCCGCTTTGCGGTCGGTGATGTCAGACGCCGATCGCAATGGTGGACACTATATAACCAGCTCACATGCTGTTTACAGCGGTGTGGGCTGGTGGAGTCTGAGCTGGTGCCTTAGACACCTATAGGTAAGGTTTATTTATTTTTTGTTTCTTCGGTTCTGTTTCCTTATACTTTTTCTGCTTATAGTCTATTTCATTGAGGCCGCACTAACAATGTGGGACCACATTGAATATATATGACACTGTTTTCATTGGTCAGAATTAGTTTTTTGTTCCATCATATATTGGACTGCTGGGCTTTTAACTATTTTTAACCCATTTTCATTACTTTGTGACTCAGTCATATATGTATAGAGACTATTGTCCACTATGTTCCACTTTTGTATGAACTATGTTAAACATTTACTTATAATAATATTGCTCAAATGCAACACACGTCCCATATATACCTAGTTATTTAATTCCTTTGATCAATTTGATTCTCAGATTTTGTGTGCTTATTTTTTGGAGGACATAGGCACGCCATGCTATTCATATTTAAATAAATTGAATCTAAATGTGGTTTCTTTTAGTGGTTTCTACAACATCTATCTGCGTTTTCCTTCAAGCAGACAGCCCCACAATATTTGCAAGTGAACACATCTTTGTTCACTTGACTCTATGTAAGTTAATTTTATCTATCACAATTATTTACTCAATTCCTAGTAGACGGATTTTTCCGTTCTCTATGGTTTTCTTATTTGCTCACCACTTTCTCTGTAATTCATTTCTACCCCACCCCATTTTTTGCCCCAAGTGTTCATTTTTCTTCTCTTATCCCTGTTTTTGTCTTCGACATACAGCCGGTCCCCTATTGAGTGTCCGCTGTGGTCACACATCCGCGCCTCTCTATATGGGGTGACCGTCGTTCTTGATCCTGTGTTTCCTGGTGTTGCGTTGTAGACAGTACAGGCGGCCGGGTAAGTAGTATTGGGAGGGGTCCAGCTTCTCAATCTAACCTTGTTTATATTTAATCTGTTAAAATATAGTTTACACTGTATTTCAATCTGTAACTGTACATCCTTTTTTTCCTTTTCTTGTATAGTCATACTTGACAAATATGGATGGTCATCGCATACCCCTGAGGAAGCTTTTTTAAGCGAAACATGTCAGGTTTCTTATGCGATCTCTTCTATTTCATCCAAACTTTATGCATTATGACCACTACTCTTGTATGACATACTATGTATTTAATATACCCAGGATCGGTTTTTATACTTTTTGTTTAAATTTGTATTAATAAAAATTATATTTTTAGAAACTCTCTCTCATTGATCTATTTCTGCACCACAAAAATCCCTTTTGTTCTACCTCTCCTCTAATATAATTCACATGGTGCTGGGTGATCTTTCTGATGATCCCCTGCATCCCAATGTGAGCAGACAGACGATCCCCCGGGGTAAGCACACCACTACAATTTAAGACTCAAACTACTGGCACCCTCTGCCTAACTGACTTTTAAAAACAACCTGTGATTTTCTTTCACTCCAGAACTATTGGCACACACTCTGATCAGGATCAGATCCTTTCATCTGAAGGTGATTTTCAGCGTAGAATCTTTTTCCACCTGGATACGCTGTATATTTTATACTACAAAGGTAACATGTTTACATTTCTCACTGCTAGCACTGAATCATTTTCTCTCACTCCTTTATTTTCTCCTTTTTCGTTTTCCCGTTTTTTCTTTCTTTTCCTTTTCTATGGGGGGGGGGGGGGTTCTTTTACCCTTGCCCTTTTGATATTTTCATTCCCTTTCAATTTTATTTCACACATCAACACACTCATTTTCTTTCATTTCCACACACATGTTCCATTTTCATCTCACCACATCCCCCATTCATTGTTTTACACGGTTTTTCCGATCGGACCCCCCTACGGTACATGGAGCGGTGGTTTTCCGTTCTGGAGCGATCCGTGATGAGGGGGCCGCCATTGGTTTCTGGTCACCCCTCGCGATCGCTCCCGGCGAATGAAATGCTTCCCCTGCCTGTGTAATGTAAACACAGGCAGAGGAAGTGATTTCATCTCTCCATGCAGCGCTCAATTCGTCCAGAGCGCCGCGGAGAGAAGACATCAGGTTAGTGCACTAACAGTACACTGACACCAGCACACATAGGTACATAAATCGCCCCCCCAGTCACCCCCAGATCTCCCCCCAGCCCCCAGTCACAGTGTCACTGATTGCAGTGAACATTTATTTACTGATCACTGCAAACAGTGACATTTGTGATAGTAAAAGTGTCAGGGCAGTTAGTGTTAGGTCCCATTAGGTCCAGGGTAGCCCCCCAACCCCCCCAATAAAGGTTTAACCCCTTGATTGCCCCCCAGGTAACCTTTTCACCCCCTATCACCACTGTCACTAAGCGATCGTTTTTCTGATCGCTGTATTAGTGTCGGTGGTGCCGCTAGGTAGTCAGTTATTTTTTTAGGTTCACCGCCAGGTTTTTATAGCGTCAGGTACCCCCATATATTACCTAATAAAGGTTTAACCCCTTGATCGCCCCCCAGGTAACCCTTTCACCCCCTTTTGCCAGTGTCACTAAGCGATCATTTTTCTGATCGCTGTATTAGTTATGCGGGTGCCGCTAGGTAGTCAGGTCAAGGTTTTAACCCCCTAATTGCCCCTAGAGTTAACCCTTTCACCAGTGATCACCGTATAAGTGTCACTGGTGACACTGGTTAGCCAGTTAGTTAGTTATTTCGTTATTTAGGTTCCCCGTCAGGTTTTTATATAGCGTCAGGTACCCCCATATATTACCTAATAAAGGTTTTAACCCCCCGATTGCCCCTAGTTAACCCTTTCACCAGTGATCACCGTATAAGTGTTACGGGTGACGCAGGTTAGTTAGTTTGCTTTTTATAGTGTCAGGGCACCCGCCGTATATAACCCAATAAAGGTTTAACCCCCTGATCACCCGGCGGGTGATATCAATTAGGTTTTAGCGTCAGAGAGGGTCTGCGTCGCCCCAGGCAGCGTCAGGTAAGTGCCAGTAGCCCTAACACCCACGCGTGAAGCATACACCTCCCTTAGTGGTATAGTATCTGAACAGATCAATATCTGATCTGATCAGATCTATACAAGCGCCCCCAGCAGTTTAGAGTTCCCAAAAACGCAGTGTTAGCGGGATCAGCCCAGATACCTGCTAGCACCTGCGTTTTGCCCCTCCGTCCAGCCCAGGCCACCCAAGTGCAGTATCGATCGATCACTGTCACTTACAAAACACAACACACATAACTGCAGCGTTCGCAGAGACAGACCTGATCCCTGCGACTCCAGTGCTGTAGGAGGTGATTTCACCACCACAGTTAAAAAAAAGAGCATATATGCCAAAACATGGGGGCAGCAGGGGCGGAGGAGCGATTTTGCTCCTAATGCCGCGTACATACGGTCGAAATTCCGACGGAGGCTTGCCCGTGGAAAAGTCCGACCGTGTGTACGCAGAATAACTTTTGTGGGAGGATGCCCCCATGCTTCGCTATATATAAATGGTGCATGTATGCCCATCATTAGAAGTGGGTGAATGAAGGGAGGTATTCTAATGGTGGGCATACCCACCGATCAATCTCTTTTTTTCGTTCAGCCAACAGGATGCATGAAAAAAAAGATTACAATACATGTCCAACAAGGACCAGCAACGTACTGGTATGTTGCTAGACTTTGAATGGTTATACCAGAATGATGCCTGCGGGTTTAGGTATCATCTTGGTATCATTCTTTTCAGCCAGGGGCCGGCTTTCATGTAAAAGCAATCCTAGTGGCTAATTAGCCTCTGGACTGCATTTACAAGCAGTGTGAGTAAATGCCCCGCCCGGATATAAAAAGCGCCATTGGGAAATTGGGAAAGCATTTTATCACACCGATCTTGGTGTGGTCAGATGCTTTGAGGGCAAAGACCCCAGTTTTTTCAAAAAAAGAGTACCTGTCACTACCTATTGCTATCATAGGGGATATTTACACTCCCTGAGATAACAATAAAAATGATTAAAAAAATAAATATGGAAGGAACAGTTTAAAAAAATAAAATAGCACCCCTGTCCCACCCTGCTCTTGCTCAAGCGTCGGTCTGGCGTCATATGTAAACAGCAATTGCACCATGCATGTGAGGTATCACCGCGAAGGTCAGATCGAGGGCAGTAATTTTAGCTGTAGACCTCCTCTGTAAATCTAATGTGGTAACCTGTAAAGGCTTTTAAAGGCTTTAAATAAATGTATGTAGTTTGTCGCCACTGCGTGTTTGTGCGAAATTTTAAAACATGTCGTGTTTCGTATCCATGTACTTGGCCTAAGATCATCTTTTTTATTTCATCAAACATTTGGGCAATATAGTGTGTTTTAGTGCATTAAAAAAAGTGTATTTTTTCCCAAACAAATGCGTTTGAAAAATCGCTGCGCAAATACTGTGTGGAAAAAAAAATGCAACACCCACCATTTTAATCTGTAGGGCCTTTGCTTAAAAAAAATATATAATGTTTGGGGGTTCAACGTAATTTTCTTGCAAAAAAAATAAAAATATTTTCATGTAAACAAAAAGTGTCAGAAAGGGCTTTGTCTTCAAGTGGTTAGAAGAGTGGATGTGACATAAGCTTCTTAATGTTGTCCATAAAATGCAAGGACAGTTCAAAACCCCCCCAAATGACCCCATTTTGGAAAGTAGACACCCCAAGCTATTTGCTGAGAGGCATGTCGAGTCCATGGAATATTTTATATGTTGACACAAGTTGCGGAAAAAATATATATATATTTTTTTTTTTACACAGTTGTCACAAGTTGTCACTAAATGATATATTCTCAAATATGCCATGGGCATATGTGGAATTACACCCCAAAATACATTCTGTTGCTTCTCCTGAGTACGGGGATACCACATGTGTGGGACTTTTTGGGAGCCTAGCCAGGACCCCAAAAACCAAGCACCGCCTTCAGGCTTTCTAAGGGTGTAAATTTTTGATTTCACTCCTCACTGCCTATCACAGTTTCGGAGGCCATGGAATGCCCAGATGGTACAAACCCCCCAAATGACCCCATTTTGGAAAGTAGACACCCCAAGCTATTTTCTGAGAGGTATGGTGAGTATTTTGCAGATCTCGCTTTTTGTCACAAAGTTTTGAAAATTGAAAAAAAATAAAAATAAATAAAATTATTTTCTTTCTTCATTTTCAAAAACAAATGAGAGCTGTAAAATACTCACCATGCCTCTCAGCAAATAGCTTGGGGTGGCTACTTTCCAAAATGGGGTCATTTGGGGGGGGGGTTTGTGCTATTTTGGCATTTTATGGCTTTCGAAACTGTGATAGGTATTGAGTAGTGAAATCAAAAATTTGCGCCCTTAGAAATCCTGAAGGCGGTGCTTGGTTTTTGGGGTCCCGTACGCGGATAGGCTCCCAAAAAGTCCCACACATGTGGTATCCCCGTACTTAGGAGAAGCAGCAAAATTTATTTTGGGGTGCAATTCCACATATAACCATGGCATGTGTGAGCAATATATCATTTAGTGACAACTTTTTGTAATTTTTTTATTTTTTTTGTCATCATTCAATCACTTGGAACAAAAAAAAAATATTCAATGGGCTCAACATGCCTCTCAGCAATTTCCTAGGGGTGTCTACTTTCCAAAATGGGGTCATTTGGAGGGTGGTTTTGTGCTATTTTGGCATATTATGGCCTTCGAAACTGTGATAGGTAGTGAGGAGTGAAATCAAAAATTTGCGCCCTTAGAAATCCTGAAGGCGGTGCTTGGTTTTCGGGATCCCGTACGCGGATAGGCTCCCAAAAAGTCCCACACATGTGGTATCCCCGTACTTAGGAGAAGCAGCAAAATTTATTTTGGGTGCAATTCCACATATAACCATGGCATGTGTGAGCAATATATCATTTAGTGACAACTTTTTGTAATTTTTTCATTTTTTTGGTCATTATTCAATCACTTGGGACAAAAAAAAAATATTCAATGGGCTCAACATGCCTCTCAGCAATTTCCTTGGGGTGTCTACTTTCCAAAATGGGGTCATTTGGGGGGGTTTGTACTGCCCTGCCATTGTAGCACCTCAAGAAATGTCATAAATTAAAAGCTGTGTAAATTCCAGAAAATGTACCCTAGTTTGTAGACACTATAACTTTTGCGCAAACCAATAAATATATTATGGTCTCGTACACACGGCCGAGATTCTCGTCGAAAAAAACATGTCGTTTTTTTCGACGAGATTCTTGGACAAGAAAATTGTCCCGGCCGAGTGTACACACGCTCGATTCAAAGAACCCGCGGTTCTTTGAATGGAGCGTACGCGGTGACGTCATCGACTACGACGAGCATGCGCTCGTCACATTCGATGCCGTCGCCGCCATCTTGGTATACCCTACGTATGCCTAGGAAGCTACCGCGCATGCGTCGAATTCATTTCGAACATGCGCGGGCTTCCGGGAGGACAGGTAAGTGTACACACACTCACTTTTCTCGTCGAGAAACATGCCGACGAGAATCTCGACGAGAAAATAGAGAGCAGGTTCTCTATTTTCTCGTCGAGGTTACTTGTCGGTTTTCTCGACGAGAAACCATACACACGAACGAATTTCTCGGCAAGACATCTCTGCCAGCAAGTTTCTTGCTGGTTCTTGCCGAGAAACTCGGTCGTCTGTACGAGGCCTGACATTTGTTTTACTAAAGACATGTGGCTGAATACATTTTGGCCTAAATGTATGACTAAAATTGAGTTTATTCGATTTTTCTTATAACAAAAAGTAGAAAATATATATTTTTTTTCAAACTTTTCGGTCTTTTTCCGTTTATATCGCAAAAAAAATTAAAAATTGCACAGGCGATCAAATACCATTAAAAGAAAGCTCTATTTGTGGGAAGAAAAGGACACAAATTTCGTTTGGGTACAACATTGCATGTCCGCACAATTTCCAGTTAAAGCAGCGCAGTGCCAAATTGTAAAATCACCTCTGGTCTTTATGCTGCGTATTGGTCCGGGGCTTAAGTGGTTAAATCTCATTCCTGTGCACATTTGATGTATAATCAATGTTAAATTGTTGGATATTTCGGTTTCCTCCTTGAACGAAATTAAATGTGCACATACATCAACATATGTATCATATTGACACGAACATGTAGGTGGTGTACCTCTCTGGGAGGAAATGAACATCTGTCTGCTAAATACATTAATACCGTATTTATCGGCGTATAACACGCACCGGCATATAACACGCACCCTAAGTTCAGGAGGAAATTTTAGGGAAAAAAACTTTTAGCAGGGAAGTTTAAGGAAAAATAACTTACATTTAAATGCAGCCTTGTCAGTGTCCATTGCAGCCTTGTCACAGTGCAGCCTTGTCAGTGTCCATTGCAGCCTTGTCACAGTGCAGCCTTGTCAGTGTCCATTGCAGCCTTGTCACAGTGCAGCCTTGTCAGTGTCCATTGCAGCCTTGTCACAGTGCAGCCTTGTCAGTGTCCATTGCAGCCTTGCCCCAGAGTCGCCGTGCAGCCTTGCCCCAGAGTCGCCGTGCAGCCTTGCCCCAGAGTCGCCGTGCAGCCTTGCCCCCAGTGTCGCCGTGCATCATTTTAAAATTGGCGCCGAGACTGTGCGAACGCCGGGGACGCAGGGGACGCAGGGACTGGGCGGAGCCGCCGCCGAGATACACATAGCCGGGTGTACTCGGCTATACTCGGCTTTTCTCGGCTCCGCTCACAGTCACGCCGAGTCCCGCCCTATGATAGACATAACACAGGTCCAATGGCGGGACTGGGCGTGACTGTGAGCGGAGCCGGGAAAAGCCGATTATAGCCGAGTACATTCGGCTATGTGTATCTCGCTCCGCTCCGCTCAGTCAGCGGAGACAGCTCAGGGATGTGGGTATCGGCGTATAACACGCACCCACGATTTTCCCCTGATTTTCAGGGGAAAAAAGTGCGTGTTATACGCTGATAAATACGGTAATTATCTTTTATTGTAGAAAATACAAATTACATGTACTTATGCTGAAAATGCTTTGCCGCAGGTGTCAGCTCTCTCCTGTGCCTACTACCCCTTTGGGGGCTCCTATTCCACGTTGTGAATTCTTGTAAGCTGCAAGCTTTTCCTGCGGTGTTCCACGTGCGTGGGGAGTTCACACGGCCGGGAGGCCTGCCTGGGACTCTCTGAGGCGTCTCCTAGTGGAAACTCTGGTAAAGACTGTCCAATGTCTACACATAATAAATTGGTAACTACGTTATCTATATATACACTTTCATAGATTTTCTGTAAAATTTTGGTGGAAATTTTGAAATTTACTATGTATACTTTTTTATAGCAACACCAAAACCTCTGAAGAAGACCCCTAGACGGGGTTGAAATGCGTTAGTAATTGCTACATGCTTTCATATGTTATGTGCTAAGCTGTATGACAATTTTTAGTGTTTGCAATTGTGTAGAATTTTAATTGTATGTCACCAGAGCTCATATCTTAATTTGCACCACCTTCTTGAATTTTATTCAAATAAAACCTCTTAAACTTACATTGTTTTCAATCTTTGAATTTAGCTGCCCAAAAACCCCACAGGGGGAACTTCCCATTCTTCTAAATAATCAGGGTGAGCAGCAACATCCCTCTCCCTTATGTGTCTTTCCCATTCTATATGCTTTGGGGGTCTGTCAAAGCACCATGTCCCCATGTTGATGGGGACAAGGGCCTCATCCCCACAACCCTTGCCCGGTGGTGGTGGGGGTCTGCGGGGGGCTTAACGGAATCTGGAAGACCCCTTTAACAAAGGGGACCCCAGATCCCGCCCCCCCTGTAAATTGGTAAGGGGTACATTGTACCCCTACCATTTCACAAAGAAAGTGTAAAAAAATGTAAAAAAACACACAGACACCGTTGGGAAAGTCCTTTATTAAAAAAAAAAAAAAAAAACATTCCAGTGATGTAATCCAGTCTGTCCAGCGTTGTTCTCTATGTCCCGCGGTGATCCGATATCCAGCGCTGCAGTCTCCTCCAGTCTCCACTCCACACGAAACCCCCATGACGTACGAGGGGGCGGGGTCACCCGTTGCATCATAGGGAAAGCATAGGGCATAGGGCATAGCCAATGACGTAGGTGGGACTCCGCCTACGTCATTGGCTATTCCCGGCAAGCGGGGAAAGCCGGGGCTTTCCCCATGATCTGATGGGTGACCCCGCCCCCTCGTACGTCAGACCCCGCCTACGTCATTGGCTATTTCCTGGCAAGTGGGGAAACCCGGGCTTTCCCAGTGAAGTGCGGGTGACCCCGCCCCCCTCTGATGCAACGGGAAACCTCCTCTCTGGCTGGAGGAGGGGCGGTGCTGCAGCTCGGGGATCCTATCTGCCAACAAACACTCCGAGAAGCCACAACAAATCCATCATCCGGGCTTCTTCTAACAAACATCACATCCGGGGGTTATGTCTTCATCAGAGCTACTCTTCCCCTCCCCCAGCATTGGAACTCTGCCGAAACCATTGCTGAAATGAGACTATTTGCTATAAACTGCCCAGGAAGGATCGTTGTGAAATGTTTTATTGAACCGGAAAGGATTTCTGGCTTTATAAAGTTGTCTTCTCTTATTGATCAGTAAGGTGTCAGTGTTTAGATCAGATTTTTTCGGGTACAATTTCTAATTAAAGTTGATATGAAACATGTAATACTTTATTACCATAATATAGAAAGGTAGATAATTACCTATTTCTATCAAAGATGTAATATTTATGTGAATATTCTGATTATGACACAGGAAGAACAAAATATGTGCATCAATTTGATTCCTCTGCAGTGTAATAAATGAATAGACCCCGCCCCTTCTCACGTTCCCCATCAGGTCCGCTCAGCCTTACACCCAGTGAAGGTGACCCCGCCCCCCTCTGATTTTTTTTTACATTTGGCATGGAGTTCCCCTTAAAATCCACACCAGACCTGAAGGGTCTGGTATGGATATTTGGGGGGAACCCCACGTCATATTTTTTTAAAATTTGACGCAGGGTTCCCCTTAATACCCATACCAGACCTGAAGGGCCTGGTATTTGAATTTGGGGAGACCCCCATGCATTTTTTTTTTATCAATTACTTTTCTCTGTATTGTCGGGAGCCGACAATTCATTATAGTCGCGAGTACTTTCAAATGCCTGTTTTTCCTTCAGAAATTACACTTTGTGCAGGGACAGTTCTAAGCACGGGAAACAAGTGCTACTTTACAGGCATACTATACACACTCCCTAGGTACGAAATTTAAAGGAATATTTCACTTTTATTGTTTCACTTTAAGCATTAAGAAAATCACTGCTCCCGAAAAAACTGCAGTTTTTAAAACTTTTTTTTTGCATTGATACATGTCCCCTGGGCCAGGACCCGGGTCCCCAAACACTTTTTATGACAATAACTTGCACATAAGCCTTTAAAATTATCACTTTAGATTTTTCATGTTCGAGTCCCATAGACTTTAACGGTGTTCGGATGTTCGAACAAATTTATTGCCTGTTCGTATGTTCTGGTGCGAACCGAACTGGGGGGTGTTCGGCTCATCCCTACTGACCAGGAGAGCTTCTAGCAGAAGCTGTGTGGTTACCCGTGGGCCACGCGGCATGGATCTGCCAGGCTGATGCCAAGATCAAAAGAGCTCTCTAAAACCCTCAGAAAAAATGTTTTGATGTGTATGCTTTTAGCAAGGGATTAAAAATACATGGCAAATTATTTGAATCAGTCATTCCACTTAAAGAAAATGAATCTACAAGTGGCATGGATTTCAAAGAGCTGCTTATTTATCTGATCCTGCAGTTCAGCCCAAGAGCTAAATATATATATATATATATATATATATATATATATATATATATATATAATCACCGTTTTTAAAGATAGCTCTTGCTCTTGCACTGTCGAAGTGCATACATCTACAATCAGGAAGAGAATTAACCAGTTTATCTTGCTTGGAAAAAGCCTTTGCTGTCTAAAAAGAAGAGAGGCTTTGCCTGACCGAGGTGGAGTGAGGATGCACCAGAACTGAGCTCCTGTAATACAAAAGGAAGTTGTATTCATTCACCATTTTGGCTCTGAAGAAGAGGATTCTCACTCAAAACATGTAAGCCATTCCTAACACCACCTGGTCTTCTGACAGTACCAGCCCTTTGAATCTGACCTGAGGGTGGCTCTCTGCATCTGCCTGTGCTGTGACATGCTTTTGTACTACATTTGTATGTGAGTACAACCATTGTTGATTTTACTTAGAATAAAAGTCTATTTTGGTAATACGCTAGGTCAGAGCGCCCTTCCTTTGCTATTGTTTTACAGTTATAAAGAATACCCATTGTCCTAAGGAGGGCATCAAGGCTCTTGACGTAGAGGGAAGTTACCTATACTATGCCTCCCCAGGCCCACTACTTGAGAGCAGAAGAATTACTTTGAGATTACTGTTTGAGCTCCTGTAATCCCTGAGCTATTTCTCACCCTAGCAGTGACACTACGCTGATCCCCGACCTCCTGCTATGCTAGCGAAGCGCTGGCCATCCTCCCAACCACCCAGTGTCAGCAGTAACTTTTCGGGATTCTTGGAATCTTTCTTATTCCATCATGTGGGCAGACCCAGCGCTATAGCCAAGATGGCGTCTAGCTCCATGATGGTGCAGCCTTCTTTCCCAGAAGACCACGCTATTCCTCGTGCTGACTCTCAGGTACTGTACTCTCACCCTGCACATTCTGCCCACACCATCTGACATGGTAGATATGGAAAAAGATTGGGATCTCTGTGAACACATCAGGGCTCTCCCCACTAAATAAATGGGTTAAAAACAAACATGGAGTCCACTTTCCTGAGTTGCCAATAGCAACATATCTTATTGATAATCACTGATTCGTCAGTGAGACGGGATACCTCCAAAGCTCAAATAAGTCAAAATGTAAAGAAAAGAGCAATGGAACAAAGTACTGTCCCAAAGGAGAGCTATAAGGAGGATCAGCCATGGAATGTCAAATTGAAAAATAGCTTTATTACGTTTACGAGTGTAAAATATGGCCACTACAAATATTGAAAAAACATAGCAGTGAAGAGATAAGCCCCTAGGGTGGGGCTTTAAAGGCACTACCACACAAATAATAGAAAATAGTAAAGTTTTATTTAACATTATTAAAGAAGATATATTGAATATTGCACATAGCCGTGGATACAATGTATACAAAAAATGCAATGAAAGATACAGCTTCCTGAGGTTGACGCGTTTCGGAGATGAATGTTGTCTCCTTCATCAGGGATTTAACATAAAGTGTGATATCTAAAAAATTCAAATGCAAAATGATCAACAATAAATTAACCCTTCCATGAAATACTAAATGGTCATACAAAGAACACCAAGGGTATTAGTAACTTACATCTTGGCCATTTGCATATACATAAAAGTATCCACATTTGTTTAAAATAAAATGACACTGTCACGTGGAGTCCTCTGTATATACCGTCCACATTGTTGTTACTCAAATCCAATTTGAATTTGGATGGAGAAATCTCCAAATAATATATAGGGACCAAGTCCCAGAACACACCAGGGAGAGTTGAAATCTAGATCCCTAGAAACAACCAAGACGTGTACTGGGGCCCAAAAAGCGGAGAACCTGGGAAAAAGGCACATATAATAAAATTAAATGTGTGTGTCATTAACATTACAGAGGACTCCACGTGACAGTGTCATTTTCTTTTACATAAATGTGAATACTTTTATGTACATGCAAATGAATCAGATGTAAGTTACTAATACCCTTGGTGTTCTTTGTATAACTATTTAGTATTACATGGAAGGGTTGATTCATTGTTGATCATTTTGAATTTTATAGATGTCACACTTTCTGTTAAACCCCTAATGAAGGAGACAACATTCATCTCCGAAACGCGTCGGACTCAGGAAGCTGTATCTTTCATTGCATTTTTTGTATACATTGTATCCACGGCTATGTGCAATATTCAGTATATGTTCTTTAACCACTTCAGCCTCGGACCATTTGGCTGCCAAATGACCGGATCACTTTTTGAGATTCGGCACTGCGTCGCTTTAACTGACAATTGTGCGGTCGTGCGACGTTGCACCCAAACAAATGCTATTTTTTTCCCACAAATAGAGATTTCTTTTGGTGGTATTTGATCATCTCTGCGATTTTTGTTTTTTCCGCTATAAACAAAAGAAGGGCGACAATTTTGGAAAAAAACACTATCTTTTATTTTTTGCTATAATAAATATCCCAAATTTTTTCCTCCGTTTGGGCCAATATGTATTCTTCTACATATTTTTGGTAAAAAAAAGCACAATAAGCGTATATTTATTGGTTTGCGCAAAAGTTATAGCGTCTACAAAATGGGGGGTAGTTTTATGGCATTTTTATTATTATTATTTATTTATTTTTACTAGTAATGGCGGCGATCTGCGATTTTTATTGTGACTTCAACTTTATGGCGGACACATCGGACACTTTTGACACATTTTTGCGACCATTGTCATTTATACAGCGATCAGTGCTATAAAAATGCACTGATTACTGTGAAAATGACACTGGCAGGGAAGGGGTTAAACACTAGGGGGCGCTGAAGGGGTTAAGTGTGTCCTATGGAGTGATTCTAACTGTGAGGGGGTGTGGCTATGAGTGACACGTCAGTGATCTCTGCTCCGGATCACAGGGAGCAGAGATCACTGTCCTGTCACTAGGAAGAACAGGGAAATGCCGTGTTTACATCGGCATCTCCCCGTTCTTCCTCTTCCGACTGCAATCGTGGGCCGCCCGGGAACATCGAGTTCCCGGGACATGCGGGCGCATTCATGAGGCACGCGCATGCGCCTGCTGCCATTCTGCCGATATATATCGCCATGCGGCGGTCGGGAAGCGGTTAATAAATGTTAAAAATTACTTTACTATTTTCTATTATTTGTGTGGTCCCACCCTAGGGGTTTCTCTCTTTACTGATATGTTTGGGATGTGGCACACCTTTAAAAGTTTTCTCTATCAGAATTCCTTTTCAAACATTGCGGTGGAACCAGCCCCCTTGTGCACCCAGTAATAAAAACACATACAGACAAAAATGACAACGTTGTGACAATATGGCGCCAACCACAGGGCCCCACTCATACACACACACACACATGCAAGGACCAGCTATGAAGGGAATTATGCTGCTAGAAAAAGAAAGGGGACAAAGCTTTCTCTTGATCCTGAGTAATCAATAGTCACTAACTACACATACTACATGTCCATGTATCAGGCTTGTATGGTTATAGTGTAGAGGGATTACCTCAGCAAGTAGATCATTCATAAAGAGATAAGCTAAGAGTCTGTAGCCTAAGTTGCAGGATGGACCTACCAGCAAATACTGGGTTCAAAAGACTGCCGGAGTACCAGTGGCAATATGACTGAGTGGGCAATAGACAAACTGAGCCGGACATGAGAAGATAAACTGGCTGTATGGCATACTATGTATGCATGTGTGAACTACACAGTTCCTTTTCCCAGTGTGGCATGTCAAAACGGTGCTCAGTGATGGAATAAGTGCACTGGGTATTAACAGGATAATGAGGGGGGAACAGAGAGGGTTGTGAATATAAGTTGCCCATAGGCTCTCACCAGTCCGAGTTCATGGCTACAAGAGCCATAGTAATTTGAGCCCGTTCCCCTCGGTATTGAGCCTGTAGATAAACACTGGTATCAGCTGATGGATAAATGCTGGTGTAGTTTTGTCAGCCTGTGGCAGTCTGGTGTATAGTGTCCATTCTCTGAACATACGGTCGGAAGTGAAGTAAGGTGGCTACGGAGGCTCACAGGTGGCTCGTCCGGTCATTCCGATCGGAAGTGGTGGTTTGATGTTAACTTGCACACTTTCTGGAACACAGGATGGAACACGGTGGATCGTGGGGCTGGGTTGGCGCTGCCTACGTCAATGCGTTTCGCACTTGTGACTGTGGGCTTCCTCAGGACATTTGACATAAGTTATCTTCATTCTTTTAAAGGGACCTATGCCCAATCAGTGTTGATTACGTCAGAATTCCATTTTGGTGCCATCTTGTGGTGACAGATCATACTGCAGTGATTAAAAAACAGGTAACAGGTGGAAAGAATTGTTAAACTGACAGTATTGATTGCATCATATAACCGAGGTAGATCTACACGGGACAAAGGTCTGAGTCCCCACCGTTCACGCACAGTCAATCAAGGATAGGTGAATCTAGGATATTGGATTCGGTCAAATCGCACATTTTTAGTAATAAGGTGGAATCCAGTTGAATTATGGTTCAAGGAAAATTTTGAGACTCAGCTCATTATTTAGGCCTTTAGTTTGGGAAGTATCTAGCCTAAATATCCAAGATTTTCCTTCCTAAATAACACTGTGTCATAGTCGCTTCTACGTTTTGTTTATGGAATAAAACCCCTTGACCCTCAGGCTGGTGTATTTCCCGCCATGGCATTGTATGAAATGTTGGTCCACTGGGGTATCCTCCTTTTGCCTAATGTTTTTGGTGTTCACCGAATCTGATGCAGAGTTGACGTTTGGTTTTGCATACGTAAAGTTTTTTGCATGGGCACTCCAAAATATAGAGGACTAGCATTGTGGCACAGTTAAATTGTTTAATCTCATATTCATGTCTCCTTTCAGAGTTGATGAAGACCCTAGAGCGTTCAAAATAGCTGCACATGCCACAGTTCCACAGGGATACAGTCCTTTGAGTCTAGGTAAGTCAGTAAGCCAGTTTCTATTTCGTGGGCGAATAAACTCAGACTGGACCAGTGTATCATCTAGATTTCTGGCTCGTTTTGCCACCATATGGGGCCTGGAGCCGACAATATCCTCCATATCCTAAGATTTTACCAATTTGGTCCCATTGTGTGCCATATTGTGTTATCAATCTTACTGGTCTCTCTGGTTCCTCAGTAGCCCTATCTCGCGTACGTAGAAGGTCTGCCCTGGTTCTTTGCCCAGCAATTTTCCTAGCTCTTCTAAGAGTGCGGTGGGGATAGCCTCTTTCCCTGAAAACTCAGTAGAGTTGGTCTGATTTACATCAATAGTCTTCCTCAGTTGAACAGTTCCTCCGCATACTGAGGAACTGACCAACCGGGATCCCGCAGATGAGTGGCTTGGGATGATGGCCATCTGCTGAGAGAAGGGTGTTGGCTGCTGTCTACTTCCTATAGGTTTTGGTTACCAGTTTCCCACCCTCCAATCAAATGGAGAGAACGAGGAAAGAGATCTCATGGGGGTCTACCACATAGGTCAAATGTATGTTCTGAGTGTTGTGGCCTAGTTCATTCATGAATTCCAGTAATTCAGTACTGGACCCCTCCAGACCATTAGAATGTCGTTGATGTACCTCAGCTAAGTGCAGGCGTGGCCAAGGCACATCGACTAGGCGTAAACCACCTCCTCCTCCCACCATCCCAGATGGAGGCAGGCATAGGCGGGTGCCCCCATAGAGGTACCGCATTACTGTTGGTAATGGTGTCCCAAAAATTTGAAAAAATTATGTTTTAGTGCCAAGTCAAGGAACTCAATGGCAAACTCATTTTGCGCCCCCATGGTGGGGAATTTTTTCTCCAGAAAATTGTATGCTGCAGATATTCCCCATTCGTGTGGTATAGATGTATATAGATGTATATAGTGCCTCTACGTCAGGCATGTCCAAAATTCCGGCCCACGGGCCAATCACGGCCCGCGTTCTGGTATCAGACGGCCCGCCTGGTAATTTTAACATGTATATCTTTTGTGGCCCCCAATGAATCCCCGAACACCGGGGGCCACAAAAGATAGATATGCTGGCTGCCTTAGAGGGGACGAGTGCCGTGCATACAGGAGAGGAGTATTTCCTGTTTACACGGCGTCCTGTGTAAAAGGAAGTCCCGTCTCCTGCGCTGCCATTGGACAACTGTTCTGTCCATCATAGGAGGTGGGACTTTCAATTAAAGAGGCCTAGAAAACAGGAGTTTCTCCTGTATGTCTGTCGGCGCTCGTCCTGCCCCCTCCCTGTCTCCTCCAAGGCTGCAGATGGGCATGAATCAGGCTGCACTGATGGCAATGGTGAATCTGTATTCATGTCAATGTGGGTGCTGCATTAATGGCAATGGAGTGGGTGCTACATTCATGGTAATGGAGTGGGTGCTGCATTCATGGCAATGGAGTGGGTGTTGCATTCATGGCAATGGAGTGGGTGCTGCATTCATGGCAATACGGTGGGTGCTGCATTCATGGCAATACTGTGGGTGCTGCATTCATGGCAATACGATGGGTGCTGCATTCATGACAATCTAGTGTGGTATACATGGCAATGGAGTGGGTGCTGCATTCATGGCAATGGAGTGGGTGCTGCATTCATGGCAATACGGTGGGTGCTGCATTCATGGCGCTAGATATGGTGATAACATAAAATTATGTAGCAACTGGAATATAGGTATACATAAAGTGTGTGTGTGTGTGTGTGTGTGTGAGTAAGCACACATAATATTAAAACATTTGTTTAAAACATAATGTCCATAAATGATCCAAAATCTTGTATGATTAGCACCTGGAGGCAGCTCCCTTAGAGTGAAGCGATGGGCTCTGTGTAAAAATGGGAACAGAGGGGCGCCAGACTGAGTGCAGTATAAATCATATATTTAATAAAAACAAGTAGTAACTCACAGGTTAAATTAGAGGAGTTTGGTATGTGGTGAAAATCGCCAGTCATGGAGTCTCATAAACGTCCTATTTAGGGTCCTGTTTTCCCTTTGCAGCCTGGGGCACTGGTATGATCTTACAGGGATCCAGAGAAGAGCTTCCTGGCTCCCAACCTTTTCGCTGGGTACTTTTTTCTGAGCCTGATGGGGGGCCGATAGGGATACATCCTGTGCCAAATTTGCTCCTGGTGGACAGCTCTTACTGTTAAATAGACATGTGCAATTCGTTTAGTTCCGAATTCGTTTTTTAACGAATTTTGACAAATTCGTTAATTCCGAAATTTTTGAATTTCCGAAATTTTGAATTTCCGAGTTTTCAAATTTTGAATTTTAAAATTTCTGAAATTCCGAATCTTGAAAGGAAATTCCAATACCTATAATTTAATAGTTATTATTAGTTAGTTATTATTTCGAATTTTACAGATTTTTCTTTCTTTTTTTCAGATTTTTGAAAATTCTAAATTCCAAAATTCGAAAATCAAAAATTTGAAAATCAGAAATTCCAAAATTCCAAATGCGAAAATTCAAAAATCAGAAATTTGAAAATTTGAAAATTTGAAAATTCGGAAATCTGAAAAATCGGAAATTCGAAAATTTGGAAATTCAAAAATTTGAAAATCGGAAATTCGAAAATCAGAAATTCTAAAATTCCAAATGCGAAAATTCGGAAATCGGAAATTTGAAAATCCAAAATTCCAGAAATTCAAAAATCGGACATTTGAAAATTCGAAAATCGTAATTTCGAAACTAGAAAATCTGAAAATTCTGAATTAAAAAATTTGGAAATTCAAAAATCAGAAAATATGGATCTTTGAATTTTTGATTTTGCAAATTCTTGAAATTCCGAACTTTCGAAATTCCGAACTTTCGAAATTCCAAATTCCGAACTTTCGAAATTCGAAATTTCCACATTTCCAAATTTCCGAATTTTCCAGAATTTCTGAAAAAAGCAAAAAGCAAAATTCAAATGAAACGAAAAGTGCACATGTCTACTGTTAAATGCCTTACAAACTGTGTAGGGGAATTTCCCTGATGGATTCTTGGAGGTATCACAAATTGCTTTACTTTTTGGGTAAATTATCGCCCAAGGAGCATGCTCTGCTGGGGTTTTTCGCCTTCATCTGGATCAACTGTAGGTGAAGGATTGTGTATATAGGATTGTATGATTATTATTTTTTTGGGTTGAACTAGATGGACTTGTGTCTTTTTTCAACCTGACAAAGTACTCAGATTCTACACAACTTCTTTCTCATAAACAAACTCCATATGGGGACCCAGTTGGTGATGACTCCGTATTACATTAAACAATGGGGAAAAGAACTTAAGGTGGAATTTCCCCCCCTCCCCAGATCTGGAAAATATTCAGATGAACCCATGTGTCCTTCATCAGCATTCGAATTCAAGAAACCTCTTACAAATTTCTAACTAGAGGACCCTCTCTCACCTGGCTCAGATGTTCCCTGGCTCTGACGCCAGGTGGTGGAGAGGGTACAACCATAAGGGCACCTTTCTTCATCCATGGTAATCCTGCCCCCAAATGAAATGCTTCTGGGAAGCGATCACACCCTGGACTGAAAAAACAACCCTTAAACCAGTGAAGTGTACACCATTACAGTATTTGTTCCATGATATACTGTACCTTCCTCCTTTAAATCATATAGGAACAGCATAACTCCACACTTGTGGCTAACACGGCTAAAGGCTTGATCCCCCAGATATTGGAAACAGACGACTTGCCCTATGCTAGGAGGTGAACAATATAATTGAGGCAGAACAATGGATTCATGATGTTAATAATAAACTTGATGTCATAAACCAGGTGTGACCAGGCTGTGTGGATTGCAGCAGAGGAAACCAAACGCATATAAGGTGAATAATATAATGATTTATTAAAGTAAGTCAATAATATAAATACAACCACCTCAAATATGACACAGTGCAATAAACCAACCAACAGACAGTGACCCACAAATAACAACAGACAGATATGTACAATAAATGGGAAATGCCAGAATCATAAACAATAGCCAGGCCAGGGTCATCAACGGGGGATCAGCAGATGGGGTAGGGAACAACAGAACAGGGAGAGGATGGATGGATCAGAACAGGGAGACAGGATCAGGTAACAGATTACAGGTTACAGGTTCAGGATAAGAATCAGATCACAGGCAAGCAGGTCAGGGCGCAAGGACGATACCAAGGCGATGAGAGTACTCATCAGCCGGGTATATATGTGAATGCCAGTAATTGGCCTCAAGTAACACCTGAGCGCAGGAGGTGCTGTCTGCTCCACACTGCCGGGATACACCCGCTGGTGGACACCTGTACTACGGCCCAAGGATCCAACAGTGCCACCAGCAGGTGAGTCCTCTCACTACAGGTCCGGAGTGTTAAACGACACCCGCTGGTGGACACTGGTACTGCGATCCAAGAGACCGACAGTGCCACCAGCAGGTGAACCCTTTCCTGACACTTGATAAATTGAAGGATGTAGGGTCAGGATGGTTGTACTATTCTCATGGGATACCGGAAACGTGAGAGTCCACCTGCTCAGGTTGTTTACCTATCTACTAATCCCGATACAATTGGTTTCTGTAGTGTTATTATTAACCACTTCAACACCTGGCTTTTTTTACCACCTCAATACTGGGCCTATTCTGGCACTTCTCTCCTACATGTACAAATCATCATTCTTTTGCTAGAAAATTACTCAGAACCCCCAAACATTATATATGTTTTTTTAGCAGACACCCTAGGGAATAAAATGACGGTCATTGCAACTTTTTTTTCTTGCACGGTATTTGCGCAATCATTTTTCAAATGCCTTTTTTTGGAAAAAAAATGGTTTCATGAATTAAAAAATAACAAAACAGTAAAGTTAGCCCAATTTTGTAAAATATGAAAGATGATGTTACGCTGAGTAAATAGATACCTAACATGTCACGCTTTAAAATTGCGCACACTCATGGAATGGCGCCAAACTTCGGTACTTAAAAATCTCCATAGGCGACGCTTTAATTTTTTTTACAGGTTACCAGGTTAGAGTTACAGAGGAGGTCTAGTGCTAGAATTGTTGCACGTGCTCTAACGCACGCGGCGATACCTCACATATGGGGTTTGAATGGCGTTTACATATGTGGGCGGGACTTACGTGTGCTTTCGCTTCAGATCGCAAGCTACCGGGGACAGGGGCGTTTTACATTTTTAATTTTTTTTTATTATTATTATTTTTCTTTTACTTAATTTTTTTTTATTTTTACACTTTTAATTTTTTTTTTTTTTTTTATCACTTTTATTCCTATTACAAGGAATGTAAACATCCCTTGTAATAGGAATGGTGTGTGACAGGTCCTCTTTATGGAGAGATGTGGGGTCAATAAGACCCCACATCTCTCCTCCAGGCTGGAAAGCATGAGATCGTGATTTTTTTTTCACCAATCTCATGTTTACTAGCCGCAATGGCGGCTTTGTTTATATCTGAGAACCCGGGCGTGACGTCATCACATCGCGCCCGGGCCTCCGACGGTCATAGAGATGACTGGTGACCATCTGGCCTGTGACCTATGCTTCTCCTCCGGCACCGGACGATTCATTCTCCGGGCCCCCGATGGCACGGGAGAGCCCGGAGAAGCACCGGATGGTGGCGGGAGGGGGGGATGTCCCCTCCCGCCGCCTATAAGGACGATCAAGCGGCAGAACCGCTGCTATGATTGTTCTTATGGCGCACAGAATCGCCGGCAGAACAAAAGGATATCTGAATGATGCCTCTAGTTGCAGGCATCATTCAGATATCCCCCCACAAAGCCCAGGACGTCATATGACGTCCACCCAGGATGGGAGATCCCATCTGGTGACGTCAATTGACTATGGCTGGGTAGGGAAGTGGTTAAACTAGATCTTGTTGTGAAGCAACCCATTTACTTCCTGTACTTGACCATTGGTACATGACGCATTGATATATCTGGTTTGTGTCTGCTCTGCTTATGCAGAGTGGACACAGACACAGACCACTCTCCTCTATGGGTGGTCATATGTAAACTGACCGCCTGTCTATTACACCCAAACTGATTGTATGTAGGCTGGTGTAAACAGACATGTGTAGAGGAGAATGGAGGGCAAATTCGGGTGTGCCTGAAAAACTGACAGGCAGACCCCATCGGTCCGCTCATGTGAAAAGGGCCTTATGCTTACACATTCCCATGTTTTTTGTTTAAAAAGTTTAATGATTTCCTTGAAATGCATGAACCACTGTGCACTAACCACTAAACTTGTCACCCCACAGCTGGAGGCTTGTATACGGTCATATGTCAATTGCACTATACATACAGTATGTCATGAATGACCTGTGATTCTTTCCCAGGCGTTGATTATCTATTGCTGTATATTATTCCAATTTTGTACTTTCTTGGTCTCTTTCAATACTTCCTTTTTTTTGTATTGCAAAATCTCAATAAAACTTGATTACAAAAAAGTATATTAACATAAGACTAGAGTTTGACGTTGAACATATCGGCAAAGAACAGGCCTTCTGAAATAATGTTCTGTGGATTATACACACCACTATTTAGATATCAGTACACATCCCTAAGGTTTGCTCAAATTTTTGCACCACTTACACGATGCTTTACTCCTATGTACACACAGAAAACAATTGTAGCCTTAGCGATCCTCCTGTGATCTGATGATTCAAATACCGAGTTGGTAGGCTGCAGTAACAGTAGACATTAACATAGGAATTTCTCAAACAGAAGAAATTGAGGGTCATAGACTGGCTTAGTCAGAGCCCTGATTTAAATCATATTTACATTTTTACATTTTGTGGAGGCATTTGAAATGGGCAGTTCATGGAAGGAAATGCACAAACATCTTGCAACTGAAATTTTACATGGAGTAATGGCTAAAAAGTTCACCAAACAATGTCAGCAACTGAGTTATGCACAATGATAATTTTTCAGAGGGCTGTAGATGTCATATTTATAGCAGCAGAAAGGATATCTCTAGAAATCTTATAGAGTAGGGAAAATCACTTTGTTCAAAAGGTTTAAGTGGATCAGCATGATTTAGAGCAAATAGGTAAAGTTCCCCACCACCCCATAGCAGATTTACTGCCACAGGGTAGCCGTTCTGCGCAAGATCACGTATACGTGATACACGCTTCCTGCGTGTTCCCAGGGCCCTTATTTGGCAGATAAGAGAGCAGATCTATGTGAGTACAAGCAGCACACTGACACAAAAACACATAGTTAGGCATAGTTTAACCTCCTGACCCCCCCCCCCCCCAGGTAACCCTTTCACTGCCCTGTCACCAGTGTCAGTACAGTGTACAGATTTTTTTACTGATTCACTGTATAACTTTTAGGGGTGTGTTAGCGTCATTTAGCATCAATCCCAGACAGATAACGTCAGTTTGCCTGCCACATATTCACTATCAAATTTCAACCCTTTTATTGCCAGCAACACCATAAACCTCCACTTTCAGTATAGTGTCTGAACGAATCAGGATTTTTGATCAGATCAGAACTATACTAGCGTCCCCAATAGTATAGCGTCCCCAAAAATGCAGTTAGCAGGATCAACACAGACACCTGCCAGCACCTGTGTTTAGCCTCCTCTGCCCCCGCCCCCCCCCCCACCAAGTGCAGTGTCAGTAGATCACTGTTATTTCTGATACACAGTACACAAAATCACACGGTAAGCAAGATCAGACTCGGTCTCTGCTAGCACTACCAGGTAAATTTTTATTTGTAGTGGTTCAAGCAGTCCCTGACAGCCAGGTGCTTTTTTTCCCATGAGTCACACTAGGTACCTATAAATTTTGTGGCCAAAATGTCCAATGAAAGGTACACTAGTGAAGAGGCCTACAGGATTCTGAGTATGTCAGCTGAGAGAGAAGGGCAGTCCTCACTGACTGAATCAGGCTCAAGACTCGTACACACGTCCGTTTTTTTCGGCAAGAAAACTGCTGGGAGAGCTTTTTGCCGAGAAAAACGTTTGTGTGTATGGTTTCTGCTGGGAATCTCGACGAAAAAAATAGAGAGCCTGCTCTCTATTTTTCTCATCAGGATTCTCGGCAGAGTGTTTCCTGCCGAGAAGCCCGGTCGTCTGTATGCTTACCTGTCCAGGGAAACCCGCGCATGCTTGATGAGACTTCGACGCAAGGGTAGGGTAGGGTGTAGCAAGATGGCGGCGAAGGCATCGAATGTGACGAGCGCCGGCTCGTCGTAGTCGATGACGTCACCGCGTTCTTGCCATTCAAAAGAACGACGGTTCTTTTGAATGGCGCATGTGTACATAGGACTTGGCAAGACAAGCTTGCCAGGAATCCCGTCGAGAAAACCGTTTATTTTTTGACGTGATTCCCACCTGTGTGTTTGAGGCCTGAGAATAGGAACCTATAGAGAGCAGCAGCACCCTGACAGATAGCTCAGACGATAGAGAAGAGGTTCCTTCTAAGGTCAGGCATACCTGGCCCCATACCCAGATTGCTGAAGTGCTAGAATCACACAATTCTCATATGCAGCAGAGTGCCAGTACTAGTGCTGCACTACCTTTTGTTGATTTGGCGAGCAACAGCGCCCTAGTACATCCTGGTCTTTTACACACCAGCACTGCAGTATCACTTGGGGATGTGGCAAGTCCCAAGTGCAGTCCAAGCTGGTGCATTGGCTAGCACAAGTAGTGTCCAACAGGCACCAAGAATTCGAACACAGGCCCGTAGAGCCCACACTGTCTTTCTGGATGTGCTTGCAAGTCCTGATTGGCAGTCCATAGATTCAACAGCACCTGTACTTCTCCCATTCACTGCCCAACCTGGAATTCAGGTGGAAACAGCAAATTTAAATACTCCCCGTGATTTAGTTTGAGTTGTTTTTCACAGAAGATCTGTATCGATTGTGGACCAAAGCAATTTATATGCTAATCAGTTTTTCCCCACCAGCCCAAATTCAAACCTTGCCAGACAATTTGCATGGAAACCTATCGTGGTTTCCAAATTTAAAACTTGTTTGGGCCTAACCCTCAACATGGGCATTACTAAAAAGAATGAGTCACGGTCATATTGGTCCACAGACCCAATTCATCATATGCCCATTGTTCTCTGCTGCCATGGCCAGACGTAGATATTAGATTATATGAGATAGCTCCACTAAGTTCGGCCCCTTGTAAATCATCTTAACCAGAAATTTGCAAACGTGTTAACCACCCAACAAAGGGTTTGCGTAGATGAGTCCCTCATAAATTTTTCTGGCTGCCCTGCATTCAAACAGTATCATCTGGGGTCAAAATGTATAAGCGAGACACTTTTTAGACACCTTTTTGATCTTGGAATTGGCTCATGTGACAGCGTGCGAACTAATCAATGGGGCTTTCCCCAACGGCTTGTAAATACCTGACTTAGAAAGGCGGAGAAAGCCTTCTTAAGAAATAATGAATTGCTCACAGTAAAGTAGAAGGACAAATGCAGACATGACATTCCAAATTTGCACGACATCTGGTGGTGTTGAGAAGCCCCTCTGTGTCCACGACTACAACCTTAAAGAGGAAGTAAACCCTGATGGGTTTTTCTTCCTCTTTATTTCCCTGCAAAGGTAAAGCATCGCATAGTAGCCCATTATGTGTCACTTACCTGCAAACGAAGCCTGCGATGTCACCCCTGTCCCCACTGGCTGGAAGCGTCCATCTTCAGGCCTCTTCCTTCTGGGGCCTCAGACTCCGGCTCTGTGACTGGCCAGAGTCGTGTGACGTCACTCCCACGCATGCGCACGGGAGCCGCCAGTCAAGGCATGATACCTTTTAGAAATGGCACGACCGTGCCCTTTCTAAAGTGCTCATGCGCCGAAGACATCAGCGCACGGGTATATTGTAAATATCTTCTAAACCGTACAGGTTTAGGAGATATTTCCAGCACCTACAGGTAAGCCTTAATATAGGCTTACCTGTAGGTAAAAGTGAAGTGGTTGTACAGAGTTTACAACCCCTTTAGCATGGGAGGGGTGGACTTCAATGACCAGATGATGAAGCCGTACTTAGTTTCCCATAAAGTAAGACACCGGTACAAGAAAGTCTGTATATTTATTTCAATTGGCTCTGTACAATGCTTTTGTACTTTACAAAGCAACAGGATGAAGTGGATCCTTCCTAAAATTTCAAGAAAAGATCATCATGGACCTTCTGTATCCAGAAAGTGCTGTCTCTCAAACTTCCAATCCAGATGCAGTGAGCCAGTGTCATGGAAACCCTGTCAGGAACAGACGCCCTGGACTTCCTGGTTCCCGCCCCCGCAGGTGACGCCCGAAGGGCTATTTAAACTCCTCACTTGCAGACAGTCCCTGCTGTCTGCTCTACAGCGTTTATCCCAAGTGACCTGATCTGCCTTGTTTACCTGTATCTGACCCGGCTTCCTGTGACCCTCCTGCTATCTGCCTGTACCTGACCATCGGCCTGTTTTCTGACTTCGGTATTGCCTGATCCTTTTGTGCCTCGCTGCCTGCCAGTTTACCCGACCCCGGCTTGTCTGACGATCCTGCCTGACCTTGGCTCTTGTTCACCTGCTGCTGCCTAGTGGTTCCAGTTTACCTGCTGTGCCTCCCGGTCCGGGTCATCTGCTGAGTTCCTGGTTCCTGTCTGCTCATCTGCTGGTTCCTGTCTGCTCATCTGCTGGTTCCTGTTCACCTGCTGCTGCCTAGTGGTTCCAGTTTACCTGCTGTGCCTCCCGGTCCGGGTCATCTGCTGAGTTCCTGGTTCCTGTCTGCTCATCTGCTGGTTCCTGTCTGCTCATCTGCTGGTTCCTGTCTGCTCATCTGCTGGTTCCTGTTCACCTGCTGCTGCCCAGTGGTTCCAGTCTACCTGCTGTGCCTCCCGGTCCGGGTCATCTGCTGAGTTCCTGGTTCCTGTCTACTCACCTGCTGCAGTTCCTGGTTCCTGTCTGCTCATCTGCTGGTTCCTGTTCATCTGCTGCTGCCCAGTGGTTCCAGTCTACCTGCTGTGCCTCCCGGTCCGGGTCATCTTCTGAGTTCCTGGTTCCTGTCTACTCACCTGCTGTAGTTCCTGGTTCCTGTCCACTCACCTGCTGTAGTTCCTGGTTCCTGCCTCCTCACCTGCTGGTTCCTGATCACCTGCGGTAGTTCTTGATCCTGCCAGGCACTCGTACCCCTTCCACCTCCGTGCTTCCTGTTATACCACCAGGGGCCGCCGGTGGGAGCCGTAAGGGAGGCCTCCCTCTGCTAACCGGGCTCGTCACCGTCAGGTACGTGACAGTAGCAGACAGCCATGTCTGAGCCCGAGCAGGGAGCCTCACCTATGGAGGAACTATGCCGACACCTGGCGGGACTGACCGAGGCCGTTAAGAGCCTCCAGCAAGGCTACACTCACCTGGAAGGACAAGTGCGGGCCCTCACCAACCCCGATGGAGCTCAAGGGGGTCCACGTGCCTCCACTTCTTCCGCCGGGGCAGGAGCTGTGCCCACGGTGGTCATGCTTCCCCCTGAACCCAGGGTCCCTACACCCGAAAGATTCTCCGGGGACCGGAGCAAGTTCAGGGCTTTCCGGAACTCTTGTGAGTTGTACTTTGCCTTACAGCCCCGCACCTTTTCCTTAGAAGCTACCAAGGTGGGCTTTGTAATTTCGCTGCTTTCCGGAGACCCACAGAACTGGGCCCACCGCCTGCTAGAACGCAAAGATGCGTCCTTGGACAGCCTTACACTTTTTTTTGACGCCATTGCCCAATTGTACGAGGACCCTCAGCTCTCGGTCACTGCAGAGAACGCCCTGCGGACCCTTCAGCAGGGACGCAGAGCAGCGGAAGATTATGTAGCTGAATTCAGGCGCTGGAGCGCAGACACCAGCTGGAATGACGCTGCCCTCCGTCACCAGTTTCGCATAGGCCTTTCTGACCCATTGAAGGACGAACTGGCTAGGGTAGGAATACCAGAAAATTTGAACCTACTGATCGATCTGACAATTCAGATCGATCGACGCCTGAGGGAACGGAGGGTTGAGAGGGCCACGGGCTTCACCCGGCCGACCTGGATGCTTCCCCGGGTCCCCAGTCATCCGCACCCAGCTTCTGCAGCACCCTTGACCCCCTCGTACGATGCTCCTGAACCCATGCAGCTTGGGGTCCTCCGCCCTTCCCTTACTCCGGAGGAACGCCAACGCCGACGCGCGCACAACCTGTGCCTGTACTGCGGGGAGCCCGGTCACTTCGTTAGGAACTGTCCCCTGAAGTTCCGTAAGTGCTTGTCAGTATTCCCTGCTGTGATCAACCCTCAGACTAAATCCTCCTCTCACTTCGCTCTTTCTATCTCCCTGCAGCTCCCAGGAAGGACCCTGCAAGTCGTTGCAATTATTGACTCTGGGGCTTGTAGTTGCTTCATGGACTCAACTTTTGCACGTACTCAACTTATTCCTCTACTTCCCAAGACCCATGGACTACGGGTTCACCTGGCTGATGGGTCCCTTATCAAGTCGGGGCCCGTGGTCGAAGAGACGGCTCCCCTACCTGTCACTGTCTTCTCCTCTACCGGGGTGCACCGAGAATATCTACGGCTGGATATTATCTCCTCTCCACTGTTCCCCATAATTCTCGGTATGCCCTGGCTACAAGCCCATAATCCTACCATTAACTGGGTCACGGGGGGTGATCACGTTTCCTTCCTCCTACTGCCAACGGTCCTGTGGCTCACACAAACCCCCTGGGCCTGCCACCTTAATGTGTACCGACACTGAGGCCGGAATACGTCAGGCCATCCCTGACGCTTACCTGGACTTTCTCGATGTGTTTAGTAAACAGGGGGCAGAGACACTACCACCCCACCGAGCCTACGACTGCCCCATTGATCTACTTCCCGGAGCAGCTATTCCTTTCGGTAGGATTTTCCCTTTAACGGAGGTGGAACAGGGGGCCCTGAAGGACTACATCGATGAGAACCTTTTAAAGGGGTTCATTCGCCCCTCTACGTCGCCAGCAGGCGCAGGCATTTTCTTTGTAGAAAAGAAGGACCATACCCTCAGGCCATGTGTGGACTACCGTGAACTAAATAAGGTCACCATTAAAAATCGTTATCCTCTTCCTCTGGTACCAGAGTTGTTCCAAAGATTGGGAGCTGCCGTTATTTTTACTAAGCTTGACCTCCGGGGAGCCTATAACCTGGTCCGAATCAAGGAGGGCGATGAGTGGAAAACCGCCTTCCGCTCCCGGTTCGGACATTTCGAATATTTAGTGATGCCCTTCGGGCTGTGCAATGCCCCTGCCACCTTCCAGTATTTAATTAATGATGTTCTTCTGGACTTTTTAGATCTCTTTGTGATTGCTTATTTAGATGACATACTAATCTTCTCTTCCTCCCTTGACTCTCATCGCAGGCATGTCAGAAGTGTGTTAGACCGGCTTCGGCAGCATAAACTATATGCGAAGGCTGAGAAATGCGAGTTTGAGCGGGAGAGCATAGCATTTCTGGGATTAATCATCTCTGGCGAAGGCATCAGGATGGACCCACAGAAGATCACCGCAATCTTGGACTGGCCAGCGCCAGTGGATAAGAAGGGAATCCAACGGTTCGTTGGATTCGCCAACTTTTATCGTAAATTCATCCGGGGGTTCTCCGCCATCATTGCACCCATTACTCAGCTAACCAAGCAAGGTACCCGCTTCCACTGGTCCCCTGAGGCCCAAAAGGCCTTTGAGGATCTCAAAGGGCTCTTCACCTCTGCATCCATCTTAAAACACCCAAATTCCTCCCTACCATTTGTACTTGAGGTAGATGCTTCTGAGGTTGCAGTAGGGGCAATATTGTCACAGAGGCAAGGAACCAAGGCTTTGCTTCATCCGGTGGCTTTCTTTTCTCGCAAATTATCTGCCGCAGAAAAGAACTATGATGTGGGAGACCGGGAACTCTTGGCGATTAAGTCCGCCCTGGAAGAATGGAGGTACTTACTTGAAGGTGCTGCTCACCCGATCTTAGTATTCACCGACCATAAGAACTTAGAGTACCTGAAAACTGCAAAAAGACTAAAACCACGACAAGCCAGATGGGCCCTGTTTTTTTCCCGGTTCTCCTTCCATGTGACATACCGCCCCGGTGCCAAGAACACTAAACCTGACGCCTTGTCCCGAATGTTTCATGGATCCAAAGAACTCTCCTCACCCGATACAATCCTCGCTCCTGGGAATTTTCTCCTACTTCAGGAGGACCTACTCTCCCGGATCAGACAAGCCACCACTAGACAGGAACCCTCTCCTGAACTGGATCTGCAAACCAAGGATGGATTACTCTGGCACCAAGACAGGATATTCATACCAGAAGAACTAAAGATAACTGTGCTAGAGCTCTGCCACGATCATGCCCTTGCTGGGCACTTTGGCGTGGCTAAGACCACTGAGTTGGTACAACGTACCTTCTGGTGGCCTCGACTACGCGAGGATTGCAGGAGGTTCGTGGAGTCCTGTACTACATGTACCCGGAATAAAGGGTCCAGATCCAAAGCCTGGGGACTACTGAAGCCCTTACCCGTTCCAGAGAGACCGTGGAAAATGCTTTCTATCGACTTCATAGTTGAACTCCCCCCGGCTGAGAATCACACCACCATCTTTGTGATTGTGGACCGTCTGTCCAAGATGGCACATTTTGTTCCTATGAGAGGGACCCCCTCGGCCCCGGAAACTGCACAAATGTTCATTAAAGAAGTCGTCAGGCTCCACGGGGTACCTGCTAATATAGTCTCCGATCGGGGGGGTACAATTTACCTCCCGGTTCTGGAGGTCCCTCTGCAAGACTCTGGGAATAGAGCTATCATTCTCTTCGGCTTACCACCCTCAAACCAACGGACAGACTGAGAGAACAAATCAGACCCTCGAGCAATATTTGCGTTGTTTCTCCTCCTTTGCTCAGAATGACTGGCTCTCCCTGCTTCCGCTAGCGGAGTTCTCCTACAATAACTCCATCCACTCCGCAACTAACCAGACCCCATTTTTTGCGAACTTCGGGTTTCACCCCACATTTCTGCCCAACTCTCTCCCTGAGTGCTCAGTGCCCGCAGTTCTGGAAAAAGTGAATTTCTTCTCCTCTAACAACCAGCTTCTACGCGAAGCCATGGCAAGAACTCAGGAGTATAACAAGACGGTCTACGACAGGAGGAGACGGGGTGAATTAGCGCTGGCACCGGGCGACCAAGTATGGCTTTCCACCATCAATCTAAGATTGGCTTGCCCATCCAAGAAATTGGGCCCCAAGTTTCTAGGGCCTTTTCCTATCAAAAGGAAAATCAACGAGGTGGCCTACGAGCTGGAGCTCCCCGACTCCCTGAGGGTCCACCCTGTTTTTCATGTTTCTCTATTGAAACCGTCAGTCTCCAACCCATTCCCAGGTCGGACCCCGACTCGCCCTGATCCCGTCATCATAGACGGGGAACAGGAATTCGAGGTAGAAGCTATTTTAGACGCACGAAGAAGAAATAGCCAGAGTCAATTTTTAATAAAATGGAAGGGTTACGGACCAGAGGAGAACTCCTGGGAACCCGAAGAGAACATTCACGCCAAAGACCTGATACAAGCCTTCAGGAGGTCTCACCCCGAGAAGTTTGCTCCTAGGGGCATCCGGAGGCTGCCCCTTGGGGGGGGGGCAATGTCATGGAAACCCTGTCAGGAACAGACACCCTGGACTTCCTGGTTCCCGCCCCCGCAGGTGACGCCCGAAGGGCTATTTAAACTCCTCACTTGCAGACAGTCCCTGCTGTCTGCTCTACAGCGTTTATCCCAAGTGACCTGATCTGCCTTGTTTACCTGTATCTGACCCGGCTTCCTGTGACCCTCCTGCTATCTGCCTGTACCTGACCATCGGCCTGTTTTCTGACTTCGGTATTGCCTGATCCTTTTGTGCCTCGCTGCCTGCCAGTTTACCCGACCCCGGCTTGTCTGACGATCCTGCCTGACCTTGGCTCTTGTTCACCTGCTGCTGCCTAGTGGTTCCAGTTTACCTGCTGTGCCTCCCGGTCCGGGTCATCTGCTGAGTTCCTGGTTCCTGTCTGCTCATCTGCTGGTTCCTGTCTGCTCATCTGCTGGTTCCTGTCTGCTCATCTGCTGGTTCCTGTTCACCTGCTGCTGCCCAGTGGTTCCAGTCTACCTGCTGTGCCTCCCGGTCCGGGTCATCTGCTGAGTTCCTGGTTCCTGTCTACTCACCTGCTGCAGTTCCTGGTTCCTGTCTGCTCATCTGCTGGTTCCTGTTCATCTGCTGCTGCCCAGTGGTTCCAGTCTACCTGCTGTGCCTCCCGGTCCGGGTCATCTTCTGAGTTCCTGGTTCCTGTCTACTCACCTGCTGTAGTTCCTGGTTCCTGTCCACTCACCTGCTGTAGTTCCTGGTTCCTGCCTCCTCACCTGCTGGTTCCTGATCACCTGCGGTAGTTCTTGATCCTGCCAGGCACTCGTACCCCTTCCACCTCCGTGCTTCCTGTTATACCACCAGGGGCCGCCGGTGGGAGCCGTAAGGGAGGCCTCCCTCTGCTAACCGGGCTCGTCACCGTCAGGTACGTGACAGCCAGCTGCATGAGAGGCATTTTCCTGATGCCATTTCTGGTACCCCAACCCAAAAGTCACACCAAAAAGATGTTGTGTCTGTAGCAGACACGGAATAAGAAGAGACACCCGGTTTTTCTGTCCCCCCTGTCCTGGTCAACCTGGTCTCTGCCTCAAGGACTACTTTCGTCGCTACCACACACTAGTGGAGTATTAGTATAGGGTACAGCATGGCACAGTCTAAGGCACACATTTACACAGTGTTTTGAAAGGTGTTAGGTAGTCAGGAAACTGGCTATCATATTTTGAGAGACCCTAAAATTACAGCCTGGAAAGTTTACAGTTTTTACAGTTTTTTAAGTTACAAAAAAAAGTTAAGAAAAAAGAACATAAAAAATGTAAAAAGTGGTAAGAAAATTAAAAAGTCACAAAAATAGTTGTTGTTTTATCAAGTTAAGCCCCGTACACACGATCGGTTTGACTGATGAAAACCGTCCGATGGATGGTTTTCATCAGACCAACCGATCGTGTATGGTACCCATCGGTCTTTTTTCCATCGGTTGTAAAAAATAGAACTTGTTTTAAAATTTTCCGATGGATAAAAAACCGATGGGAATTTCCGATCGTCTATGGGCAAGTCCATCGGTTAAAAAACCCACGCATGCTTAGAATCAAGTCGACGCATGCTCAGAAGCATTAAACTTCATTTTTCTCGGCTCATCGGAGTGTTTTACGTCACCGCGTTTGGAACGGTCGGTTTTTTGACTGATGGTGTGTGGCCAAGACTGATGAAAAACAGTTTCATCGGATTTCCGATGGACAAATCCATCGGACGAAAATCCATAGGTTATCTGATCGTGTGTACGGGGCTTTAATGTTCTATTTTTACTGTGTTTTATTATTAACCATTGTTTGCTTTGCAGGAACGCCATTTAGCTGCAGCACTGATCTGTTTATTCTGACAGCAGCAATGTGTGCTTTCAGAATACATATACGTCAGAGGTTGCAGCGCTGCTGGAGCAGACTTTTCATCCGCAGTTAAAAAAAGAACATATATGCCCAAGCATTAGGGGCCTGGGATGATCAGTGGGCAGATTGCTTTTATGCTTCGGCATATATAATTTCCTTCTTTTTTTTTGGTACATATTTCGGTTAAAAAAAAGTTGTTGTTTTATTGAGTTAATGTTCTGTTGTTACTGTGTTTTATGGTTAACCGTTGTTTGCTTTGCAGGAATGTCATTCAGCTGCAGCGCTGATCTGTTTATTCTGGCAGCAGCAGGGTGTGATTTCAGAATACATACATCAGTGATTGCAGGAGATTTCTCATACAAAAAAAAATTGGGGTGGTCAGTGGGTGGATCACCCCTATGCTTCGGAATATATTTTTTTCACTTTTTTTGGCTGAGATTTCTTTATCCACATCGATTGATGTGAATGAAGGAATCTGTTAGGTTATTTTTTTCATTCAGCCCACAGCTATTATTCTATTCTATTATGCTATTATTCAGATTTGTGAGATATGACCCCTGAGTGAGCAACCAGTGTGTTCTACTGAAATACTGGCCTCAGTTAGCTGAGCCCTAGAGAATGAATGCTTACCTCTAGGGTTTATTCGCAGTGGAAGGCCAAAGGGTTACATGAAGCCATGTCAGAGTTAGAAGAGAGACAGTACACTGTGAAATCCCCTTCAGACACAGAAATGTGAAGAGACATTGTTAATTTGCCTGGCTGTACCAGCTGTATAACTTGTGTAACTAAAGTTTTAGTGAAAACTGACTTGTAAAAAAGTAATACTTTTATAAAATGCTTGCTACAAGCCACATTTATGTATTCCTTTTTTTGGACACTCTTATGCCGCGTACACATGATCGGAAATTCCGACAAGAAAAGTTCAATGTGAGCGTTTGGTCGGAAATTCCAACCATGTGTAGGCTCAATCGGACATCTTCTGTCAGGATTTCCGACAACAATAATTTGAGAGCTGGTTCTCAAATTTTCCGACAAGAAAAGTTCTTGTCAGAAATTCTGATCGTCTGTATACAATTCCGACGCACAAAATTCCTATGCATGCTTGGAATCATTGTACTTAATTTTTCTAGGCTCGTCGTAGTGTTGTACGTCACCGTGTTGTACGTCACCGTGTTCTTGACGGTCGGAATTTCCGACAACATTTGTCTGACCGTGTGTATGCAACACAAGTTTGAGCCAACATTCCGTCAGGAAAAAAATCCACAGTTTTCTTGTTGGAATTTCCGACCATGTGTACGGGGCATTAGATGTGAGGACCCCATTGACTAATGGGAGCAAGCAAGCATTGTGCCCCAAGGCTCCAGCACTGCCTCAGCTGCCACATTCCTAATGTTTGCTGAAGGGTCAATTTTGATTTGTGTCTTTAAGTTTGTGGCCTATTCCAGTGCTCCAGAACTGTAAAGGTGCCACATAATGTTTCTGCAGCTGGACCTAAGCTGCCAAATTTCTAATGTTTGCTGCAGTGTAAATCCTGTGTTACAACTCAGTGTTTGCAACCTAATTCAGTGTTTGTGACCAATGTCACTTTATTTCCAGGTAAAACCTGCTTCTGTCTTTCGCTTTACACTTTAAACCTTACGAAGCTTCATTCATTTTGTCAAGCCACTACTTGTGGATCATTTCTCTCAAATAACACGCTCTAATTTGTATTTCAAGATAAAACTTGACTCATCTCTCTCTGTTTTATTGCAGCCTAACCAAACTGCTTACATATTGTCCAGCTACTATATAATATTTGTGGCTATTTCTCTCAAATAATGCAGTCTATTGTTTATTTCAAGATAAAGCTTGCCTCGTTTCTCTTACTTACATTTCAATCTTATCAAGCTGCTTGCATACTGTCCAGCCACTGAAGAATATTTGCAGCTAGTGTCCTACAAATAATACCCTCCAAGTTTTATTTTAAGACAAAACATAGTGGGCAGATTCGCTCACCGTTACTCCTAACATACTGTACATTTTGTTTAGCACCAAGAAACTGATGCTCGCCATCAGGCTAACATTCTATGGCTTATCTAAAGGGTAATTCTATGTTTTCTAAAAACAAAACCCAGGATTGTTGTATATGTTGCAATGATTTTCAGTGAACTTTGTTGCAGAGCCATACCTCCTGGTGTATTGTCAAAACTGACACATGAATTTCAATTGCTTATTACTTCCTGATTACTGATTGTGAGAGTCTGGCTGCTATAATCTCTTGATTTGAACCAGTGTTTTGATTAGAGTAAAACTGCCGGGAAAAGCAGTGCCAATTTCATTAGCATGAAATAAAATCACACAGTGTAAAGTACTACATGAATGTTGCAATGGTTGCCACGGTTACAAGGAAGCAGCATTTGCTTTTTGCAGTTTTCTAAAATTATGCTTCTGCAGAATTAAACAGACAGGTCTTTCCTAATTACATAATAGATTATGTATAGGTTACACAGTATAGGTTATATAACTTTTTTATATGAGTTTTTTTTCTCTGTAATAATGCGGTACTGATTGCTGTAAATGGATTAAATATAAAATTGTTTTGTAATCTGCAAACAAATGGCAACAACAGAGATGAGCCGAACCTGCGAACGGACCGAAAGTTTGCGCGAACTTTAGAACCCTATTAAAATCAATGGAAATATTCCTTTAAATATCGTACCTGGGGGATGTCTAAAGTATGCCTGTGAAGTGGCACGTGTTTCCCATGTTTAGAACTGTCCCTGCACAAAATGACATTTCTAAAGGAAAAAAGTCATTTGAAAACTGCTTTCGGCTTTAATGTAATGTCTGGTCCCGGCAATATGGATGAAAATCATTGAGAAAAATGGCATGGGTACCCCCCCACAACTACCAGCCCCATTGGGTCTTGTATGGATATTAAGGGGAACCCCGCACCCAAATTAAAAAAAGGCCCTATATACTCTGAACAGCAGTATACAGGAGGTGCAAACAAGACAGGGACTGTAGGTTTGTTCTTAAGTAGAATCTGTTTGTAATTTGGAACAGATACATTTTTTAAGTGTAGTTCCAGCCCAAAAATCTATTTTTAAGCTTTTTGGAAAACATAGGGAAGGGTTATTACCCCGGTAACATTTGTTTTGCTGTCTGTGCACCTGTTCAGAACATTTCACCTCACTTTCCGTCCCAATGACAAATGTTTTTTGAAAATTTGGTTTTTTTATTGAAACAAGGATTGGTGATAAAGCATCAGTGGAGAGGAGACACATTTTTCCCATTTTAACTCTTACAGGAGAGAATTTCCCTTCCTAGGGGTAGATTTCCTCTCACTCCCTGTTGTCTCCTTCCGTTTGCAAGTAGGAGTCGTTTGTAAGTTGGATGTTTGAAAGTAGGGGCCTGCCGTATATACTCTGCAGAAATTTGGCCCTAATGCCGTGTACACACAATCGAGTTTCACGGCGGTGAAAACACCGCCGTGAAACCCGACGGGAAAAACGAGGACCGGCTTGGTCCCCTACACACGGACGTTTTTCACGACATGTTTTCTCTTGGTCGAGAAAACCGGTCGTGTGTAGGCTCCCTGGCAGTGTTTTCCCATGGGAAAACTGCCGCGGAAAAAAATGCCGCGATTTGCGCCGAAAAAAATTAGAGCATGTTCTAATTTTTCTCGTCGTGATTCTTGTCGTTTTTCTCGTCTGGAAAAATGTTGGAAAGCCTACACACGGACGTTTTTCTCGTCCAAGAGAAAAAATTGAATTTTTCCCAACGAGAAAAGTGATTGTGTGTACGCGGCATTAGGTGTTGGTGTTGCCACAACACTATAAGCCCTCACAGTTACTCTTGGTAGGCGCTGGAACGCCCTGCTGTGAACTATTATATCAAGAATTGTAATTACATGCCATTGTTGAACAGTGGTAGAAAAATTGGGCCTTTGGTGGTGGTGGTGGTGCTGGTGCCACAACACTGTAAGTCCTCACAGTTACTCTTGGTGGGCGCAGGAATGGACCCAGCTGTGAAATAGTAGATCAAGAATTGTAATTACATGCCCCTGTTGAACAGGGGCAGAAAAATTGGGCCTTTGGTGGTGGTGTTGTCACAACACTGTAAGCCCTCACAGTTACTCTTGGTGGGCGCAGGAATGGGCCCTGCTGTGAATTATTAGATCAAAAATTGTAATTACACGCCCCTGTTAAACAGGGGCAGAAAAATTGGGCCTTAGGCACTGGTGCCACAACACTGCAACCCCTCACAGATACTGTAGTTGGAGCGCAGCAATGAGCCCTGCTGCAAAGTATTGCATCAAAAATTGTAAATACACGCCCCTGTTAAACAGGGGCTGAAAAATTGGGCCTTAGGCACTGGTGCTGGTGCCCAGAACCAAAAATGTTCTTTCAAGCTATCAGCATGATCATTGAGGAGGAAGAGGATAGTCACTCAGCATAACAGGATAGTCACTCTACATCAGCATAGGCAGTCTTGAAGGGATCTGCCATTTAAAAAAAAATATTCTGTTACATCAGCATCAGGTGCTTTGTAGCTGGTAGTGATCCAAGACTGATTAATTTTTATGAAGGTCAGCTGATCGACTGAGTCGGTGGACAGGCGCACCCTGTGATCGGTTACAAAGCCTCCAGCAGCACTGAATGTGCATTCTGAAAGAACGCTGGATGCAGGACAGGACAGTAGCTCAATTGCATACTGTGCAAGCTCTAGCCAGTGATTCATCCTCAAGACCCAGTAACCCAGAGGATTTTCGGTGGGAAAGGTGTCCAAGTCTGATATTGCCCCTAGGTATTCCTGCACCATGTAAAACAGACGCTGGCGATGGTTGCTGGAACCGATCATACCTTGGGGCTGCGGACTAAAAAATTGTCTGAACGCATTGGTCAGACGGCCACCTTCTCCACCGCTCGTTCTTTGACTGGCCGAAGCCTCAGCAACACGTTGTCCAGGACCAGGAATTTGTAACCTCCCAGTCTCTGGGAACGCGTTGCACAGACCTTTCTGCAAGGCCTCCCGAAGATGCTTCATCCTCTGCTCCCTCTGCGACGGCAAGATAAGGTCCGCAACCTTACCCTTGTAACGTGGATCAAGAAGGGTTGCCAGCCAATAATGATCCCTCTCCTTGATCGCACGAATACAAGGATCCTTCCGCAGGCTTTGCAGGATCAAGGAGGCCATGCAGCATAGGTTTGCTGAGGCATTTGGTCCGGAGTCCTCTGGGTCACTCAGGATGACATGATCCGCAGCCACCTCCTCCCAGCCATGTACAAGTCCATGGGTGTCTTGGGACTGTAATTGATACCTTGAAGACTGCTGCTGATGCTGAGTGCTAGGCTCCACCTCCATGCTGACACAATCCTCCTCCTCCACCTCCTCCTCCTCTTCGTCCTCTTCCTGTGTGATAGCCGGGCCAGCAGGATCACTGTCTGGATAAAGGGGGCCTTGAGAGGTAAGGAAGTCCTCCTCTTCCTGCCTCTGTTCTGCCTCAAGTGCCCTGTCCATTATTCCACGCAGCGTGTGCTCCAACAGGTGGACAAGAGGGACAGTGTCACTGATGCATGCACTGTCACTGCTCACCATCCTCGTGGCCTCCTCAAATGGTGCCAGGACAGTGCATGCATCCCTGATCATGGCCCACTGGCGTGGGGAAAAAAATCCAAGCTCCCCTGACCCTGTCCTGGTGCCATATTGCAACAGATACTCATTGATGGCCCTTGTGCAGCCACTGCAGCATGGCCAACGTAGAGTTCCACCTGGTGGACATGTCACAGATTAGGCGGTTCTTGGGCAGGTTGTAATCCTTTTGCAGGTCAGCCAGCCGAGCACTGGCATTATATGACCGGCAGAAATGCCCACAGAGTTTCCTGGCCTGCTTTAGGACCTCCTGTAAGCCCGGGTACCTGCCCAAGAACCGTTGTACCACCAAGTTAAGGACGTGAGCCAAACATGGGTCAGTTGTCCCTGTCAGAGGGCAGAGAGGAGGTTGGTGCCTTTGTCACAAACCACCTTTCCTGGCTTAAGCTGGCATGGCGTCAACCAGCTCTGAGCCTGTCCCTGCAGAGCTGACAGAATCTCTGCCCCAGTGTGGCTCCTGTCCCCCAAGCACAACAGCTCAAGCACCGCATGGCATCTTTTTGCCTGCGTACTTGCGTAGCCCCTTGAACACCTACGGAGCACCGCTGGTTCAGAGGACAAAGCACAGGTAGAGGCCATGGAGGAAGAAGAAGAGGAGGGGGTGGAGGAGAGAGATGTGTCAGAATCACCAGTAGTAACATTTTGGAGGCGTGGTGGCGGAACAACCTCCAACACTACTGCACCTTGTCCTGCATCCTTCCCAGCTGCCAGCAGAGTCACCCAATGCGCCGTGAAAGATAGGTAACATCCCTGTCCATGCCTGCTGGATCATGAGTCAGCGGTAATATGCACCTAACCACTGACCGCCCTGTCCAGCGAGGCCAAGACATTGCCTTTCACATGCCGGTAGAGAGCCGGAATCGGCTTCTGTGAGAAAAAGTGGCGTTTGGGAACCTGCCGAGTCTACCAACTGAAAAGGCAGCAGTTGAAGTGCTAGCAATTTAGCCAAGCTAGCATTCAACCGCTGGGCATGTGGATGGCTGGGAGCGAACTTCTTTCGGCGGTGCAGCAGCTGGGGCAGGGAAATTTGCCTGGTACAATCTGACGTCGGTGTACCGATAGCTGATTGCCCACAAGTACTTGGCTGTGACACACCTAATTCTACATCTTCATTCCTCTCAGTACAGGTTTCAGAGAGGACTGAAGGTATAGTGGGGTTGGAGATCCCAGCTGATGAGGAGCAAGGAGAGGTCCACTTTGTTCTTTGGTGTGGATCTTTTAGGTACGCTTGCCAACGAACTGCATGGCAGGTCAACATATGTCTGGTCAAGCACGTGGTGCCCAAGCGGGTGATGATTTGACCACGCGAGATACGCTTCAGACATATCTTGCAAATGGCAACAGTGTGATCTGCTGCACACATCTGAAAAAAGTCTCACACCAAAGAACTTTTGGAATAATGCCCAGAGACAGCAGCGCCCTGCACATGCGGAGCTCTGCGGTGTGATTCAGTTGGTGTGCTGCCCTTAAGCTGGCCCCTGGAGGGCATCCTGCCTCGTTGGAGATGTGCCTCCTCCTCCTCTCTCCTATCAGGCACCCACGTGGAGTCAGTGACCTCATCATCCCCTCCTCATCACTTTAGCAAATCTGGAAGTATGCTGCAGGTGGGGGAACATGACTGCCAGATAGCTGTACTTGTTGGGCACCCCCTCTCTCTGGGCTCACGTTACTACCCCCTCTCTCTGGGCTCACGTAACTGCCTTCCTCTAGCTGGGTTCCATCATCGGAGCCTTCAAAACGCTGGGCATTTTCCTGGAGCATGTTCCCAACATTGTGGTCAAACAGTTCAGGGGACTCCTCAGGAGGACATGGTGGAGCTAGAGAAGAAGTGACTGATGCCATTGAGCCGAGGGAAGAGGCCGGTTTGGCAGCTGCTTTGCCAGACAAAGTACCCTGAGCCTTTGTGAGAGAGGATGAGGAGGATGAGGACGGCTTGGTCATCCACTCTACCAAGTCTTGGGCATGTTGCGGCTCAACATGGCCAGCTGCCGATAAGAAGGACAAGCGTGTCCCACGGCCACGTGCTGATGAGGATGCACCGTGTCCATGACCAGCACTGTTGCCTCTAGACACAGAGCCTGCTTGCCCTCTTTTATTGCCTCGTGACTGTCTGCCTATCCTTGTTTGCCTTCCAGACATACTATAGGCCTCAAAATTTCAGGGGGAAAGGAAAGTGGGATTTTTACACGGTGCTAACAATAGGGTAGTAATGAGGAGGAGATCCTTGTTTAAAAGTTTGTTACCATTTTATTATACAAATTTAAACATAGATATAAAGAAAATACAGAAAATGACACATTGGATAAAACTAAGGTGGTGGTATTATACATGTAAAGTGGTCACAGAAGCATGGTTATTTTCAAAAGTAAAGAGCAAAGAGTTTAATGCATCAGCCCGACATGTTTCGCTATATGTAGCTTCTTCAGGGGCGGTGCGTTTATGCTCAATGGTAGAGAAAATAACTGTATAAATGAAAAGGAGACATAAATAAACCAACAATAAACAATGTTGAAACAATTATTAATCCAAATTGCAAAAAGGGTACATATTCATTGCTTTAGAGAGAAGGTCAGAGTTCCGCCCTAGAACCCAGAAACTATGCTTACCCCATCTCGTGTAACATGCAGACGAGACCACCGATAAAGTTCCAGGATCAGACACTGGTCGCCCAGGTAATGCTAGAAGGGGACTGTCCCCAATGGTCACAGAGGGCAGTATGAAGGAGTACTGGGTGATGTAAAAAAGAGGAGAGGAAAAAAGAAAAAGGGAAAAGGGAAAAAAGAAAAAAGGGGAGAAAAAACAGGGCGAAATGGGAAATGATAATTAAGTAGATGACCAATAAACAAATAGAGGTTCAAAAAATAAAAAATAAAATAAATATAAGACATATATGAAAAAATATATGTACATATCACTTACTTAAAACCACAAGAGAAGTGATTAGGAGGAGGAAAGGTCTGATTTTTGTTGTGATAGCTGGACAGGTCAAAAGAGACCGGAGGTCTACAGCTACAACTGGTGAAAAAATAAAAATGAAAAAAGAAATAAATATTGGAAAAGGAGAAAATGAAAATAGAAAAAAGTTATATAATAAAAATGAAAATTAAATATAATAATAATATAATAAAAAAGGTGAGAATGGGTGAAAAAAGAAAGGACATGAATTAAAAAGAGTCATAAAATAAAATTGGTCTAAAAAGAGAAGTTTCGATTGGAGCATGTTTGATAGATATTGTTGCCAAATGGCAGTTGTTATAAATTCCAAAGAGAAATATGTATCCAGTGCGGACTAAATAACCACACAAAAAAAGCGGACAAATGTCTCAAGAAAAAAGAGAGGGAATGGAATTCAAGTTAATTACTTAACGATTACAAGAATAATAAAAAAATAATTAATTGATGAAAAACACTCTGGAGAGATTTCTCAATGTAGGTATGTATAACAAATAGCCTATGGAGAAAAATGTTTATCTGTATAAATGATTCAAATAAATAGAGAT
This sequence comes from Rana muscosa, assembly GCA_029206835.1. Lineage (NCBI taxonomy): Eukaryota > Metazoa > Chordata > Amphibia > Anura > Ranidae > Rana > Rana muscosa. Next base: position 908,948,745 of record CM055121.1, on the reverse strand, counting down.
AGAGTCAGTAGGAAATCAATATGAAAGGGAGAAAAATATATAAACAGTGAAATCCTTGATTACCTTGGCAGCTAGTATAAACACCTCAGACCCCCCGACTCCATGCGACTATGCCGCTTGTGAGCCGGTTAAATACTGCCCTCCATCGGACCTGGCGTCTGACGTCACCGGGTGCGAGGCGGGCGAATGGATGCCAATGCGCGTGCTCCGGAATCCTCTGAACGTAGAAAACTACGCTTCCCAGACTACTCGGCGCGATGGAGGAGGGGCTGCGGGATGACACTGGTGGTGGGACGTACCCACACACACGTACACACAGCATCCAGCAGTGCCTGGCCAATCGGAAAAGACAGGGGAGAACGAAGAGAGTTGTCTTGGAGCGAGCCGAGGGGATGTGGCCGCACAGACAGTGATGGTACCGCCCATTAAGACATCAAGATCGGTGGAGGCATGAATAATCCTCCACCTTGGGTGCCCATGTGGCCAAAAGGAAGACAGTCACCCAGGGGATCAGTGAGCTGGAAGTAATAGCGGTGATAAAGTCACAGGAACACAAAAGGGGGAAGCAGTCACATTGAAGCAGGTCATGGTGACCACTTACGACCCGCTTCAACTGGGTAGTCAGGCTAAAGGACTCGCCCACATCTAAAAAACAAAAACAAAAGTAAATAGAGGTATAGTACATGGGCTATATTAAAGGGTTACAATACAATATATACAAATAGATCAATAAAGAATATTTTATATATATATATATATATATATATGAACAGAGAAATATAAAATGTACAAAAAAAGGAGAAAAAAACACAGAAAAAAAGGGAAAAGGGAACAGTCCCCGTTAAGAGAAGGTGATGACATATATCTAGAATTGGGGGAGGGGAAAGGGGAGGGAAGAGGGTATGACACAGGTAGAAGGGGAACCCTGCAGGGGGATGGGATGTAATATCATCAGCATGGAGAAGGTGGAGTGGCTGAGGTGAAAAAGGGGGAATTTTTTCAAAGAAAGGATCTAAAACTTAAATTTTCATTGAAGCCTGGAAACGTAGTTGCCCTTAGATCATAGATCCATCGGGCCTCAAGCTGGAGCAGCGTTTTGTCCACGCTGCCCCCTCTTGAGCCCAGAGGGACATGATCCAGGGCATAAAACTTAATGACACTGGCATCAACATGTCTGCTAACTGCAGTAACTATCTTTTTCTTTAGAATAGGTCTAATGTGGTCTCTTATCTTCCTAAAAAAGGGGCGTTTGGTCTTTCCCACATAGAAGCCACCACACCGACACTGTGCCAAATATATGACCCCCAGTGTCTGGCAGGTGACTCTCGTTTTAGTGGTATGCCAGTTGCCATTAGGAAGCAAGAATTCAGATTGATGATCTACATACGAACATATATCACAGTGACCACAAGGAGAGGTACCAGTCAGTGTAGAATTTGTTAATGAAGAGGTGGCAGGAAAGTGACTGTGCACCAAACGGTCTTTAAGGGATGGTGCACGTTTAAAGGTAATTTCTGGGAAGCTCTCTATATATTTCTTCACAACGGGATCTGCTTCTAAAAGAGGCCAATAGTTTTTGAAAATGTTTCTTACTTCATCATGTTGGTTCGAGTATCGAGTGATAACTCGAACTGTATCTTTTTTAATACGATCTTTAGAGGAAAATATTAGAGAGCTTCTGTCCAATTCCTTCACTTTGTTGAAAGCCCGTTTAAGGCATTTATGACTATATCCTCTTGACCTCAATCTGTGGTAGAGATCCTTGGATGCTTTTATAAAGTCAATATCTAGGCTACAGTTGCGCCTGAGCCTTAGATATTGGCTGTAAGGGATACTCTTAAGGAGAGGGTTAGGGTGGGAGCTCCTTGCATGGAGGATGGTATTTCCTGCCATGGGTTTCCTATATAGACATGAATTGACCTTGCCGTTCTCATTGATTGAAATGTTTAAGTCCAAAAAGCTTATGTTTGTGGGACTGAAATTCATAGTGAATCGCAAATTAAATTCATTAATGGAAATTAAATCAAAAAATTGTTGAAGTTGTTGTTCATCACCTGACCAAAAAATCAAAACGTCGTCAATATAACGATACCAGGAGACTACCTTGTCCAAAAATGGCGCAAGGTCATCCCTGGAAAAACACTTCTCTCCCACCCCCCCAGGTACAGGTTGGCATACGATGGGGCACACTTAGTCCCCATCGCAACCCCCTGCACCTGGAGGTAGTGGGAGGAACCAAAAACAAAGACATTGTGTTTCAGAATATAACCCAGGAGGTCTAGGACAAAACGATTATAGTTTGCCGCCGGAGGACCTCTTTCTTTAAGGTAATTTTCAATAATCTCCAATCCCTTGTCATGGGGTATAGTATTATAGAGGCTCTCGATATCGAGTGCCACAAGTAGGGTGTTGGAGGGTAGATAAATGCCTTCAATGGTTCTCAGTAGGTCGATAGTGTCCTTAATATAGGAGGAGAGGGAAGTAACATGGGGATATAGGTATCCATCAATTAATGAGCTGGCGTTTTCCATCAGGCTTGAGCAGCCCGAAATAATTGGTCGTCCCGGTGGATCCGTTAAAGATTTGTGAGTCTTCGGAAGAGCGTAAAAAGTGGGGTTTTTTGGGTCCTTGGTGTCCAGAAAACACCAGGTGCCTTGATTGTTGATAAGCTTTCAAAATTATTCTACGATATTGATTAATGAAATTTTCAAGTACAGTTTGTGAAATTGGTCTGTACCAAGCGGAATTAGACAAAAAAAATTTACACATATTTTCATATTGTTCATTGTTTAAGATAACCAAATTCCCCCCTTTATCTGCAGGTTTAACAATTATCCCTTTATTTGTTTGCAGGGATTTAATTGCATTTTTCTGTGAGGTAGTAAGATTACCAGATTTAGAGGGATTGAGATTGGATTTTTCAATAGCCCTGGTTGTTTGCTGGACGAAGGCCCAGATATTGGGGTTGGAATTTAAGAGAGGGAAGTTTTTGGATTTGGGTTTAAACAATTGTGGGGGGGGGGGGAAGGACATGCCAGCAATCGACAAAGCTGGTGGTGAATCAAACCAGACATTGTCGTCGGTGTCATGGCCCTCCTCCCAAAGGTCCATTAGATCTTGCAGAGCTTGTTGCTCCACATGATCGGTATAGGTCTCTGGGGGCATTTCTGTTTGCTGTGTTTGTAAAGTTGGTTCGTCATATATAACTCTATACATCAGTCTTCTGGCAAATAGGTGCAGATCCTTAATAAGAAGGAATTTGTCCACCTGTACATCAGGGCAGAAGGTCAAACCTAGTTTAAGGACCTCTATCTCATCATCAGTCAAGATATACGAGGAGAGGTTGATAATAGATAATTCCAAATTGGTGTCCATAGCCTCATTGGAAGGAGAGAAGGAATCCGGACCAGGGTTCGGATCTATTCCTTCGCTAAAAATATGGACGCTACTCTTACCTCAGCAGGTAAAGGAGTTCCTGTGGGGGAAACAATTATCTCAGCATTGCTTACCCCAGTACAAGTGTCTAGGTGCATATGTAAGGCTAAAATGGAAGTGGATGGAGCCGTAGGAACTACGGCATGTGAAGCATTGGATTGTGGGCCTCGAGATGCAGGCAAAGAAGGGTGAGGGAGTGTGGAAGAACGAGACGAAGTCTGTTTAGAAGTGGGTGCTTGTGCGCGACATGGAAGAGTAGAGCCAAGTTGATGTCTTAATGATTCTGTGGAGGCCGCATCCGAGTTACCCTTACGTTTTTTAGGGAGTCTGTCACCTGACAGATCTTGAATAAACCGTTGATTGACTAGAGGAAAGGGATGAGGCAGACGAAGTATTGGGTATATTATCATCATTTCGGGCATTTCTGGGATTGGTTGATCTGAAAGGTCTAGCATTGGTATGAGGAGTCCATTTATAGGCATATCCATTAGTATATGCATTCAAATCACGCACAAATTTATTTTCTTTAAGTCTCAATATCTCCAAAGTGTAAGACTCAATATATTTTTTAAGGATGGTTTCTCTCTCCTTGAATCTTGTACTGGAGATAATGAGACAAAAGTCATCATACCATTTAAGGACAGAGCCGTCCAGTACAGTCAATTCATGCTCATATTGAGAGCATAGAAGTGCCATCATCCCATAAGAACAAGTTTGTAAATTGTCTTCCCATTTCGATTTTAAAGAGTCCCCCACCTTTTGTAGGTTGGGAAATAATTGGATTCTCAAGCCCCATGGTACAATTTTGTTTTCCATATACTTTTCAAAGTAACGCTTGTGCCAAAAGACTCTTACTTTCCTCTCCAAGAGGCGTTGAACTCTGAGGAAGGCCAAATCTAAATCCCTGTCACTAATTTCACCTGAGTTTTGAGTCCTTTGAACTTTGTTCATGAGACCTTCCCAGGCTTCACCACTGAAGGCAGCCATCTTAAAATGCAGGGAAATGGGATAGGGAGGACAATGAAGGTAGGGGAAGGGAAAAGGGGGATGGAGGGGAAGGGGGAAGGGCAAATGGAGGGGGACCTAAATGGTGGAAACAAATAAGGTGCGGTACATTAACAAACAAAAACAGATGTAAATTCGTCACCAAGTATAAATCGGGCACTGTTAGTTCATACACTTAAATAATTGTAGATAACAGGGAAAAAGGGAGGAATAAACTTGTTTTTTAAGAGGCCAGATTTTAAACAAAATATCCTCTAGATAAACAAGAGGAGTACAAATTATTGTATGTTGTGTTTCTCTAGACTGGACAGGGAGAATGGTTGTGTACTGAAACACGGATAGAGATTTTTATATGTTTTAGTCCAGTCAAGGGGAAAACATCCACAGATATAGGCACCACATCCCAAATAAATATATTCAAAATTTCAGGGGGAAAGGAAAGTGGGATTTTTACACGGTGCTAACAATAGGGTAGTAATGAGGAGGAGATCCTTGTTTAAAAGTTTGTTACCATTTTATTATACAAATTTAAACATAGATATAAAGAAAATACAGAAAATGACACATTGGATAAAACCAAGGTGGTGGTATTATACATGTAAAGTGGTCACAGAAGCATGGTTATTTTCAAAAGTAAAGAGCAAACAGTTTAATGCATCAGCCCGACATGTTTCGCTATATGTAGCTTCTTCAGGGGCGGTGCGTTTATGCTCAAAGGTAGAGAAAATAACTGTATAAATGAAAAGGAGACATAAATAAACCAACAATAAACAATGTTGAAACAATTATTAATCCAAATTGCAAAAAGGGTACATATTCATTGCTTTAGAGAGAAGGTCAGAGTTCCGCCCTAGAACCCAGAGACTATGCTTACCCCATCTCGTGTAACATGCAGACGAGACCACCAATAAAGTTCCAGGATCAGACACTGGTCGCCCAGGGAATGCTAGAAGGGGACTGTCCCCAATGGTCACAGAGGGAAATATGAAGGACTACTGGGTGATGTAAAAAAGAGGAGAGGAAAAAAGAAAAAGGGAAAAGGGAAAAAAGAAAAAAGGGGTGAAAAAACAGGGCGAAATGGGAAATGATAATTAAGTAGATGACCAATAAACAAATAGAGGTTCAAAAAATAAAAAATAAAATAAATATAAGACATATATGAAAAAATATATGTACATATCACTTACTTAAAACCACAAGAGAAGTGATTAGGAGGAGGAAAGGTCTGATTTTTGTTGTGATAGCTGGACAGGTCAAAAGAGACCGGAGGTCTACAGCTACAACTGGTGAAAAAATAAAAATGAAAAAAGAAATAAATATTGGAAAAGGAGAAAATGAAAATAGAAAAAAATAATATAATAAAAATGAAAATTAAATATAATAATAATATAATAAATAATAAAAAAGAGAATGGGTGAAAAAAGAAAGGACATGAAATAAAAAGAGTCATAAAATAAAATTGGTCTAAAAAGAGAAGTTTCAATTGGAGCATGTTTGATAGATATTGTTGCCAAATGGCAGTTGTTATAAATTCCAAAGAGAAATATGTATCCAGTGCGGACTAAATAACCACACAAAAAAAGCGGACAAATGTCTCAAGAAAAAAGAGGGGGAATGGAATTCAAGTTAGTTACTTAACGATTACAAGAATAATAAAAAAATAATTAATTGATGAAAATCACTCTGGAGAGATTTCTCAATGTAGGTATGTATAACAAATAGCCTATGGAGAAAAATGTTTATCTGTATAAATGATTCAAATAAATAGAGATAGAGTCAGTAGGAAATCAATATGAAAGGGAGAAAAATATATAAACAGTGAAATCCTTGATTACCTTGGCAGCTAGTATAAACACCTCAGACCCCCCGGCTCCATGCGACTATGCCGCTTGTGAGCCGGTTAAATACTGCCCTCCATCGGACCCGGCGTCTGACATCACCGGGTGCGAGGCGGGCGAATGGATGCCAATGCGCGTGCTCCGGAATCCTCTGAACGTAGAAAACTACGCTTCCCAGACTACTCGGCGCGATGGAGGAGGGGCTGCGGGATGACACTGGTGGTGGGACGTACCCACACACACGTACACACAGCATCCAGCAGTGCCTGGCCAATCGGAGAAGACAGGGGAGAACGAAGAGAGTTGTCTTGGAGCAAGCCGAGGGGATATGGCCGCACAGACAGTGATGGTACCGCCCAATAAGACATCAAGATCGGTGGAGGCATGAAGAATCCTCCACCTTGGGTGCCCATGTGGCCAAAAGGAAGACAGTCACCCAGGGGATCAGTGAGCTGGAAGTAATAGCGGTGATAAAGTCACAGGAACACAAAAGGGGGAAGCAGTCACATTGAAGCAGGTCATGGTGACCACTTACGACCCGCTAAAGGACTCGCCCACATCTAAAAAACATAAACAAAAGTAAATAGAGGTATAGTACATGGGCTATATTAAAGGGTTACAATACAATATATACAAATAGGTCAATAAAGAATATTTTTATATAAATATATATATATATATATATATATATATATATATATATATATGAACAGAGAAATATAAAATGTACAAAAAAAGGAGAAAAAAACACAGAAAAAAAGGGAAAAAGGAACAGTCCCCGTTAAGAGAAGGTGATGACATATATCTAGAATTGGGGGAGGGGGAAGGGGGAGGGAAGAGGGTATGACACAGGTAGAAGGGGAACCCTGCAGGGGGATGGGATGTGATATCATCAGCATGGAGAAGGTGGAGTGGCTGAGGTGAAAAAGGGGGAATTTTTTCAAAGAAAGGATCTAAAACTTAAATTTTCATTGAAGCCTGGAACCGTAGTTGCCCTTAGATCATAGATCCATCGGGCCTCAAGCTGGAGCAGCGTTTTGTCCACGCTGCCCCCTCTTGAGCCCAGAGGGACATGATCCAGGGCATAAAACTTAATGACACTGGCATCAAAGTCGTGGCACATGCCAACTGCATAGGCCTGCAGTGAGATGTAGCCGCACAAAGGTGGGATGTATGCATGTGTATATATGTGTGTATATATATATATATATATATATATATATATATATTATATCTCTGTACTGATTATAATGCAGCTATCAGAATCAACTGCCTGCTGTGGTATTAGTATGAGAAAAGCAGAAATTGTCTTCAGTTAGTTTTAGGTGAACACTGTGCAGAGGACACAGTACACTTAAGCCGTGTACACACGATCGGTTTTACCGATGAAAACAGTCCGATGGATTTTTTTCATCGGACAAACCGATCGTGTATGGGCCCCATCGGTCTTTTTTCCAAATTTATCTATCGTCTGTGGGGAACTCCATCGGATAAAAAACCCACGCATGCTCAGAATCAAGTCGAAGCATGCTCAGAAGCATAGAACTTCATTTTTCTTGGCTCGTCGGAGTGTTTTACATCACAGCGTTTGGGACGATCGTTTTTTTGACTGATGGTGTGTAGGCAAGACTGATGGAAGTCAGCTTCATCGGATTTCTGATGGAAAAATCCATCTGTTTAAAATCCATAGGAAATCCGATCGTGTGTACAGGGCTTCACTGAAAATACTTGCAGCTCTCTGCCTGTGGTTTTATTATGAGAACACCACAAATTGTATTCAGGTTCCTTTAAGTGAACGCTGTGCAAAGGACAGAAGTACTGCAGTACACTAAATTAAATTAATGCAGCTCCCTGCCTGTGGTTTTATTATGAGAACACCACTAATTGTATTCAGGTAAGCTTTAGGTGAACGCTATGCAAAGGACACAGTACACTAAGTGAAACACTGCAGCTAGCACAATCACCTGCCTGCCTGTCACAGTATAGAGAATAACAGGAACGGATCTAGATAAACTGAATACAGTGTATAAATATATATACAACACCTAGGATGCATATACAGTGGGGCAAAAAAGTATTTAGTCAGCCACCAATTGTGCAAGTTCTCCCACTTAAAAAGATCAGAGAGGCCGGTCACCTACAAACAAGCAATATTTCTGTCTCTCACAGGCCTGTATCTTCTTCTTTAGGAGGCTCCTCTGTCCTCCACTCATTACCTGTATTAATGGCACCTGTTTGAACTTGTTATTAGTATAAAAGACACCTGTCCACAACCTCAAACAGTCACACCCCAAACTCCACTATGGTGAAGACCAAAGAGCTGTCGAAGGACACCAGAAACAAAATTGTAGACCTGCACAAGGCTGGGAAGACTGAATCTGCAATAGGCAAGCAGCTTGGTGTGAAGAAATCAACCGTGGGAGCAATTATTAGAAAATGGAAGACATACAAGACCACTGATAATCTCCCTCGATCTGGGGCTTCTTGCAAGATCTCACCCCGTGGGGTCAAAATGATCACAAGAACTGGGAGCAAAAATCACAGAACCACGCGGGGGGACCTAGTGAATGACCTGCAGAGAGCTGGGACCAACGTAACAAAGGCTACCATCAGTAACACACTACGCCGCCAGGGACTCAGATCCTGCAGTGCCAGACGTGTCCCCCTGCTTAAGCCAGTACATGTCCGGGCCCCTCTGAGGTTTGCTAGAGAGCATTTGGATGATCCAGAAGAGGATTGGGAGAATGTCATATGGTCAGATGAAACCAAAGTAGAACTGTTTGGTAGAAACACAACTCGTCATGTTTGGAGGAGAGAGAATGCTGAGTTGCAACCAAAGAACACCATACCTACTGTGAAGCATGGGGGTGGCAACATCATGCTTTGGGGCTGTTTCTCTGCAAAGGGAACAGAACGACTGATCCGTGTACATGAAAGAAAGAATGGGGCCATGTATTGTGACATTTTGAGTGCAAACCTCCTCCCATCAGCAAGGACATTGAAGATGAAACGTGGCTGGGTCTTTCAGCATGACAATGATCCCAAACACACCGCCCGGGCAATGAAGGAGTGGCTTCATAAGAAGCATTTCAAGGTCCTGGCGTGGCCTAGCCAGTCTCCAGATCTCAACCCCATAGAAAACCTTTGGAGGGAGTTAAAAGTCCGTGTTGCCCAGCGACAGCCCCAAAACATCACTGCTCTATAGGAGATCTGCATGGAGGAATGGGCCAACATACCAGCAACAGTGTGTGACAACCTTCTGAAGACTTACAGAAAACGTTTGACCTCTGTCATTGCCAACAAAGGATATATAACAAAGTATTGAGATGAACTTTTGATGTTGACCAAATACTTATTTTCCACCATAATTTGCAAATAAATTCTTTCCAAATCAGACAATGTGATTGTCTGGATTTGTTTCCACATTTTGTCTCTCATAGTTGAGGTATACCTATGATGACAATTACAGGCCTCTCTCATCTTTTTAAGTGGGAGAACTTGCACAATTGGTGGCTGACTAAATACTTCTTTGCCTCACTGTATATCCTCTACACACTGTAACTGCAGCTAACTGACTCGCCTGCCTGCTCTATCTAACTCAAATCAAAATACACTATCTCTCTCTCTCTGTCTGTATTTTAACCAACACCGCAACACACTACACAAGGCCGTCTTCCAGGCTGCCTTATATAGTGTGGGGCATGTACTAAATCCCCTGAGGCATAATTGGCCAAAGCCACCCTGGCTTTGACCAATTATGGCTCTCTGTTTTTTGAGCGCTGTGATAGGCCAAAGCATGCGGGTCATAGTGAATGCTTGGCCAGTCATCAGCCAGAAATGCACTGCGATACCGCAGTGAATTATGGGCCATGACGCGTCACTCAAATTTGGCGCGAACGGCCCATAATGTTCGCAATTCGGCGAACAGCCGAACAGATGATGTTCGAGTTGAACATGGGTTTGACTCAAACACGAAGCTCATCCCTAGGCAACAACAATAATGCATCTTACTGTAATTAGACCACCTGATAAAAATGTTTTTCATTTTTTATCTCTCACTCACAGTATAAGATGCGTTAATGCATGTGCATTTTCTTGCATTAGGGCATGTAGCACTACCCCCGTAGGAGCTGCTGGTTTAGATATGGGCCTTGCACGTTACCTCACTATTCGTTGTCTAGGGATGAGAGTCTATAGGAACATCAATGTCCACACAAGTTATAAATCCTTTTCCATTAGGTTTTATTTCACACAACTTGCACAGGTAGAGGGATGGAGGGTCAGGGGAAGGTTCAGGCACATGATGCAGATCACTGGGGTAACTTCTAAGCTTCAAAAGTCACACTCACCACTCTCCTTCAAGTGAGTATTGCTCACCCGGATAGGCCCCTCTCACTTGGCCTAGCAGCCGGGATGATGCACAAACCAAGTAAAGAAATAACAGTCTCTGCCACAGACTTTAGGACGATTAAGATGAACTTGATCAATAATCCAATAATCGGGCAATATCAATAATACATAAAACATCAATAGCTACGAAACACCAAGAAAGAAACTATAAAATATTGATGAGGTGGTATTGGAATCCAGTAGCTTTGAACAAAATAAATAAAGAGAATACAGAAATGTGCTGGAGATGTGTTAAAGATAGGGGAACAATGGTACATATCTGGTATGGATGTGGATAGCTGAGTGGCTTCTGGAATAAGATACTTATAATCTATCAAAAAGTGTCAGGAACAGAGATACAGCTAGATATAAAAGATTTAGTATTATCTATAACATCAAGATCAATAAAAAACACAAAATCAGATATTTTTCATCATATGATAACCAGCCAGAACAATAATAGCTCGAAAATGGAAAAAGATAGAAACCCCAACAATAGTAGAATGGATATGTGAAATAAACGAAATACAATATATGGAAAAAAAAATAAGGATGGAAGGGTATATAAAAAATCAATTACCAAAAATGTGGCAACAATGGGATGAATTTCGGCTATCGGTAAATGTAATAGAATATTTAGGATAAGAGGGAGGTGGTGAGAGAGAAGGAGGAGGAAAGAATAGATAAATATAAGAGAGGAGGGAGAGAGGAAAAAGGGAAGAAAACGTTTTAGTGTTTTTTTTTATTTTTATTATGAATGAGGTTATGAATGAATGTTACATAAAGATAATAGTTTTAAGGGATCCTAATAAATGGACAGGGGAAGAAATAAGAGGAAAGAGGAGGTACACTGGTTCCTAAATTGTGAGATATGACCCTAAACCAGTTGAAATGGATAATGTATTTAAATGTTGATGAACTATTGTATGATTTGTACTGTAAAAATATTGTTAAATTAATAAAAAGATATTAACCACTTGACAACTGGGCACTTAAATCCCCTTAATAACCAGACCAATTTTCAGCTTTTGGTGCTCTCACATTTTGAATGACAATTACTCAGTCATGCAACACTGTACCCATATGAAATTTCCGTCCTTTTTTTCACACAAATAGAGCTTTTATTTGGTGGTATTTGATCACCTCTGCGGTTTTTATTTTTTTCGCTATAAATGAAAAAAGACCGAAAATTTTGGAAAAAAATGCATTTTTCTTCATTTCTATTATAAAATTTTGCAAATAAGTAATTTTTCCTCATAAATTTGGCCAAATATTTATATTGCTACATATATTTGGTAAAAATAACCCAAATTAGTGGATATTATTTAGTCTGGGTGAAAGTTATAGGGTCTACAAGCTATGGTGCCAATTACTGAAAATTGATCAATTTGATCACACCTGATGTACTGACAGCCTATCTCATTTCTTGAGACCCTAACAAGCCAGTAAAGTACAAATACCCCCCAAATGACCCCTTTTTGGAAAGTAGACATTCCAAGGTAGTTAGTAAGAGGCATAGTTAGTTTTTTGAAGTTGTCATTTTTTCCCACAATTCTTTGCAAAATTAAGATGATTATTATTTTTTATTTTTTTCACACCAAATTGTCATTATAACAGGTTACTTCTCTCACATGGCATGTACATTCCACGAATGACACCCCAAAATATATTCTGCTGCTCCCCCCGAGTATGGCGATACCACATGTGTGAGACTTTTATACAGCCTGCCCACATACAGAGGTCCAACACTGAAGTAGCAACTTCAGGCGTTCTAGGAGCATAAATTACACATCTAATCTCTCAACCACCTATTACACTTTTGAAGGCCCTGGAGCACCAGGACAATGGAAACGCCCACAAAGTGACCCCATTTTGGAAAGCTAACACCCCAACGTATAATCTATGAGGTATAATGAGTCTTTTGAACGGTTCATTTTTTTCCAGAAGTTTTTGGAAAATGTGGAAAAAAAATGAAAACGCAATTTCTTTACACAAAGTTGTCCATTTATAGGATATTTCCAACACATAGCATGTACACAGCAAAAATGACACCCCAAAATATATTCTGCTGCTCCTCCTGAGTATGACAATACCAAATGTGTGAGACTTTTATACAGCCTGTCCACATACAGAGGTCCAACACTGAAGTAGCAACTTCAGGCGTTCTAGGAGCATAAATTACACATCTAATCTCTCAACCACCTATTACACTTTTGAAGGCCCTGGAGCACCAGGACAATGGAAACGCCCACAAAGTGACCCCATTTTGGAAAGCTAACACCCCAACGTATAATCTATGAGGCATAATGAGTCTTTTGAACGGTTCATTTTTTTCCAGAAGTTTTTGGAAAATGTGGAAAAAAAATGAAAACGCAATTTTTTTACACAAAGTTGTCCATTTATAGGATATTTCCAACACATAGCATGCACACAGCAAAAATGACACCCCAAAATATATTCTGCTGTTCCTCCTGAGTATGACGATACCAAATGTGTGAGACTTTTATACAGCCTGGCCACATACAGAGGTCCAACACTGAAGTAGCAACTTCAGGCGTTCTAGGAGCATAAATTACACATCTAATCTCTCAACCACCTATTACACTTTTGAAGGCCCTGGAGCACCAGGACAATGGAAACGCCCAAAAAGTGACCCCATTTTGGAAAGCTAACACCCCAACGTATAATCTATGAGGCATAATGAGTCTTTTGAACGGTTCATTTTTTTCCAGAAGTTTTTGGAAAATGTGGAAAAAAAATGAAAACGCAATTTTTTTACACAAAGTTGTCCATTTATAGGATATTTCCAACACATAGCATGTACACAGCAAAAATGACACCCCAAAATATATTCTGCTGCTCCTCCTGAGTATGACAATACCAAATGTGTGAGACTTTTATACAGCCTGGCCACATACAGAGGTCCAACACTGAAGTAGCAACTTCAGGCGTTCTAGGAGCATAAATTACGCATCTAATCTCTCAACCACCTATTACACTTTTGAAGGCCCTGGAGCACCAGGACAATGGAAACGCCCAAAAAGTGACCCCATTTTGGAAAGCTAACACCCCAACGTATAATCTATGAGGCATAATGAGTCTTTTGAACAGTTCATTTTTTTCCAGAAGTTTTTGGAAAATGTGGAAAAAAAATGAAAACGCAATTTTTTTACACAAAGTTGTCCATTTATAGGATATTTTCAACACATAGCATGTACATAGCAAAAATGACACCCCAAAATATTTTCTGCTACTCCTCCTGAGTATGGCGATGCCACATGTGTGAGCTTTTTTAACAGCCTGGCCACATAGAGGCCCAACATCCAAGAAGCACCATCAGGTGTTCTAGGGACATAAATTACACATCCAATTTCCTTACAATATATCACATTTTTGAAGGCCCTTCATATTTCTAACACAGCATGTACATACCAAGAATTACACCCTAAAATACATTCTGCTGAGTAAACGGTAAAAAAAAGATTACCTGTGGTTTTGGTAGTGCAATTGTCCACAGAAGGAGAGCCCTGATCCAGGCAGCAGGCAGGGACGTGGTCAGTGACAGTGAATTGAATTGTCCAGGCAGCAGACAGGAATATTCTCCATAGTCACTACAGGCAGGAATACTGTCCATATACAGTCCAGGGTCAGTGTAAGTAGAGACATTGCCAGCAGTGCCAAAATATTGGTCCTGGTAATCAGCAGGAACATGGTCCAAGTAGCAGGCCAGGAAAGAATGGGGACAGGGGTAGGGGCTTCTCCCACCCAAATCTCTTTGAAGCCCCCGAGTCTCCAGACCCTAATCCGGGAATGAGAAAACTAAAAAATAGTTTTCTTCATCCAGAAAAACAATTCTGGAGCCCCTCACATATGTGAGACCCCTGTGTTCCCACTAGCATAGCAGGGTAAAAGATCAATCCAAGAGGCAGGCAAAAAACGTGGTCAAACAGTCCAGGGTCAGTTCCAGAGCAGGCAGAGGTAGGTACAGTTAAGCGTTAGGCAGAAGAGTGGTCGTATAACAGGCCAGGGTCAGTTCCGGAGCAGGCAGAGGTAGGTACAGTTTAGCGTTAGGCAGAAGAGTGGTCGTATAACAGGCCAGGGTCAGTTCCGGAGAAAGCAGAGGTATGTTTAGCGTTAGGCAAAAGCGTGGTCGTATAACAGTCCAAGGTCGGTTCCGGAGAAGGCAGAGGTATGTACAGTTCAGTGCAGTGGCATAAGGGGTGTGGAGGAAAATGACAGGAAATGAGAATTGCATTTACCATACTTCCCTAATAGTGTAGAAACGTATGGTAACGGCGGAAACATTCGCCTATACAGAGGCCTGGTTGGGAAGGACAATCGGGACAATAATACATGGTGTCTCTTCGAATTCCTCCTCTGGAGCACACCCGGCATCTCTTCTGACGTCTGTAGCCTGTTTCGCGGGGGGCGGCTTTCTCAGGAAAGTGGCGCTCGTGGAGTCTGCTCACGGAATCAGAGCGAATAGTTTCTGGTGGGCTTTCAGGGTACAAAAGGGCGGAGATAACTTCTTCTTGGTAGAGTAGATAGGATACGGGGTTCTCTGTTGATTTTTTGTAAATAACATAAGTGTTATACATGGCCAAACTAAAAAAATAAAGGGACACTTTCTTATACCAGTGGCGGGATTTTCTTGTGGGAAGATAGGGTTCAATCATCTGATCGTTAAAGTCCACTCCCCCCATAAACAAATTATAATCGTAGACACAAGCTGGTTTCTGGATTGTGCCGTTTCTTTTGGGGACTTCCACGTAGGTGTCGTTGTGGATTGATGTGAGCATGTGGACGTTTCGTTTGTCCCTCCACCTGACAGCCAATATCTCCTGGTTCCTCAATGATGCCGCCTCCCCTCGTCGTAGCTTTTCATTGGCGAGTTTTTGTGGGAAGCCTTTTCTATTGGCTCTTATTGTGCCACATGCTGGGGTGTCCCTCCGGTAAAGATTGCGGAACAGGGGCAAGCTGGTATAAAAATTATCCACATAAAGGTGGTATCCCTTTCCAAGGAGTGGATAGATAAGCTCCCAGACCCCTTTTCCGCTGACACCGATGTACTCTGGGCATTCAGGGGGATGCAGTTGGGAGTCCTTCCCTTCGTACACCAGAAAGGCGTAGATGTACCCCGTGGCTCGGTCACAAATTTTGTACATTTTAACCCCATATCGGGCCCTTTTGCTGGGGATAAACTGTTTAATGCTCAGCCTGCCTGAGAATTTTATGAGGGACTCATCCACGGAGATATTCTGTTCAGGGATATATAACTGGGAAAAATTTTCAGAGAAAAAATTTAGGAGTGGCCGAATTTTATATAGTTTGTCAAAAGCTGGGTCATTTCGGGGAGGGCACTGGGTGTTGTCATTATAGTGGAGGAACCGCATAATCATTAGGTATCGGGATCTTGGCATAAGGGATGAGAAGAGTGGCATGTGGTGGATGGGTTTGGTAGACCAGTAGGAGTACAATTGGTTTTTTTTTGAGAGTCCCATACTAAAAGTTAGGCCTAGGAAAATTTTGAATTCCTCTACGGTAAGTTCTCTCCACTCAAAGGGACGGGCGTAACTAGACCCAGGGTTGCTTGCTATGTACTGCTGTGCATAGAGGTTGCACTGGGCCACAATGGAGGATAGTAAGTCTTCAGTGAATACTAAATTGAAAAAATTGAGCATGGAAAATTCATCGGTGTTCACCTGGACACCTGGCTGGGCGGTGAAAGGGGGGATATTTGCTGCTCCGGAATTAGGGGGAAGCCACAGGGGGTTTTGAAGGCCATAGGGAAGGCTGGCATGGCCCCTATCCCTTTGGGGCTGAGATGACACCCTACTGGTGCCTGGCCTTTGTTGCAGTGGCACTGCGCTTGGGGTGGACGGCACTGCGCTTGGGGTGGACGGCACTGCGCTTGGGGTGGACGGCACTGCGCTTGAGGTGGACGGTACTGCGCTTGAGGTGGACGGTACTGCGCTTGAGGTGGACGGCACTGCGCTTGAGGTGGATGGCACTGTGTTGCTGGTAGTAGGCCGCTTCTCCACGCCAGAACCCCTTGTTTTCACGGGCACACATTCCTCTTCTGATTCTGTATCAGACCCACTGTCTGTAACGGGTTCATAGGCCGAATCCGAATCAGACTGAGACTCCTCGCTGCTCTCATCGGTCATGATTAGACGCTGGTAGGCCTCCTCACAAGTAAATAATTTTTTTGCCATGTTGGTGGCTGGTGAGGCTGCACTGCAGAGCACTGTGGTGGCACTGGTGGACACTGGCGGGCACAGGCGGCACTGATGTGGCACAGGTAGCACTGGTGTGGCTCTGGTTGCACTGGTGTGGCTCTGGTTGCACTGGTGTGGCTCTGGTGGCACACAGGCAGCACAGGCAGCACTGGTGGGCACAGGCGGCACTGGTGGGCACAGGCGGCACTGGTGGGGACAGGCGGCACTGGTGGGGACAGGCGGCACTGATGTGGCACTGCAGTGGCGCTGATGGGCACAGGTGGCACTGGGCACAGGTGGCACTGGTGGGCAAAGGCGGCACTGATGGGCACAGGTGGCACTGATGGACACAGGTGGCACTGATGGGCACAGGTGGCTCTGGTGGGCACTGGTGTGGCTCTGGTGGGCACTGGTGTGGCTCTGGTGGGCACTGGTGGCACTGGTGGGCACAGGCGGCACTGGTGGCACTGGTGGGCACAGGCGGCACTGATGTGGCACTGCAGTGGTGCAGATGAGCACTGATGGGCACAGGTGGCACTGATGGGCACAGGTGGCACTGATGGGCACAGGTGGCACTGATGGGCACAGGTGGCACTAGTGTGGCACTGATGTGGCACTGGTGTGGCACTGGTGACACTGATGTGGCTCTGGTGGCACTGGTGTGGCTCTGGTGCCACTGGTGTGGCTCTGGTGTGGCACTGGTGTGGCACAGGTGGCACAGGTGGCACAGATGTGGCACAGATGGCACTTTTTGCACTTTTGGGGCACTTTTGGGGCACTGTTGGGCACTGCTGGGCACAGCTGGGCACAGCTGGGCACAGCTAAAAGTAGTAAAAACTCACTGTGTGGCACAGGGTTGCACTGATGTCTCTCCTCTCCTCTCACGCTGCATCGGTGTGATGTGAGGAGAGAGATGAACTGCTGCTGACCCTGGTTTGTTTACATTGTGATCGCGCCGTCATTGGACGGCGCGATCACGTGGTAAAAGGCCGCTGTCATTGGCCATTCACCCCGATCTGTGTTGCTACGGGTCCGGTGGACCCGGCGAGCACAGTCGTTTGCGTGTGCGCGCCCGCGGGCGCGCGCAGGAACGATTCTAAGGGAGGACGTTATATAACGTCCTCCCAGAGTTAAGCAACCACCTTGCCGCCGTTATTCGGCGGCAGGTGGTTGTTAAGTGGTTAAAGACAATAATCCTCTGCCACAGGATTCTAGTACCCGGATATCCAGCCTTACAGTTTTAGAGCCTTTAAGCCGACCCAGCACACTGTAAGGTAACATAAGCTGCGGTGCATCCTCCAATAAGGTCACCAGGTCTTCCCCAAGACACCAGCCTTCCTCTTGGTCTTCTCCAGGACTGGTCCTTCCCTGGTTTCCTCCACTGAGTGGCTTCCTCCCGCAGGACAGACAGCACAGGATCACCTTCAGAGGGCAGGCCCCAGTCAGGACAACTGGGCCTACCTGGCAGTGATGCAGCCTCGGGCCAACGTGGCCCCGAGGCTGAAATTCCAGTAACACATACCTCGAGCCAGGAGGGCCACGAGGCAAAGAGAGACTCGGAAAATGGTGTCTGCCCCTTAAGTACCCTTCCCCAACATGCCCAGCGGGGAGAGCACTCCCACTGGGCTGTTCCCGGGGAAAAATACCCAATGCACTCTAGCCTGCCTGTGTTCCAACATTGGCCTGTGGTGGTAACGCCACCCTCAGGCAAACAATGGGAAATCCCTCCAAGCACAGCCATAGCCAGAACAGAGACCAATTTAGCCCCAATCATCAAAGTCTGAGCTAACTACCAGCTCAGACACCCACACCCACTAAATTTAAACATAGCGCCTGGTCATTAGGAGCAGGGCGCTACAGGCATATTGCGCTATATCAGTCCATTCAGTTTTAAAAATCTGTCAGTGCACCTTAAAGCATGAAAGATCATACCTTAACCTTTTTTGTTTGTAACACAGCACACTGATAGGGAAAGCCCAGAACTTGAGGACTTTCAGTAACGTTGACTGCTGAAGCCGAATCCAAGAAGATGTATTTAATATTCAAGCATGCAGGTATCCACAAGCATGGAGAACAAATTGTACATGTTATACAATCAATATCATTGTTCTAAAGAGGCTGGGGGGCCTCAGTACATTTATACAGCTTAAAAGGGGGAGGCGCCTTAAATGAGCCTCTTTTGAAATCCTTTTCAATTTGTTGGTTATTTACATTCAAAAACAGATGGTCATTTAGCACCTATATGTTACTTCCAGGATTCTCTGGGGAAAATGCCAGAGAGACCCATTCACAGCTGGAGGTGTGAATGGCATTTGACCACAAACAAAAACAGCTGCTACATCCTGAGACTCAAACTTTTAACAATTATTTCTGCTTAATCATAATAGCCTTTGAACACAATTAAGTCATATTGTTACACAATATGACTTCTAACAGAATATACAACCAATATACACACATATATATATATATATATATACACACATACATACATATATCGATATATATACAGTGGGGAGAACAAGTATTTGATACACTGCCGATTTTGCAGGTTTTCCTACTTACAAAGCATGTAGAGGTCTGTAATTTTTATCATAGGTACTCTTCAACTGTGAGAGACGGAATCTAAAACAAAAATCCAGAAAATCACATTGTATGATTTTTAAATAATTAATTTGCATTTTATTGCATGACATAAGTATTTGATCCCCTACCAACCAGTAAGAATTCCGGCTCTCACAGACCTATTATTTTTTCTTTAAGAAGCCCTCCTGTTCTCCACTAATTACCTGTATTAACTGCACCTGTTTGAACTTGTTACCTGTATCAAAGACACCTGTCCACACACTCAATCAAACAGACTCCAACCTACACAATGGCCAAGACCAGAGAGCTGTGTAAGGACTCAGGGATAAAATTGTAGACCTGCACAAGGCTGGGATGGGCTACAGGACAATAGGCAAGCAGCTTGGTGAGAAGGCAACAACTGTTGGTGCAATTATTAGAAAATGGAAGAAGTTCAAGATGACGATCAATCTCCCTCGGTCTGGTGCTCCATGTAAGATCTCACCTCGTGGGGCATCAATGATCATGAGGAAGGTGAGGGATCAGCCCAGAACTACACGGCAGGACCTGGTAAATGACCTGAAGAGAGCTGGGACTACAGTCTCAAAGAAAACCATTAGTAACACACTACGCTGTCATGGATTAAAATCCTGCAGCACACGCAAGGTCCCCCTGCTCAAGCCAGCACATGTCCAGGCCCATCTGAAGTGTGCCAATGACCATCTGGATGATCCAGAGGAGGAATGGGAGAAGGTCATGTGGTCTGATGAGACAAAAATAGAGCTTTTTGGTCTAAACTCCACTCCCCATGTTTGGAGGAAGAAGAAGGATGAGTACAGCCCCAAGAACACCATCCCAACCATGAAGCATGGAGGTGGAAACATCATTCTTTGGGGATGCTTTTCTGCAAAGGGGACAGGACAACTGCACCGTATTGAGGGGAGGATGGATGGGGCCATGTATCGTGAGAAACCTCCTTCCCTCAGTAAGAGCATTTAAGATGGGTCGTGGCTGGGTCTTCCAGCATGACAACGACCCGAAACACACAGCCAGGGAAACTAAGGAGTGGCTCCGTAAGAAGCATCTCAAGGTCCTGGAGTGGCCTAGCCAGTCTTCAGACCTGAAACCAAAAGAAAATCTTTGGAGGGAGCTGAAAGTCCGTATTGCCCAGCGACAGCCCCGAAACCTGAAGGATCTGGAGAAGCTCTGTATGGAGGAGTGGGCCAAAATCCCTGCTGGTCAAGAACTACAGGAAACGTATGATCTCTGTAATTGCAAAAAAAGGTTTCTGTACCAAATATTAAGTTCTGCTTTTGTGATGTATCAAATACTTATGTCATGCAATAAAATGCAAATTCATTATTTAAAAATCATACAATGTGATTTTCAGGATTTTTGTTTTAGATTCCCTCTCTCACAGTTGAAGAGTACCTATGATAAAAATTACAGACCTCTACATGCTTTGTAAGTAGGAAAACCTGCAAAATCGGCTGTGTATCAAATACTTGTTCTCCCCACTGTGTATATATATATAAGTATATATATATATATATATATTGTGACAGCAGGAAGGTAAAGTCACCTGGTTGCATCCAGGGGGGTAGATATATTTCTCCCAGATTCAGGCTTTATGCCGACTTATACAACTAGGGAAGGAGTTGATGAAGCCCAGCTGAGGCTAGTGGGCTCATGGATGACTCATACCTCTAGGGAGAGGGCTGGGCGTCGTGCAGGCAGGGAGTTGATGAGACCAGCTGAAGCCTGTCAGTTCGTTTAAGGCCTCTATAAAAACTCCCAGATTCATTAGGTGTTTGCTCATGCCTGGACCCAGACCTGTGTGGACTGTCTAGGGAGAGTGAACCCCTGTGCGGTGAGGCAAAGCCTGTGTGGCTATTTGTTTGGACTTTTACTAAACCAGGGACTTAGGGACTAGGACAGCACCAGGCTGATCCCAGTTGTTAGTTTAGGAAACCTGCATGTTTAGTCAGAGGTCAAACTGACCAGGATTTATTTTGTTTATGTTTCTTTTTGGCTTTGCTGTGTTTTTGTCACTGTACATAGAGAAATAAACCGCACCTTTTGATTTTGAAAACCACAACCTCCGTCTGCTGGCCCTGTTTTTGTGTGGGGAGCCCAACCAGGGGGTCACACACACCCGCTACCGAGTTAACCCCCTCACAATATATATATATATATATATATATATATATATATATATACACCAAATCAGAAATACATGCTTTGATAATCATGAAGAAATGTTTGATAAGTAAATGGCTATTCCATTTACCCGATCAATCCCATCTCTTGGTCAAATTAAAAATTTACCACATAACTAACAAAACATAACAGCACTATAACAAACAATTCATACACTGGTTGTGGACAGTTGGGTTCTTGACTTATTCAGTGTAGAGATTATTTTAGTGACAGTTAAAGCTGTGTAGGGCCTAACTAGATGTGAACATTAATTGTCATGATAATGGGGAAGATGGAAAAAAACTAAGTCTCATAACACATACAAAACCTAACATAAATGGCATTTAACCACTTCCATACCGGGCACTTTCCCCCCTTCCTGCCCAGGACAATTTTTATCTTTCAGCGCTGTCGCACTTTAAATGAAAATTGCGCAGTCATGCTACATTGTACCCAAATGAAATTTTTATCATTTTCTTCCAACAAATAGAGCTTTCTTTTGGTGGTATTTTATCACCTCTGCGGTTTTAAATTTTTGCGCTATAAACGAAAGAAGAGCGAAAATTTTGAAAAAAAAAACTGATGGGCGGCACTGATAGGCGGCACTGATGGGCACTGATAGGCGGCACTGATGGGCACTGATAGGCGGCACTGATGGGTACTGATGGGCGGCACTGGTGGGCACTGATGGGCACTGATAGGTGGCACTGGATAGGCAGCACTGATGAGGAGCTACTGACAGGCTTTTCTGAGTGGCACTGATTGGCACTTTGATGGGGCACTGACAGGCATTACTGATGGGGTACTGATTGGCACTTTTTGGGCACTGTTGTGGGCACTGATCTGCACGGATATGGGCACTGACAGGCTTTATATAGGGGCACAGGCTGGCATGTGATGGGCATTTATTTTGGGGTACTGATTGGCACATTTTGATGGGGCTGTGGTGATAATCAATGTGCTGATTATCAGCACAGACCCCCCCTCTGACAGGGAGAGCCGCCGATCGGCTCTCCCTGTCAGCATGAACCGAGGAGAGCCGTTTACCGGCACTTCTTGGTTCACGCGATGATCTGTCAGAGGCTTCATACCACGATCGGAGTTGCTGTGTGTCAGACTGACACACAGCACCCCCGATCGCCACGCTGTGCACCCCCACGGGCGCGCGCCGGCAGTGATATCCTGATCACGTCATATGACGTCCAGTCAGTATATCACAACCACTTTGCCGCCGTCATTCTGCTATATGGCGGGCGGCAAGTGGTTAAAGAAAAGCAGATACAATTACAATTCCTATCAATAGATTCTAAATTCCAACATCTCCCTCTAACTGTCTAATCTTTAACCACTTAAGCCCCGGACCATTTGGTAGCTAAAGGACCAGAGGTGAATTCAGAATTTTGCACTGCGCTGCTTTAACTGTAAATTGTGCGGACATGCAATGTTGTACCCAAACGAAATTAGAAAGTAGACACCCCAAGGAAATTGCTGAGAGGCATGTTGAGCCCATTGAATATTTTTTTTTTTGTCCCAAGTGATTGAATAATGACAAAAAAAAAAAAATTACAAAAAGTTGTCACTAAATGATATATTGCTCACACATGCCATGGTTATATGTGGAATTGCACCCCAAAATACATTCTGCTGCTTCTCCTGAGTACGGGGATACCACATGTGTGGGACTTTTTAGGAGCCTAGCCACGTACGGGACCCCGGAAACCAAGCACCGCCTTCAGGATTTCTAAGGGCGCAAATTTTTGATTTCACTCCTCACTACCTATCACAGTTTTGAAGGCCATAAAATGCCAAAATAGCACAAAACCCCCCCAAATGACCCCATTTTAGAAAGTAGACACCCCAAGGAAATTGCTGAGAGGCCTGTTGAGCCCATTGAATATTTTTTTTTTGTCCCAAGTGATTGAATAATGACAAAAAAAAAAAAAAATTACAAAAAGTTGTCACTAAATGATATATTGCTCACACATGCCATGGTTATATGTGAAATTGCACCCCAAAATACATTCTGCTGCTTCTCCTGAGTACGGGGATACCACATGTGTGGGACTTTTTAGGAGCCTAGCCACGTACGGGACCCCGGAAACCAAGCACCGCCTCCAGGATTTCTAAGGGCGCAAATTTTTGATTTCACTCCTCACTACCTATCACAGTTTTGAAGGCCATAAAATGCCAAAATAGCACAAAACCCCCCCAAATGACCCCATTTTGGAAAGTAGACACCCCAAGCTGTTTGCTGAGAGGCATGGTGAGTATTTTACAGCTCTCATTTGTTTTTGAAAATGAAGAAAGAACATTTTTTTTTTCTTTTTTTTTTCAATTTTCAAAACTTTGTGACCAAAAGCGAGATCTGCAAAATACTCACAATATCTCTCAGCAAATAGCTTGGGGTGTCTACTTTCCAAAATGGGGTCATTTGGGGGGGTTTTGTGCCATCTGGGCATTCCATGGCCTCCGAAACTGTGATAGGCAGTGAGAAGTGAAATCAAAAATTGACACCCTTAGAAAGCCTGAAGGCGGTGATTGGTTTTTGGGGTCCCGTACGAGGCTAGGCTCCCAAAAAGTCTCACACATGTGGTATCCCCGTACTCAGGAGAAGCAACAGAATGTATTTTGGGGTGTAATTCCACATATGCCCATGGCATGTTTGAGCAATATATCATTTAGTGACAACTTTGTGCAAAAAAAAAAAAAAAAGAAAAAAAAAATTATTTTTTCCGCAACTTGTGTCAACATATAAAATATTCCATGGACTCGACATGCCTCTCAGTATATAGCTTGGGGTGTCTACTTTCCAAAATGGGGTCATTTGGGGGGGTTTTGAACTGTTCTGGCATTTTATACACAACATTAGGAAGCTTACATCCACTCTTCTAACCACTTGAAGACAAAGCCCTTTTTGACACTTTTTGTTTACATGAAAACATATTTTTTTTTTGCAAGAAAATTATGTTGAACCCCCAAACATTATATATATTTTTAAAGCAAAGGCCCTACAGAATAAAATGGTGGGTGTTGCATTTTTTTTTTCTACACAGTATTTGCGCAGCGATTTTTCAAACGCATTTTTTGGGGAAAAAAATACACTTTTTTTAATTTTAATGCACTAAAACACACTATATTGCCAAAATGTTTGATGAAATAAAAAAGATGATCTTAGGCCAAGTACATAGATACCAAACACGACATGCTTTAAAATTTCGCACAAACGCGCAATGGCGACAAACTACATACATTTTTAAAAGCCTTTAAAAGCATTTACAGGTTACCCCGTTAGATTTACAGAGGAGGTCTACTGCTAAAGTTACTGCCCTTGATCTGACCTTCGCGGTGATACCTCACATGCATGGTGCAATTGCTGTTTACATATGACGCCAGACCGACGCTTGCGTTCGCCATTGGGCAAGAGCAGGGCAGGACAGGGGTGCTTTTTTTTTATTTTATTTTTTTTATTATTAATTTTGCTTTTTTATTTTATTTTTAAACTGTTGCTTCCATATTTATTTATTTTTATCACTTTTATTGTTATCTCAGGGAATGTAAATATCACCTATGATAGCAATAGGTAATGACAGGTACTCTTTTTTGAAAAAACTGGGGTCTATTGGACCCTAGATCTTTCCTCTGCCCTCAAAGCATCTGACCACACCAAGATCGGTGTGATAAAATGCTTTCCCAATTTCCCAATGGCACTTTTTATATCCGGGGGGGACATTCCCTCCCACTGCTTGTAAAAGCAGTCCAGAGGCTAATTAGCCACTAGGATTGCTTTTACATGAAAGCCGGCCGCTGGCTGAAAAGAATGATACCAAGATGATACCTAAACCCGCAGGCATCATTCTGGTATAAACATTCAAAGTCCAGCAACATACCAGTACGTTGCTGGTCCTTGTTGGACATGTATTGTAATCTTTTTTTTCATGCAGCCTGTTGGTCGGTGGGTATGCCCACCATTAGAATACCGCCCTTCATCCACCCACTTCTAATGATGGGCATACATGCACCATTTATATATGCCGAAGCATGGGGGCATCTTCTCGCAAAAGTTATGCCGCGTACACATGGTCAGACTTTTCCACGGGCAAGCCTCCGTCGGAATTTCGACCGTATGTACGCGGCATTAGGAGCAAAATTGCTCCTCTGCTCCTGCTGCCCCAATGCTTCGGCATATATGCTTTTTTTTTTAACTGTGGTGGTGAAATCACCTCCTACAGCACTGGAGTCGCAGGGATCAGGCCTGTCTCTGTGAACGCTGCAGTTATGTGTGTTGTGTTTTGTAAGTGACAGTGATCGATACTGCACTTGGGTGGCCTGGGCTGGACGGAGGGGCAAAACGCAGGTGCTAGCAGGTATCTGGGCTGATCCCGCTAACACTGCGTTTTTGGGAACCCTAAACTGCTGGGGACGCTAGTATAGATCTGATCAGATCAGATATTGATCTGTTCAGATACTATACCACTAAGGGGGGTGTATGCTTCACGCGTGGGTGTTAGTGCTACTGGCACTAACCTGACGCTGCCTGGGGTGTGACGCAGACCCTCTCTGACGCTAAAACCTAATTGATATCACCCGCCGGGCGATCAGGGGGTTAAACCTTTATTGGGTTATATACGGCGGGTGCCCTGACACTATAAAAAGCAAACTAACTAACCAGCGTCACCCGTAACACTTATATGATGATCACTGGTGAAAGGGTTAACTAGGGGCAATTAGGGGGTTAAAACCTTTATTAGGTAATATATGGGGGTACCTGACGCTATATAAAAACCTGACGGCGAACCTAAAAAAAAATTACTGGCTACCTATCGGCATCACCGACACTAAGACAACGATCATAAAAACGATCGCTTAGCGACAGTGGTGATAGGGGGTGAAAGGGTTACCTGGGGGGCGATCAGGGGGTTAAACCTTTATTAGATAATATATGGGGGTACCTGACGCTATAAAAACCTGCGGCGAACCTAAAAAAAATTACTGGCTACCGATCAGCATCACCGACGCTAAGACATCGATCAGAAAAATGATCGCATAGTGACGGCGGTGCTAGGGGGTGAAAGGGTTACCTGGGGGGTGATCAAGGGGGTTAAACCTTTATTAGGTAATATATGGGGGTACCCGACGCTATAAAAACCTGCGGCGAACCTAAAAAAAATTACTGGCTACCGATCAGCATCGCCGACGCTAAGACATCGATCAGAAAAATTATCGCTTAGTGACAGTGGTGATAGGGGGTGAAAGGGTTACCTGGGGGGCGATCAAGGGGGTTAAACCTTTATTAGGTAATATATGGGGGTACCCGACGCTATAAAAACCTGCGGCGAACCTAAAAAAAAATACTGGCTACCGATCAGCATCACCGACGCTAAGACATCGATCAGAAAAATGATCGCATAGCGACGGCGGTGCTAGGGGGTGAAAGGGTTACCTGGGGGGTGATCAAGGGGGTTAAACCTTTATTAGGTAATATATGGGGGTACCCGACGCTATAAAAACCTGCGGCGAACCTAAAAAAAATTACTGGCTACCGATCAGCATCGCCGACGCTAAGACATCGATCAGAAAAATTATCGCTTAGTGACAGTGGTGATAGGGGGTGAAAGGGTTACCTGGGGGGCGATCAAGGGGGTTAAACCTTTATTAGGTAATATATGGGGGTACCCGACGCTATAAAAACCTGCGGCGAACCTAAAAAAAATTACTGGCTACCGATCAGCATCACCGACGCTAAGACATCGATCAGAAAAATGATTGCTTAGCGACGGCGGTGCTAGGGGGTGAAAGGGTTATCTGGGGGGTGATCAGGGGGTTAAACCTTTATTAGGGGGGGGGGGGTTAGGGGGCTACACTGGACCTAAAACTAAATGTAGTGACACTTTTACAGTCACAAATGTCACTGATTGCAGTGATCACTAAATAAATGGTCACTGCAATCAGTGACACTGTGACTGGGGGCTGGGGGGGGCTGGGGGGTGATCTGGGGGTGTCTGGGGGGGCCTGGGGGGCGATTTATGTGCCTATGTGTCCTGGTGTCAGTGTGCTGTTTTGTGTACTAACCTGCATCTTCTCCTGTACGGCGCTCGGTATATGTGAGCGCCGCAGGAGAGATGACATCACTTTCTCCTGCCTGGCAGGCAGGGGAAGCTCTCTCATTCGCCGGGAGCGATCGAGAGGGGTTGGCCGGAATCGAACGGCCGTCCCCTCATGCCGGATCGCTCCCGAAGGTAAAACGACCACCCACTGTAAAGAAGGGGGGTCCGATCGGACCCCCCAACTATACAAAGGCAATCACGTATATGTACGTGATTCTGCCTGTCGGTGCCATTCTGCCGACGTATATTTACAGTGGGCGGTCGTTAAGTGGTTAAATATTTATTTTTCTAGTTCATATTCTTCCTAATTTATGTACCCAATTTACTTCTGCAGAAAAATCTAATTTTGCTTTGTCAAGGCTAAACAAAAAATAATTCAAAAATACAAAAATGTCTAAAATAAAAAATTACGCGTTGGTCTAACAATGTGTGAACGCCAAGTCTTAGTTGATTTCTCCACAGTAACTGTGACAGCTATTCCTCCATAAGACTCCACTGAAACACCTTAGGAACACATACAATGTTCATACATAATCTTTTTTTCTTCAGGACTATCGCAATCCACATGACAAGAGACTTCCGGTAGGTGTGCAGACTAGAGTTAAGCGGACACCTGGATGTTCGGGTTCGACGGGTTCGGCCAAACTTCGGAAAAAAGTTCGGGTTCGGGACCGAACTTTAACCCGAACCCGAACCCCATTGAAGTCAATGGGGACCCGGACTTCTAAGGACTAAAAAGGCTCTAAAAAAGTAATGGAAAGGGCTAGAGGGCTGCAAATGGCAGCAAAATGTTGTTAAGAGCATGGCAAGTGCTCTGTAAACAAATGTGGATAGGGAAATAGCTTAAAATAACATAAAAAAAATATAAAAATATGCTGGAGGCCCCCTTTTCAGCAGAAGAGGTACGGGAAGTCATTAAGAACCTCAGAAACTCAACGGCACGATGCCACACATATGGTGGGAATGCCCCAGAATACGCCCTTTCTGGAATAAATTATTCAATTTAATGGATAAGCTAGTGGGAAAATAAAATACTTTGAAATAAAAATGTAGCGGGGTGCTAAATTTAAGGGAAGTGTTTGAGTGGTAAATAGGCTCAAACACCCTAATTCTGTAGGATTCATGGACCATTTTGTCCTCGGGGGACAGTATTGGTGTGCAGTTCCCTGCGGCCTACAGGTGGCGCTGCCATGGTAGGCTAGGGTTGAACCGCCGATACAGTGCTGTGCCTTTTGTGTCCCCTCTTGGCAGTAGTACAGCGGGGCGGGGAACCTGCTGTGCATGCCGGGAGAGCATATAAAAGGGGCAGACCTTTGGCCTGGGGGCTGATGTCCAGTGGGGTCCACGCCCAGGTGCCTTCGGCCTGGGTGCATGTGTTCCTGTTCCATCTCGGGTACCTTTAGCCCGGGGTGAGGTACTATCCTGGAGTTCCTGCTGCCCTGGGTATGGAGGCCTAGGTGCGGGAGTAAAGCCTGGAGTCCAGAGCCTTCGTCTGGAGTCCGCTAAGGGTCGAGGAGTCTTAGGGTGCCGCCTCGTGTAGGGGACCATGTTCCAGGGAAGGGAGGATCATTCTGATGGACCGATGCGGGAGTCACGGTGAAGGAAGGGTCTGTTGACTCCCTGGAGAGATGTCTTCCACTTGATATGGGCTAGGTTCGTAGAAGGAGAAGCTCAAGGTCATCTTGACTGTATCAGAGGCCTTATTCACCCGGCCCGTGGCAGGGGCCTTATACACCCCGGTCTGTGGCAGAGACCAAAGTTCTCCAGGTCCGTGGCAGGGGCCTTGTACACCCGGTCTGTGGCAGAGACCAACCTCAAGGTCTGTGGCAGAGACCGTGCACCTAAAACTGTTTGAGAAACCTAAGCAGTGAAGTGAATGTGCTACGTTTGTGCCTGGACCTCCTCCACACCTTAAGCTGTCCTGTTTCTTTGCTCTAACCTTTTCTATCTGAGTAGAGTTTATTTTGCCATGAGAGAATAAGAGTTGTAATTTCAGCTGGTGTGGACATTGACTTTACTGGGAATTAAAGGACTTGCTTCTACCTACAGTAGAGGTGAGAATCATCCTCTGGAGGAGTTATGACTCCGGCTGTGGACACGGCCCGTCAAGTACACCGCTCAACCTCTTTATATAGGAGGGTACGGGCTGGTAGTGCGGTGTGCCTTTCTCCCTCCTGCGAGGAGCCAACAACATAAAGGCAGGTAAGGGGGAAAGGATCTGTGCGCTACAAAAAAATAAAATAAAAATTATAATCTTGACCTAGGAGGACGAGGTCCATATGGAGGTGGCGGTGGATGTGGCTGTGTAGGTGGAAGCGGCGGTGGAGGAGGATGAGGTAGCCAACACTGGTTCAAAAATGCAACAATGGCTGGGTAAGGCCAGTGATGTGTCGAATTCTGTCCCCCGTCGAATAGTGTCCACCCTGTACTGCGCTTGCTCAGTATGTAGGACAAGAGGATTTCGAAAATCTCCCAAGATGAACGGCGCATGCGTGGTGAGTTCAGGTGAAGGCCACACCATCCGTGGTTCAAGCCGAGCCAAGTGAGGCCGTACCCGAAGCGTGGCGATCGAAGTGAGCCCGTGAGGGGTCCTGTTACTATGTGCTACCGTATGTCCACTTGGATGTTGGGGCTTGAACCTGCACTCACGGCGCAGGCACCGTTCATCTTCGGAGATTTTGTGAATCTCCTTGTCCTCTGTACTGCGCAAGCGCTGCGCCTTCGCAGTACGGGCCGGACACAATCCGATGGCCGGACAGTTTTTGTCACAACACCGGTATACATGTCTATTCTGCAGAAGGTACGGACAAGTCCTGTGGGATCCATGCCTGGTTCATTTTAATGAACGTGAGCTTGTCCACATTGGCTCTGGACAGGCGGCTGCGCTTGTCTGTGATAACGCCCCCTCCCGTGCTAAATACACGTTCAGATAATACACTGGCTGCAGGGCAGGCCAGCACCTCCAAGGCATAAAGGGCAAGCTCAGGCCATGTGCCCAATTTGGAGACCCAGAAGTTAAAGGGGGCAGACCCGTCATCCAGTACGTGTAGGCCTGTGGACACATACTGCTCAACCATGTTGGTGAAATGCTGCCTCCTGCTAAGACGTTCCATCTCAGCTGGTGGTGCTGGTTGTTGTGGCGTGCTGACAAAGCTTTTCCACATTTCAGCCATGCTAACCCTGCCTTCTGAGGTGCTGCCGGTGCCCCGGCTGCGTTGGCGACCTCTTCCTCCTCCTCTGCCTTCGCCTTGTGCTTCCACCGTACGCCCACTGTCAGGTGGGAATGCCACCAGCAGCGCGTCTACCAACGTGCGCTTGTACTCGCGCATCTTACGATCCCGCTCCAGTGAGGGAATTAAGGACGGTACATTGTCCTTGTAACGGGGATCCAGTAGGGTGGCCACCCAGTAATCAGCACCAGTTAAAATGTGGGCAACTCGGCGGTCATTGCGGAAACACTGCAGCATGTAATCGCTCATGTGTGCCAGGCTGCCCAGAGGCAAAGAAAAGCTGTCCTCTGTGGGAGGTGTATCGTCTGTGTCCTCTGTATCCCCCCAGCCACGCACCAGTGATGGCCACGAGCTGGTCTGGGTGCCACCCTGCTGTGAAAATGGCTCCTCCTCCTCCATCTCCTCCTCCACCTCGTCATCCTCCAGAACTGTGCCCTTTCTGCCGGACAATTGTGTACCTGGCGTTTGTTGGTGCAGGAACCCACCCTCGTAGCCACTTGTGAAAGACTGCCCTGACCTAGGTGGTAGTGTTGCTGGCAGATCCTCTGTTTGCGGGGTGGCAGGTGCCACTGTCACTACAGAGGTGGATGAAGAGGCCGAGACTGCAGCAGAAGAGGAAGCAGGAGGAGCCAGAGACCTTTCTTGGTTTTTGAGGTGTCTACTCCACTGCAGCTCGTGCTTTGCACTTAGATGCCTGGTCATGCAGGTTGTGCTCAGGTTGAGAACGTTTATGCCTCGCTTCAGGCTCTAATTGCACAGCGTGCAAACCACTCGTGTCTTGTCATCAGCACATTGTGTGAAGAACTGCCACGCTAGGGAACTCCTTGGACCTGGCTTTGGTGTGCTCGGTCCCTTACTGCGTTGGGCAGTAGCAGACATACTGTCTAGGGGACGGATGCTCCGCTTTTGCACCCTGCTCCCTCTTCTGCTGTGCTGGTGGCTCTGTGCGACCACCGCCTCTTCCTCCAAACTACACTGGTCACCTGCATAACGTTGATTCCATGTGGGGTCGAGGACCTCATCGTCCTCCACATCATCTTCCACCCAGTCTTCACCCCTGCCCTCCTTGTCTGTCTGCACAATTGCGAAAGCAGCAGCAGTTGGCACCTGTGTTTCATCATCATCCGATACGTGCTGCGATGGTCCTCCCATGTACTCATCATGAAACATAAGTGGTTGGGCATCGGTGCACTCAATCTCTTCCACTTCTGGGGCAGGGCTAGGTGGATGGCCATGGGAAACCCTGCTAACAGAGTCATCGAAAAGCAGAAGAGACTGCTGCATGATTTGGGGCTCAGACTGCTTGGCTGATTTGCAAGGGGGTGAGGTGAAAGCAGGGGCGGATCCAGAGTCTTTTCTCGGGAGGGGCACTGCCAAAAAATATGTTTTTTTTGTGGGGAATTTATCAGGGAAATGGCTGGTGTCGGGACTTCAATCATCCCGGCACCATGGTTGTTATGG
Organism: Rana muscosa; assembly: GCA_029206835.1. Classification (NCBI taxonomy): domain Eukaryota; kingdom Metazoa; phylum Chordata; class Amphibia; order Anura; family Ranidae; genus Rana; species Rana muscosa. Next base: position 908,916,301 of record CM055121.1, on the reverse strand, counting down.
TGTCAGGATGATTGAAGCGCATTAATTTCTATTATTACATTGTAATATAAAATTAAATAGTTCAATGCAGAATCTGTGGGAGCCCCGAGTGTGTCACTTGCCACCGTCGCCTGCAATTAGTGGGAGCCCTGAGCGTGTCACTTGCCACACGTTGCGGATTGTCACTTGCCACGTCACCTGCCACATCTTGTGGATTGTCACTTGCCACACCTTGTGGATTGTCACTTGCCACATCACCTGCCACACCTTGCGGATTGTCACTAGCCACACATTGCGGATTGTCACTTGCCACGTCACCTGCCACACGTTGCTGATTGTCACTTGCCTGCCACCAGATGCAGATTGTCATTTGCCACGTCACCTAACACAATTTGCGGATTGTCACTTGCCACGTCGCCTGCCACACCTTGCGGATTGTCACAAACTTGCCTGCTAAGGTGTCGTTTTGGTTGTCTCTTGCTGTGTCCCAGACTCCCATAGTCAGGCAGCAGAGAGATAATGTAATCTCTCTGCTGCCTGCACAGTGAGGGCGGAAGTCACTGCAGGAATGCAGGGCAGGCACGGGCGGTGAGAGATGATCTCATCTCTCTGCTCCCCCGCTTCCGGCTAGCTGATTGGCCAGCTGCCACACTGAGCCTGCTCTCTCTCTCACCTGCGCTGCCAACACACTGAGCAGCACGGTCTGCCCACGAATCGCACCACCCGCCCACAAACCACGCCGCAAGCGGAGCCGCCCGCTTTCTTACCCGTCTGTGGAGCCGCACGCTATCGCACCTGCCCGCAGAGCGGCCCGACGTGACTCACTGATGTCACTCATTGCTAGACGCCAAGTGGCCCACGCATTAGCAACGAGTGCAGGGAAGAGGCTCCACCCACCTCCTCCCCTGCTCCTGGTATCGTGTCAGTGCGCCGCGTAACTACATTAGACGAGTCTCTCTCTTGGCGCCGCTGATCGGCTGATGTGAGAAACAGAGAGAGAGACTCAGAGGGGCAGCGGCAGCCACAGAACAAGTACTGTATATACTCGAGTATAAGCCGAGGCACCTAATTTTACCCCAAAAAACTGGGAAAATGTATTGACTCGAGTATAAGCCTAGGGTGTCCATCTGCATGCCTCACTGTGCCCATGCCTAGACTGATGTTTAACATGGGAGTCTATGGAAGGAGTGCCCGGCTTTGAAAAATCGGTTCTCCCCGGCCGTAGGTCTCCCAGACAGTTTGGGGACCAGGGGACCTACGACCGTCCGGTATCGGGTCCGCAAATTCACCGGAGAAATTACCGTTTAACATTGGAGTCTACAGAAGGGGCGCCTGGCTTTAAAAAATCAGTGCTTCCCGGCCGTAGGTTTCCCAGACACCAACCTTTGCACACTTGTAGAGGAGACATGGGGCTACATTTCTGCCAAGTTTGGGGTCCAGGGGACCTACGACCGGCCGGTACCGGGTCCGCAAAGTCACAAGAGAAATTACCGTTTAACATTGGAGTCTATGGAAGGGGTGCCCGGCTTTAAAAAATCAGTGCTCCCCGGCCGTAGGTCCCCCAGACACCAAACTTTGCACACTTGTAGAAGAGACTGGGGCTACATGTGTGCAGGAGATGTACGGACTGCCGGTACCGGGTCCCCAAAATCCGTGAGATCAGGCGCAAAAAAAACAGAGCAAGCAAGCGAGTGTGACAGATGGTCTCGGGGGGGGCAATTACCCTGTTGCCCCCCCTGGATCCGCCCCTGGGTGAAAGACTTATGGACATGGGTTTCAGGTGCCAACTCTGACCTTTCATCAGAAGAGTGGGTGGGAGACATTGTGAAGGAACCCGAGGCACTGTCAGCAACCCAATCTACTATCGCCTGTACTTGTCCTGGCCTAAACATTCGTACAGCCTCATTAGGCGCGACAAAATACCGCCGCAGGCTCGGTCGCCTATTCGCACCTGAGGAAGGTGTTTCACTTGTGCGTGTATCTGGCACAGATCCACCACGTCCTCTCCCTGCAACAGGAGCTCCACCAGCAGCACCACGACCGGGGCCACCACGTCCCTTTGACCTTCTCTTCATATTTTCCAAATTTAGGATCTTGCCCTAAATGGGTGTTTTTGGAAGAGCAGAACACACCCACAGTACGTAACCGCTGAATCGCACAGCTACAGAACTGCAGAAAATGCTATTCAAATTTTTTTTGTTTTTTTAGTATAGCACAGTAGAAGAAAACTATATATAAATTGTTTATTTCACACACCTCCACATATGTATGTATGTTTTTTGGAAGACCACAACACACCCACAGTACGTAACCGTTGAATCGCACAGCTACAGAACTGCAGAAAATGCTATTCAAAAAAAATGTTTTTTTTTTAGTATAGCACAGTAGAAGAAAACTATATAGAAATTGTTTATTTCACACACCTCCACATATGTATAACACACTGCAAAATATTTTTTGTGGCCCTAAATGGCGTTTTTTGGAAGACCACAACACACCCACAGTACGTAACCGCTGAATCGCACAGCTACAGAACTGCAGAAAATGCTATTCAAATAAAATGTTTTTTTTTTAGTATAGCACAGTAGAAGAAAACTATATAGAAATTGTTTATTTCACACACCTCCACATATGTATAACACACTGCAAAATATTTTTTGTGGCCCTAAATGGCGTTTTTTGGAAGACCACAACACACCCACAGTACATAACCGCTGAATCGCACGGCTACAGAACTGCAGAAAATGCTATTCAAATTTTTTTTTTTTTTAGTATAGCACAGTAGAAGAAAACTATATATAAATTGTTTATTTCACACACCTCCACATATGTATAACACACTGCAAAATATTTTTTGTGGCCCTAAATGGTGTTTTTTGGAAGACCACAACACACCCACAGTACGTAACCGCTGAATCGCACAGCTACAGAACTGCAGAAAATGCTATTCAAAAAAAATGTTTTTTTTTTTAGTATAGCACAGTAGAAGAAAACGATATATAAATTGTTTATTTCACACACCTCCACATATGTATAACACACTGCAAAATATTTTTTGTGGCCCTAAAGGGCGTTTTTTGGAAGACCACAACACACCCACAGTACGTAACCGCTGAATCGCACAGCTACAGAACTGCAGAAAATGCTATTCAAATAAAATGTTTTTTTTTTAGTATAGCACAGTAGAAGAAAACTATATAGAAATTGTTTATTTCACACACCTCCACATATGTATAACACACTGCAAAATATTTTTTGTGGCCCTAAATGGCGTTTTTTGGAAGACCACAACACACCCACAGTACATAACCGCTGAATCGCACGGCTACAGAACTGCAGAAAATGCTATTCAAATTTTTTTTTTTTTTAGTATAGCACAGTAGAAGAAAACTATATATAAATTGTTTATTTCACACACCTCCACATATGTATAACACACTGCAAAATATTTTTTGTGGCCCTAAATGGTGTTTTTTGGAAGACCACAACACACCCACAGTACGTAACCGCTGAATCGCACAGCTACAGAACTGCAGAAAATGCTATTCAAAAAAAATGTTTTTTTTTTTTAGTATAGCACAGTAGAAGAAAACTATATATAAATTGTTTATTTCACACACCTCCACATATGTATAACACACTGCAAAATATTTTTTGTGGCCCTAAATGGCGTTTTTTGGAAGACCACAACACACCCACAGTACATAACCGCTGAATCGCACGGCTACAGAACTGCAGAAAATGCTATTCAAATTTTTTTTTTTTTTAGTATAGCACAGTAGAAGAAAACTATATATAAATTGTTTATTTCACACACCTCCACATATGTATAACACACTGCAAAATATTTTTTGTGGCCCTAAATGGTGTTTTTTGGAAGACCACAACACACCCACAGTACGTAACCGCTGAATCGCACAGCTACAGAACTGCAGAAAATGCTATTCAAAAAAAATGTTTTTTTTTTTTAGTATAGCACAGTAGAAGAAAACTATATATAAATTGTTTATTTCACACACCTCCACATATGTATAACACACTGCAAAATATTTTTTGTGGCCCTAAAGGGCGTTTTTTGGAAGACCACAACACACCCACAGTACGTAACCGCTGAATCGCACAGCTACAGAACTGCAGAAAATGCTATTAAAAAAAAATGTTTTTTTTTAGTATAGCACAGTAGAAGAAAACTATATATAAATTGTTTATTTCACACACCTCCACATATGTATAACACACTGCAAAATATTTTTTGTGGCCCTAAATGGCGTTTTTTGGAAGACCACAACACACCCACAGTACGTAACCGCTGAATCGCACAGCTACAGAACTGCAGAAAATGCTATTAAAAAAAATTTTTTTTTTTTAGTATAGCACAGTAGAAGAAAACTATATATAAATTGTTTATTTCACACACCTCCACATATGTATAACACACTGCAAAATATTTTTTGTGGCCCTAAATGGCGTTTTTTGGAAGACCACAACACACCCACAGTACGTAACCGCTGAATCGCACAGCTACAGAACTGCAGAAAATGCTATTCAAAAAAAATGTTGTTTTTTTAGTATAGCACAGTAGAAGACAAATATATAGAAATGGTTTATTTCACATGCCTCCACATATGTATAACACACTGCAAAATATTTTTTGTGGCCCTAAATGGCGTTTTTTGGAAGACCACAACACACCCACAGTACGTAACCGCTGAATCGCACAGCTACAGAACTGCAGAAAATGCTATTAAAAAAAAATGCTTTTTTTTTAGTATAGCACAGTAGAAGAAAACTATATATAAATTGCTTATTTCACACACCTCCACATATGTATAACACACTGCAAAATATTTTTTGTGGCCCTAAATGGCGTTTTTTGGAAGACCACAACACACCCACAGTACGTAACCGCTGAATCGCACAGCTACAGAACTGCAGAAAATGCTATTAAAAAAATGTTTTTTTTTTAGTATAGCACAGTAGAAGAAAACTATATATAAATTGTTTATTTCACACACCTCCACATATGTATAACACACTGCAAAATATTTTTTGTGGCCCTAAATGGCGTTTTTTGGAAGACCACAACACACCCACAGTACGTAACCGCTGAATCGCACAGCTACAGAACTGCAGAAAATGCTATTCAAAAAAAATGTTGTTTTTTTAGTATAGCACAGTAGAAGAAAACTATATAGAAATTGTTTATTTCACACACCTCCACATATGTATAACACACTGCAAAATATTTTTTGTGGCCCTAAATGGCGTTTTTTGGAAGACCACAACACACCCACAGTACGTAACCGCTGAATCGCACAGCTACAGAACTGCAGAAAATGCTATTCGAAAAAAATGTTTTTTTTTTTAGTATAGCACAGTAGAAGAAAACTATATATAAATTGTTTATTTCACACACCTCCACATATGTATAACACACTGCAAAATATTTTTTGTGGCCCTAAAGGGCGTTTTTTGGAAGACCACAACACACCCACAGTACGTAACCGCTGAATCGCACAGCTACAGAACTGCAGAAAATGCTATTAAAAAAAAAATGTTTTTTTTTAGTATAGCACAGTAGAAGAAAACTATATATAAATTGTTTATTTCACACACCTCCACATATGTATAACACACTGCAAAATATTTTTTGTGGCCCTAAATGGCATTTTTTGGAAGACCACAACACACCCACAGTACGTAACCGCTGAATCGCACAGCTACAGAACTGCAGAAAATGCTATTAAAAAAAATGTTTTTTTTTTAGTATAGCACAGTAGAAGAAAACTATATATAAATTGTTTATTTCACACACCTCCACATATGTATAACACACTGCAAAATATTTTTTGTGGCCCTAAATGGCGTTTTTTGGAAGACCACAACACACCCACAGTACGTAACCGCTGAATCGCACAGCTACAGAACTGCAGAAAATGCTATTCAAAAAAAATGTTGTTTTTTTAGTATAGCACAGTAGAAGAAAACTATATAGAAATTGTTTATTTCACACACCTCCACATATGTATAATACACTGCAAAATATTTTTTGTGGCCCTAAATGGCGTTTTTTGGAAGACCACAACACACCCACAGTATGTAACCGCTGAATCGCACAGCTACAGAACTGCAGAAAATGCTATTAAAAAAAAAGTTTTTTTTTTAGTATAGCACAGTAGAAGAAAACTATATAGAAATTGTTTATTTCACACACCTCCACATATGTATAACACACTGCAAAATATTTTTTGTGGCCCTAAATGGCGTTTTTGGAAGACCACAACACACCCACAGTACGTAACCGCTGAATCGCACAGCTACAGAACTGCAGAAAATGCTATTCAAAAAAAATGTTGTTTTTTTAGTATAGCACAGTAGAAGACAAATATATAGAAATGGTTTATTTCACACGCCTCCACATATGTATAACACACTGCAAAATATTTTTTGTGGCCCTAAATGGCTCTTTTTGCAAGCGTACATTAAAGTGATATTTTTTTTTTTTTTGCCCTAAACGGGTCTTTTTTTGCCCTTAATGGGTCTTTTGGAAAAGAGCACAATAAAGTGCCTTTTTTTTTTGTCCTAAATGGATCTTTTTCCAAGAGCAGAATACACCCACAGTATGGAAACGGTGTATCTCTTAACGTAATATATGCAGTGCTGGTGCACTGAGCTTGCAGATAAAAGGTAGATTTTCTCTGACACTGGGCTCATAGCAGTGTAAAAAGACTGCACTGCAACACAAACAGGTAAACCTATGCAGATCGCTGAGTTATATCTCTGAATCTGGACTCCTATTCCTATATAATATATCTCTCTCCCTAAAAGCAAAAAACAGGAACCTGGCCCTACACTACACTGTCTCTCTATCTTTTCCCTCAGATTCCAGAATCAGGACTAACTCATGTATTTTTCTATCTCTCCCTAAAAGCAGCAGCAGCAGACAAGATCCTCTCCCTATCTATTCTGAAGCAGAGTGATGTGTGTGCTGTGTGCCTCTAGCTTATATAGAAGCTGGGTCACATGTTGCACTGACCAATCACAGCCATGCCATTAGTAGGCATGGCTATGATGGCTTCTAAGGGCACACCAGCTAATCAAAAGGTGATTGGCTGGCCCCTGAAGCATTTCTAACTGCGTAATTAGATTGCCGAACCTGAACCCGAACCCAGACTTTTGCACAAAGTCCGGGTTCGGGTTCTGGTTCGGGAAAAAGCTAAAGTTCGGTACGGACCCGAACTTTACAGTTCGGGTTCGCTCAACACTAGTGCAGACCTTTTTACAACTATAGCAAAGAACGCATACAATGTTTATACATAATCTTCTTTTCTTCAGGACTATCGTAGTCCACATGATAAGAGACTTCCGGTAGGTGTGCAGACCTTTTTACAACTATAGAAAACTGAGCTTTGACTTTTTCAGACAGCTGACATGATAAGTATAAAAGTTCTTCAGACAGAAGCTTTTGAAAGCCCTCTTTACCATCAATGGTGTTTGTGGCTGATGTCATAAGGCCAAGGAATGAGGGAGGATATTTTTGAAGATGGCGTCACTCAGATTGTTAGTCCAACATTAGATCATTAACAAAAATGCCTAAAAAGCCATTTTACTGCTGAAGTAAACCTATGTTCTAGACGTAATAAGACCTAGAAGAATAGAAGAAAAGAAAAACGTCTTAATACAAGGAGAAGATATTCTCATTTAGTATAAAATGTTATTCAACTGTCATCCAAACTAAACTGTCCACACTATAAACATTTATCATGAACAATAGGCTTCTCAGAAAAGGGGGGGGGGGGCTATCACGTATGGCTTGGATCAGTGATCCTACAGGAACATGTAAGTACAGAGACAAGAGAGCACAGAATACATGATTTACAAGAATCACAGGAGTATAGTACTGTATAGCAGCACTGGGGTTCAGGAAGGAAACAAAATGCTAGTAAGAACCACTTGTAGCACTGGGGTTCAGGGTTCACAAGAGGTCATATACACCAGATACAGTTGATGTATACAAGGATCCTAAGGCAGGAAGGATACCTAGAACTAAGGGCCCATGGACAAATGAGAATCCCTTGCAGCGCTGAGATGCTGGGATCACTAAACAGTAGGGAGTAAAATCCGAGCTAACAGGTGTGTGCCTGGACACACACACAGACATTGGGGACAGATACACGAAGACATATAATACAGGTAGAAATGAGTAGCCATGCAAATAGTCACACAGGAATCTATAAGAGTAGTGAAGTTGCATGGTGTCACCTAAACAGGAAACTGGCTTCAAATACACTTGGAGACACAAAGGCAGACTTGCTTGGGACATTATTATGCAAAGCCTAAGACAATCTGCTTCAGCTTGAAAAGGCAGTACTGGCTGGGCATGTAGCTAATTCAATTAACAACAGGAGGTTTAACTAGTCTTAAACACAAGTTTTGTGGGACAAGACACAACCGCAGACCTTATAAATTTAAGCAATGGAACTAAATGCCAAAACAAGTACAGCATACCTGCTGCTCTTCCTTTTTTTTTTTTAATAGAGGAGACAGACCTGTAGAAAAGCTGAAGATCTGAGACATAGGTCTAATTTAAACTCTTATGCCGCATACACACAACCGTTTTTCCCGTCGAGAAAAATTAAATTTTTCCCTTTGGACGAGAAAAACTATCGTCTGTGGGCTTTTTGTCGTTTTTCTCGACGGGAAAAACGGCATTAATCACGAGGAGAAAAATTAGAACATGCTCTAATTTTTTGCGTCGTGATTCCCGTCGTTTTTTTCCGCGGCAGTTTTCCCATAGGGAAACACTGCCGCGGAGCCCACACACGGTCGTTTTTTTCGACCAAAAAAAAAATGTCATTTAAAGCGGCCGTGTGTGGGGGGAACAAGCTGTTCCTCGTTTTTCACGTCGATTTTCTCGACGGTGTTTTCACCGTCGAAAAAATCGATCGTGTGTACGTGGCAAGTAATATTAACACTCAATGTAGTGACGCTAAAGCCCTGTACACACGATCGGATAACCTATGGATTTTCGTCCGATGGATTTGACCATCGGAAATCCGATGAAACTGTTTTTCATCAGTCTTGGCCACACACCATCAGTTTAAAAACCGACGGCAACAAAACGACGGCACGTACAAAACGTACGACGCGCTATAAAAGGGCAGAACAAATCTAATGGTGCCACCCCTTGGGCTGCTTTTGCTGATTTCGTGTTACCGCGTGTTAGTAAAAGTTTGGTGAGAGCCGATTCGCGCTTTTCAGTCTCCGTGCTTTGCAGATCGTTTCCTGTTGTTCAGTTTGTGCTTGTGGGTTTGTATTTGTGATTCAGTGCGTGCAGTCAGGTCGTTACTGCCTTGCAGTGCCGACTTGGCCGTTCGTTTACTGTTTTTCAGATCGTTCTTTTCAGGCCTTGCTGTTCCACGGTGCGTTCTGTTTGAGTGCGTTCTGACCAGCCGACCGGTTTAAAACCATGTTTGAAGTGCGTTCTCGTTCTCGAGCTCGTGCTGGCTTTGGGCTTGGTGTTGCAGTTAACACTGTAACCCGAGTTCAGTCTTTGAACAGGGTGAGGAGGAGTTCATGGACTAAGAATTGGTTGCTCCAGCGGGACCAATTCTCTCATATGCCTCTGCTGCAGGAAATCCATGAGAATAACCATGATGATTTCAGGAATTATCTCAGGATGACGGACCCCGTATTTCACCGTCTGTTGGATTTGCTGTCCCCCTATATCACGAGGCAGGACACTGTGATGCGCCAGGCCATCACTGCCGAGCAGAGGCTTATTGCCACGTTGAGATACCTGGCGACTGGGAGAAGCTTGCAGGACCTCAAGTTCTCAACAGGCATCTCCCCCCAGGCTCTCGGGATCACTATCCCTGAGACGTGTTCGGCCATCATTCAGGTCCTGCAGAAGGACTATATGAAGGTAATTATGCTCCTTTAACCTCACATTATCTTTTTTTATTCTCTTTTTTTTTCTTTTTTTTTCCTCCTAACACAAATATGCCTGTTTGTAATATCCTGGTAATGTCCCCATTTTCCACATGCCTTTTTTTACCTGTAAATCCCTTTTTGGGCCCTACATGCCTATTTCCCTTCACTAACCTCTCCAGCATGCTATCGTGGGCGCAAACCCAGCTAGCCTTCTATTTTCCTTTTCATTTTTGGGCGGTCATTGCCCTCGTAGTTTGACAACCTTCCCCCCCCCCCTAAAGATGTTAAAAAATTTGTAGTTCTCAATCAAGCTCAGCAAAGTGGTAGAGCCTTTTTTGGGATCCCCCACAATCACCTTAGGCCCCCCCCTTAGATTATTTTAGAATGTCCACTCAGCGGGGGTGAGGCATCTGCTAAGTGGGCCTTTGTTTATTGTTCGGAAAAACTCCCTTAAATAATAATGTTACTCAACAATGTTTTTTTGTGTGTAATCTGCTTGCACTGTAACCATAAACCGTACTAATGTCTTCTTTTTGTTTGACTCCACAGTTCCCTAGCACACCACAGGAATGGCTGACTGTGGCCTCCCAATTTGCCCAGCGGTGGGATTTCCCCAACTGTGGAGGGGCAATTGATGGGAAGCACGTCCACATAGTGCCGCCACCCCGTTCGGGGTCATACTATTTCAACTATAAAGGTTTTAATAGCATAGTGTTAATGGCGGTGGTGTCGGCACGGTACGAGTTCCTGTATGTGGACGTGGGGAAGAACGTCCGGATGTCCGATGGCGGATCATTCGCGGAGACAGAGTTCGCTCACCGTCTGCAGGCTGGGGGTCTTGTACTGCCTCCAGATGCAGAGAACGTTGAAGGGCTCCCGTTCGTTTTCATTGCGGATGAGGCTTTTGGACTAGGACCACACCTGATGCGGCCGTTTCCCCAACGCACCCTCACCCCGGAGAGGAGGGTTTTTAATTACCGGCTCGCCAGAGCCCGGAGAGTTGTGGAGAATGCCTTCGGGATAATGGCCAGCCGGTTCCGCCTGTTCCAGACAGCGATACATTTGGCGGATTATAAACTGAACCACATCGTCTACTGCTGCTGCATATTGCACAATTTTCTACGCAAATTTGCAACCAATTATGTATCATCGTTTGGGCCTGAGGCCGGTCCATCTGAACTGATTAATCTGACCGGCCTCAGCACTGCCCGTACTGGCTTGGCCCCCCAAAGTGCCCGTGAAGTACGTCAGAAATACGTAGAGTACTTCACGGGTAGGGGGGCCATCGCAATGCCAGACCACATCTGACCAAGTATTAAACCTTTTAAAAATAAAAAAAAACATGGAATTCCTACAAACTTGTGTTGTCATTCTTGTATTTTGGGTTTATGTGTCTCCCAGGTTCTAGTAGTGCCAAGTGTAATTACTAGCCTTTTTTTTTATGTGCGGCTTTTTTTGCAGAAACATGCATGGGTCGTAAACCATTTTTTTTAGTCTGAAAAAGTAATAAAATAACACTGTGAAAAATACCAACTGGAGATGGGGTGATGGTACCCCTGATCCATCCCAAATGTTAACAAACACACTTTCTTTTGGGGCTCAAATGGGTATCTTCAACAAGATCCCATGGCTAGGGTAAACATGTGCTATCTGCCATCATGGGGGATCAATGGTCGTGCTTTGGGGATGTAAACCCTTCCTCTCACCTACTTGAGGAGGGAGGAAGAGGTTGCACCCCCAAAACAGGGACATAGATATCCTGTGACGGCAGATAGCACATGTTGAGTCTTCAGTGTGTGCATCTTCACATTTGGGATGTTGGAAATCCCTGAGCTAATTTCAGACGCATAACAAAAAACACAAAAAGGGGGGGGGTTCACACTATTCTCCCCAAAATATCTATCATGTTTTTATATTTTTGCTCAATCACAATCATTCTCTTTCTCATAATGTCCATTTCGCTACTGCATTCCATGATTTCCTGAATGATTATTTTGGTGCTGGCACTCGAGAATGGCGGATTTGGACTTACTGACACACCCCCACGTTCAGTCCCTAAAACAAAAAAAAAGGTTTTACACTAGGCAGTCCTACATCTGTATTTACCTTGAAGTTGTGGTGACAGACACTGACCTGTTGTGCTGATAAGCTCCACCTCTCCTTCCTCCACCTCCCCTTCCTCCACCTCCGCTTCCTCCACCTCCACTTCCTGAACCTGCTGATCTTGGTCTGCTTTGGGAGCTTCGGGGATTTTCTGTGGTGTTGGGTTCCTCGTCTCATGAGCATGGTGTCCTCCCACTCTCCTCTCCCCTATGGGAATTTACAACAAAATGTATACTTTAGCACACAGACTTTTTTAAGGCCTGAAAAGGGATCCTCAATGTTTTGAAGTGGGGTACAATTGAGCTTCAGGTCTGACCACTGTGACAGCAGGAAGGTAAAGTCACCTGGTTGCATCCAGGGGGGTAGATATATTTCGCCCAGATTCAGGCTTTACGCCGACTTGTACAACTAGGTGGAGAGTTGTATAAGGCTAGTGGGCTCATGGATGACTCATACCTCTAGGGAGAGTGTGGGGCGTCGTACAGACAGGGAGTTGATGAGGCCAGCTGAAGCTTGTCAGCTCATTTAGGCCTCTATAAGAACTCCCAGATTCATTAGGTGTCAGCTCATGCCTGGAACCAGACCTGTGTGGACTGTCTAGGGAGAGTGAACCCCTGTGCGGTGAGAAAAAGCCTGTGTGGCTATTTGCTTGGACATTTAAAACCAGGGACTTAGGGACTAGGACAGCACTAGGCTGATCCCAGTTGTTAGTTAGGAAACCTGTATGTTTAGTCAGAGGTCAACTTGACCAGGATTTATTTTGGTTATGTTTCTTTTGCTTTGCTGTGTTTTGTCACTGTAAATAGAAAATAAACCGCACCTTTTTGATTTTGAAAACCACAACCTCCGTTTGCTGGGCCTGTTTTGTGTGGGGAGCCCATCCCGGGGGGTCACACACACCCGCTGCCGAGCTAACCCCCTCACAGTTGGTGGAGAACCAGTGGCAGTTTTTTTTAAGCCAGCATGGAGGAGATACTGAAGCAGCTGGCTCTAGCAAATGCCAATCAACAGCAGACAAATGTAGGTTTGCAAAAGAGCCTTGCAGCTCAACAGCAGAGCCTTGCAGCCCAGCAGCAGACAAACGCAACTTTGCAACAGAGTCTGGAGGCTCAGCAACGAGCCCAGCAGCAATCTGAGGCCCGCTTCATAGACCTGTTGCAGAAGCAAGAGCAGAGACTACAACAACAGATGGAAGCAGTAATGCAGCAACGTCCGCAGACCAGTGAGGAAAGCCGTCCCACTAATACCGCGTCCTTTGGGGTGAGTCGTTTATTGACAAAAATGACTGGAGAGGATGATCCAGAGGTATTTTTGACCACATTTGAAAGGACCGCTGAAAGAGAAAAGTGGCCTGAGGAGCAGTGGGCTGGACTGGTGGCTCCTCTGTTAACTGGTGAATCGCAGAAAGCTTACTATGACCTAGAGCCTAACCAAGCAAAAGACTATGTGATGCTAAAAGCTGAAATATTGGCAAGGCTGGGTGTCACCCAGGCTGTCCGGGCTCAGCGTGTGCATAACTGGACTTTCCAGCTTGGAAAACCCCCCAGGTCTCAAATGTATGATCTCATTCACCTGAGCAGAAAGTGGCTACAGCCAGAGACTTTGTCCGCACCAAAGATTGTGGAACGTGTTGTAATGGATCGGTTTTTGAGAGCTCTTCCTACTGCCATCCAAAAGTGGGTAAGCCATGGAGACCCAGAGACGGCCGATGGTCTTGTGGATCGTGTGGAGAAATACTTGGCTACAGAGAACCTGACGGCCTCTTCCAGAGACACTCGGACTTTCCACCCTAAGACCAGACCATCCCCAGGGGCGGATAAGAGGATTCCAAGGGGTGAGGGTGGAGAGAGTGAGAGGGTGGGAGCTCTACCCCAAGTTTGGCGAGAACAGCCTGGGAAATCAGCGGCTCAAGAGGCGGCAAGAAGGATCGTTTGCTACCGCTGCCGGCAAGCGGGACATATTGCAGCCAATTGCCCGGTTGTGGAGGAACCCATGCAGTGTGACTTTCTGACGGGCAGACGTCAGTCGCTGTGTGCGACAGTCGCATGCACTGCCATTCGAGGAACTGAGAAACATTTATGCAAAATGTGTGTTAATGGTAGAAATGTTGTGGTATTGCTGGATTCAGGTAGCCTTGTGACCCTGATAAAGGCTGAGTTAGTTAAAACAGAGGTCTCTGGGAATAACAAGGTAGCTGTTATTTGTGTGCATGGGGACACCCGAGAGTATCCAGTGACTACAGTGTGTTTCGAGACCCCCAAAGGTACCCTCTCTCATCCAGTGGGCTTAGTATCTCAGTTACCGCATGACGCCATTGTGGGAAGGGATTTTCCGAAGTTCTGGGAACTGTGGGATGATCCTGAGCCCCTCACTGGTGCCCCTATGTACCAGGAATGTGATAGCCAGAACTCCCCTGAGAGTGGTGAGGACTCTCCGGAATTTCCCTTATCAGTATTGGCAGGGGAGACTCAAGAAACTGGAGAGGAGCCCACCTCCTCAGACGAAAACCTACCGTCTGTGGAGTTTTCTGATCTTGAGGTTCACAGGGAAAACTTTGCCACAGAACAGTTGAAAGACCCCGCCCTAATAAAGGCACGGGAAAACGTAGTGAAAATAGATGGCGAGTTAGTGAACCCAGATAATACCTGCACTTACCCATACTTCAGCGTAGAGAAGGACCTACTGTATCGGGTGGCAAAAAGGGCAGAAGAAACCGTTGAGCAGCTTGTGGTGCCCAAACCTTACAGGAAGTTGGTGTTGGAGTTGGCCCATGGGCACATTCTTGGAGGTCATCTGGGGACAGAGAAAACCCGAGAGAGGGTATTACAGAGATTCTATTGGCCGGGGGTGATGAAGGACGTAGAAAATTATTGTTCCTCCTGCCCTGTGTGTCAGAGGTTGGCCCCGATGCCACATTTCCGTAGCCCGCTGGTCCCTCTACCCATCATTGAGGTCCCGTTTGAGAGGATCGCCATGGATTTGGTAGGTCCTATAATCAAGTCCGCTAGGGGGCACCAGTACATATTAGTTATAATGGACTATGCCACCCGTTATCCAGAAGCGATCCCTCTCCGAAATACCTCAGCCAAAACCATAGCCAAAGAGCTATCTCTTGTTTTTAGCCGGGTGGGTATTTGTAAAGAACTGCTTACGGACCAAGGTACACCCTTTATGTCCCGGGTTATGAAAGAGCTGTGTAAATTGTTCAAAGTGACGCAATTGCGTACGTCTGTGTATCACCCCTAAACCGATGGGCTGGTTGAAAGATTCAACAAAACCCTAAAACAAATGTTGAAGAAAGTGGTGGATAGAGATGGAAAGGATTGGGACTGTTTACTTCCTTATTTGATGTTTGCTATTAGGGAGGTGCCCCAATCCTCTACGGGATTCTCCCCCTTTGAGTTACTGTATGGGAGACACCCAAGAGGGCTGTTGGATATTGCCAAGGAAACTTGGGAAAGTGAGAGTTCTCCCCACAGGAGTGTGATTGAGCATGTCGCCCTGATGCAAGATCGAATTGCACAGGTAATGCCCATCGTGAAGGAACATTTGGCCCAAGCGCAGTTGGCACAGCAGAGAGTGTACAACCGTGGAGCCAAGACCCGTACCTTTTCCCCGGGGGATAGGATATTGGTACTTGTCCCTACGGTTGAAAGTAAATTCCTTGCCAAATGGCAAGGCCCCTACGAGATAATGGAAAAAGTGAGCGAAGCGAATTACAAGGTCAGACAACCAGGAAGGCGAAAGCCCGAACAGATCTATCACGTTAATCTGTTGA
Source organism: Rana muscosa (assembly GCA_029206835.1). NCBI lineage: Eukaryota > Metazoa > Chordata > Amphibia > Anura > Ranidae > Rana > Rana muscosa. The sequence continues at coordinate 908,900,508 of CM055121.1, read as the reverse complement.
AAGCCTGGAGGGATAGAGAGTCCCTAGTCGCAGACACTTGGTCACCAGCTCAAACTGGTTGCGTGATTCCTGAGGTTGGAATAGCAGCCACCTTGTCACAACCCCAACAACAGGAGGTTAAGGAGTTTGTGCTTCGCAATAAGGAGGTATTCTCTGAGCTGCCGGGACAAACATCTGGGGTAGAGCATGACATCATTACCCCGCCCGGTGAAAGGGTGAAGTTAAAACCCTATCGGATCCCAGAGGCTCGACGGGAGGCAATACGGGAGGAAGTACAGAAAATGCTGAACTTAGGGGTGATAGAGGAGTCCCAAAGTGATTGGTCTAGTCCCATCGTGTTGGTGCCTAAACCGGATGGGAGCTGGCGATTTTGTAACGATTTTCGTCAGTTGAACAAAGTTACAAAATTTGACACCTACCCCATGCCACGTATAGATGAGTTGATCGACCGGCTGGGAACAGCCCGATACATGACGACTCTTGACCTCACAAAAGGGTATTGGCAAATCCCCCTGGCCAAGTCGGCCAAAGAGAAAACCGCATTTGTAACCCCAGACGGGGCGTTCCAATATAAAAGAATGCCGTTCGGGTTACAGAATGCGCCGGCCACATTCCAGCGGAAAATGGACCAGATGCTGAGGCCCCATCGGAAGTATGCTGCGGCTTACCTGGATGACGTAATTGTCCATAGCACAGATTGGGCCTCACATCTGCCAAAAGTGCAAGCAGTCCTGGACTCTGTTCGGGAAGCGGGGTTTACGGCTAACCCCAAGAAGTGTACCATTGGGCAGGAGGAGGCCAAATATCTTGGGTACACCATTGGGAGGGGAGTAATAAAACCCCAACTCAACAAAGTCGAGGCCATCCAGAGTTGGCCACGTCCCAACAGCAAGAAGCAGGTACGAGCCTTTCTGGGAATCGCTGGGTATTATCGGCGATTCATTCCCCACTTTGCTTCTAAGGCTGTGCCCCTAACCAACCTGACGAAGGGGAAAGGGTCGGTCATGATTAAATGGACCCCCGAGGCTGAGGCAGCATTCCAATTCTTGAAACAAGCCTTATGTAGCCAGCCAGTGTTGTACTCACCCGACTTCTCTAAAGACTTTGTCGTACAAAGTGATGCGTCAGATGTGGGGTTAGGAGCAGTATTGTCCCAGGTCTGGAACGGGGAAGAGCACCCAGTCATTTACCTCAGCAGGAAGTTGAAGTCCCATGAGGTAAATTACGCCACCGTTGAAAAGGAGTGTTTAGCGGTGAAGTGGGCTCTAGATTCCCTTCGGTACTACCTGCTAGGTAGGCACTTTGACATGGTTACGGATCACGCTCCGTTAAAGTGGATGGCTCAAAACAAGGAAACAAATAGAAGAGTGAATAGGTGGTTCCTGGCCCTCCAGGAATTCAACTTCACAGTAAAGCATCGCCCTGGCGTTCAAATGGGGAATGTGGATGCTTTGTCTCGAGTACATGAATGCCTGATTGCTGGTGTTCCAACCCCGAGGTTAAAACAAGAGGGGGGGGTATGTGACAGCAGGAAGGTAAAGTCACCTGGTTGCATCCAGGGGGGTAGATATATTTCGCCCAGATTCAGGCTTTACGCCGACTTGTACAACTAGGTGGAGAGTTGTATAAGGCTAGTGGGCTCATGGATGACTCATACCTCTAGGGAGAGTGTGGGGCGTCGTACAGACAGGGAGTTGATGAGGCCAGCTGAAGCTTGTCAGCTCATTTAGGCCTCTATAAGAACTCCCAGATTCATTAGGTGTCAGCTCATGCCTGGAACCAGACCTGTGTGGACTGTCTAGGGAGAGTGAACCCCTGTGCGGTGAGAAAAAGCCTGTGTGGCTATTTGCTTGGACATTTAAAACCAGGGACTTAGGGACTAGGACAGCACTAGGCTGATCCCAGTTGTTAGTTAGGAAACCTGTATGTTTAGTCAGAGGTCAACTTGACCAGGATTTATTTTGGTTATGTTTCTTTTGCTTTGCTGTGTTTTGTCACTGTAAATAGAAAATAAACCGCACCTTTTTGATTTTGAAAACCACAACCTCCGTTTGCTGGGCCTGTTTTGTGTGGGGAGCCCATCCCGGGGGGTCACACACACCCGCTGCCGAGCTAACCCCCTCACACCACCTTTTACGGAGTTGTTCCTTGGATCTCCTGACCCCATATTTTTTATAAAGAGTCTTCGCCACTTTATCCATAATTTGTGACTTCCGGAGATTAGGGGTTTTATATGGGCCATGCTTGCCGTCGTAATCCTTCCTCCGCAGAATGTCCACCATCTCCGCCATCTCAGAAAAAGACATATTAGTCGCCTTGTATCTTTTTTTACAGGATCGGGACGTTTCCGCCTCCGGGCTTTCCTCGTCGGTAATTTCAAGTAAAGAAGCCACCTGTGTCTGCGACATGTCGCCGTCTCACACTGTGCGCCGATCGTTAAGGGGCGGGGAAATGCAGAAAAAGTCCGTCATGGGCGGGCGACGAGGGCGGAGTTACACGCATGCGCAGGGTATAAAAAGGGGAAAGAAGTTATTAGGGATGCGCGGAGTAAGGACGACGGGAAGTGAACCCACGAAGTGAACTAAGGTAAGAAGGGAACTCGGGCCTGCAGTGGCATATTAATGGGTCATGATTGTAAAGGGCAATATTGTGATAAGTTGAGGAGAATCAATTCTGATCCTTTTTTTTTTGTACTTGCTGATCCTAATAGATGCATAAACTAAGAGAGCCGGAGGTGATGCTTGTTTTTATTGAAAAGTATAAGGAACAGCGCAACCTTTGGGAGCTCAAACACCCTGCGTATCACAAAAGTGATGTACGACGGGCAACTATTACCAAATTAGCCGAGGATATGAAGCCATGGATCCCAGATGCAGACTACACTATGATCAATAATAAAATCAACAACCTGCGCAATTCTTATAAAAAAAAATTCAAGGAAGTGCGCCAGTCCAAGAGATCAGGAGCAGCAGCCGACAATGTAGTAAAGCCCAAGCTGTGGTACTACAGACATCTTCAATTCCTGGATGACCAGATCGAGGCCAGGGAATCTATTTCCAGCCTTCCCTCAACCCTTCCTTCCACCCTTCCCTCCAGCGTTCCTTCCACCCTTCCCTCCACCCCTGCAGAGGCGGAGGAGGAGCCTCCCGAGCTAGAAGAGCCAGATCTTCACATCTTCAGCCCGGTATAGTATTTTTTTTGATGCTAATTATTGTCCACTAAGTAATATGGAGTTGAACTGTTTGGCTTAGCCATAAATGATCCCACCCCCCCCCCTCCAAAATAAACCAGTAATGAGATCAAAATTGTGTGTGATTGATTCCTCAAATAATAGAAATCTACATTTTATTTTATAAACAGGATGAGGCAAGCCAGGAGGAAGAGGGTCAGGAGTGTGACAGGCAGGAGGAGGCAGGGCCCAGTGGGACTCAGCAGGTCCCCAGGCCTAGTGGCAGCACCGTCTCCCAAGTGGCTCCCCTCCACGTCAGACCGCCAAAACAACGGCGGATGACACAAGTGGAGGAGGAGTCACTAAAGATGATTCAGGAGGCTGCTGCCATTATGAGGGCCCCCCTCAACCATACGGAGGGGTTTAGCACCTATCTGGCGGATAAGCTGCTCAGAATGGAGGCGGGACAACGGGCCCTCTGTGAGCATCTCATCTATATGGCCGTACACATGGGGGCGAGGGGGCTGCTGACTGAGGCCACCTATATCTCACATCAGCCCAATCTCTCTCCTCCTTCTCCTCCTCCTCCTGCCACATCACCACCCACAGTGGCCCAGCCTGCAAGGGTGCATGGACGGGGCCATGGAGAGAACGCTGCAGAGAGGCGTGGAAGGAAGGCTACAAGGAAGAGCAGGAGGTGATTCCCTGGCCTCGAGCTGCTCATCCAGAAATTGAAGGTTGATGGAGTACCACAGCTTGGGATGATGTATGTCTTTGGCTGCTGCTCCTGATTTCATGCTGTTGTTGATTTTATTATTGATCATAGTCAGGTCTGCATTTGGGATCTAATGACTTTATATTCTCTGCTAATTTGGGAATAGTTGCCCTTCGGTTTTTGATTTGTTTTTTCCAAAATAAAGGGAAATTTGATTTCAGCCAACCTACATGCCTGATGTGTTTTTTTGAGAAGTAGCAATAAGATTGCATAAATACAATGTGTAATTAAGAACAAGGGACACCAACCTCCATGATTTTTCTAAAATTAAATATTATGTTGTTCTGAGAAATTGACACACCAAAAAATGCACAACAAATTTTAAGAGTCAAAAAACATAAAGGTGTAATTTGGGAGGTCGGCCTTGCAGAATTTTAATAATTATTCCGAAGATCCCTAGAAAAAAGAAAGACATACATTTGTCAGAACTCAGGAGAAAGTTCTGCTGCCAAAATGACATTTTAAAGACCGTTCGAAAGCAAAAAAACATGTGCTGCATTAAACGAAGCAATAACTTGCAGAATGACGAATGTGCTCTCTCCATTAGGAACGCTAGTTTTACAAGAACGAGCGCTCCCGTCTACTAATTCAGTCTGAGCATGCGTGGGTTTTTAAACCGATGGACTTGCCCATAGACGATCAGAAATTCCCATCGGTTTTTTATCCATCGGAAAATTTTAAAACAAGTTCTATTTTTTCCATCCGATGGAAAAAAGACCGATGGGTACCATACACGATCGGTTGGTCTGATGAAAACCATCCATCGGACAGTTTTCATCAGTTAAACCGATCGTGTGTACGGGGCTTAACATTCATGTAGTAATACATTCAATACTTTTTTTTTTTTACACTAGAGCAGTGGTTCTCAACTCCTATCCTCATGACCCACTAACAGGCCAGATTTTCATTATTACCTTGGGGAGATGCAGACTAGAATATTGCAATCACTGAGCAGCTAATGATATCACCTGTGATGTATTTCAGTTATCTTGCAAACCTGGCCTGTTAGTGGGTCGAGGACAGGAGTTGAGAACCACTGCACTAGAGCAACAATTATTCAATTCAATCTTATAAAGATCAAATTTTTTCTCTTTTTAACTGATATCCGGGACTGGAGAATATGGTCCGTTTCTGGAAACTGTCCAACCAACCAATCTATATATATTCAATTCAATCTTAATAAATCTTTTCATCATAAAATAATATACAAAAACTGTATAAGGCTCTTAATTATCCAGGGCGTTGAAACTCGTTAAATTTCAAAGCTCATACATGATAGATCATAATATAACAAAACATTTTAGCACCTCATACTGTAAAATAGGAACAAGAAACCGCTAAGGGCAGTACAGACTCAAATGGCTGCACCAATATTTAGCTAGTGGGGCGAGTGAAACTCAGAAATGTTTACATATGAAGATAGAAACACTTTAGAATACTTCCATTGGGGAATTGTCTTTGAAGGCTGTGGTCTCCTTCTGTTCTGAAGACAAAGTTTTAAAAACGGCCGTTTTTCGGGAGCAGTCATTTTAATGATGCATAAAGTGAAAAAAAAAAGGGAAATATTCATTTAAATATCGTGCCTGGGGGGTGTCTAAAGTATGCCTGTGAAGTGGCATGTGTTTCCCGTGTTTAGAACTGTCCCTGCACAAAATGACATTTCAAAAGGAAAAAAATCCATTTAAAAGTGCTTGCGGCTTTAATGTCATGTCTGGTCCCGGTAATATGGATGAAAATCTTTGAGAAAAATGGCATGGCTACCCCTCCAGCACCCCCCCCCCCTACCCCAGCCCATTACCAGCCCCTTTGGGTCTTGTATGCATATTAAGGGGAACCCCGCACACAAAATAAAAAAGGCCCTATATACTCTGAACAGCAGTATACAGGCGGTGCAAACAAGACAGGGACTGTAGGTTTGTTCTTAAGTAGAATCTGTTTGTAATTTTGAACACGTACATTGTTTAAGTGTAGCTCCAGCCAAAAAATCAATTTTTAAGCTTTTTGGAAAACATAGGGAAGGGTTATCACCCCTGTAACATTTGTTTTGCTGTCTTTTCCCCTTGTTTAGAACATTTCACCTCACTTTCCGTCCCAATGACAAATGTTTTTGAAAAGTGGGGTTTTTATTGAAACAAGGATTGGTGATAAAGCATCAGTAGAGATCAGACACCTTTTTCCCATATTAACTCTTACAGGAGAGAATTTCTCTTCCTAGGGGTAGATTTCCTCTCACTTCCTGTTGTCTCCTTCCATTTGCAAGTAGGAGTCGTTTGTAAGTTGGATGTTTGAAAGTAGGGGCCTGCCGTATATACTCTGCTGAAATCTGCCCCTTACATGTTGGTGTTGCCACAACACTGTGAGCCATCACAGTTATTCTTGGTGGGCGCTGGAACGCCCTGCTGTGAACTATTATATCAGGAATTGTATTTACATGCCATTGTTGAACAGTGGTAGGAAAAATTGGGCCTTTGGTGGTGGTGCTGGTGCCACAACACTGTAAGCCCTCACAGTTACTCTTGGTGGGCGCATGAATGGGCCCTGCTGTGAATTATTAGATCAAGAATTGTAATTACATGCCCCTGTTAAACATGGGCAGAAAAATTGGGCCTTAGGCACTGGTGGCACAACACTGCAACCCCTCACAGATACTGTACTTGGAGCACAGCAATGAGCCCTGTTGCAAAGTATTGCATCAAAAATTGTAATTACACGCCCCTGTTAAACAGAGGCAGAAACATTGGGCCTTAGGCACTGGTGCTGGTGCCACGACACTGCAACCTCTCCCAGATACTCTAGTTGGAGTGCAGGAATGAGCCCTGCTGCAAAGCATTGCATCAAAAATTGTAATTACATGCCCCTGTTAAACAGGGGCTGAAAAATTGGGCCTTAGCCACTGGTGGCGGCACCCAGAAACAAAAAAATTCTTCCAAAGTATCATCAAGAATCGGATCATTGAGGAGGAGGAGGATAGTCAGTCAAGATAACAGGACAGTCACTCAGCATCAGCATCAGTCTTGAAGGGATGTGACATTTGAAAATAAATTATTCTGTTATATCAGCTTCAGGTGCTTGGTAGCTGGTGGTGATCCAAGACTGGTTCATCTTTATGAAGGTCAGTCGATCAACCGAGTCGGTGGACAGGCGCACCCTGTGATCCGTGACAAAGCCTCCAGCAGCACTGAATGTGCGTTCCGAAAGAACGCTGGATGCAGGACAGGCCAGTAGCTCAATTGCATACTGTGCAAGCTCTGGCCAGTGATCCATCCTCAACACCCAGTAAGCCAGAGGATTTTCGGTGGGAAAGGTGTCCAAGTCTGACCTTGCCCCTAGGTATTCCTGCACCATGTATATCAGACGCTGGCGATGGTTGCTGGAACCGATCATACCTTGGGGCTGCGGATTAAAAAATTGTCTGAACGCATCAGTCAGACGGCCACCGCTCCTTCTGCTACCATGGATCAAGGAGAGTGGCCAGCCAGTAATGGTCCCTCTCCTTGATCCGAAGAATACAAGGATCCTTCCGCAGACTTTGCAGGGTCAGGGAGGCCATGCAGCGTAGGTTAGCTGAGGCATTCGGTCCGGAGTCCTCTGGGTCACTAAGGACGACATGATCCGCAGCCACCTCCTCCCAGCCACGTACAAGTCCACGGGTTTCTTGGGACTGTAAATCATCCCTAAAAGACTGCTGCTGTTGATGCTGAGTGCCATGCTCCACCTCCATGCTGACACAATCCTCCTCCTCCTCGTCCTCTTCCTGTGTGATGGGTGGGACAGATGGAACACTGTCTGGGTAAAGGGGGCCTTGAGAGGCAAGGAAGTCCTCCTCTTCCTGCCTCTGTTCTGCCTCAAGTGCCCTGTCCATTATTCCAGGCAGCGTATGCTCCAACAGGTGGACAAGAGGTACAGTGTCACTGATGCATGCACTGTCACTGCTCACCATCCTCGTGGCCTCTTCAAATGGTGCCAGGACAGTGCATGCATCCCTGATCATGCCCCACTGGCGTGGTGAAAAAAACCCGAGCTCCCCTGACCCTGTCCTGGTGCCGTAGTCGCACAAGTACTCATTGATGGCCCTCTGCTGCGTGTGAAGCCGCTGCAGCATGGCCAACGTTGAGTTCCATCTGGTGGGAATGTCACATATAAGGCGGTTCTTGGGCAGGTTCAACTCCTTTTGCAGCTCAGCCAGCCGAGCACTGGCATTATATGATCTGCGGAAATGGACACAGACTTTCCTGGCCTGCCTCAGGACATCCTGTAAGCCCGTGTACCTGCCCAAGAACCACTGCACCACCAGGTTAAGGACGTGAGCCACACAGGGCACATGGGTCAGTTGTCCCTGTCGGAGGGCGGAGAGGAGGTTGGTGCCATTGTCGCAAACCACCATTCCTGGCTTAAGCTGGCGTGGCATCAACCACCTCTCGGCCTGCCCCTGCAAAGCAGACATAACCTCTGCCCCAGTGTGGCTCCTGTCCCCCAAACACACCAGCGCAAGCATGGCATGGCATCTTTTTGTCTGCGTACTTGCGTAGCCCCTTGAACGCCTACGGAGCACCGCTGGTTCCGAGGACAAAGCACAGGAAGAGGCCATGGAGGAAGAAGAAGAGGAGGGGGTGGAGGAGAGAGGTGTGTCACAACAACCAGTAGTAGCATTTTGGAGGCGTGGCGGCGGAACAACCTCCAACACTACTGCACCTTGTCCTGCATCCTTCCCAGCTGCCAAAAGAGTGACCCAATGGGCCGTGAAAGAAAGGTAACGTCCCTGTCCATGCCTGCTGGACCATGAGTCAGCGGTAATATGCACCTTACCGCTGACCGCCCTGTCCAGTGAGGCATGGACATTGCCTTCCACATGCCGGTAGAGAGACGGAATCGCCTTCCGTGAGAAAAAGTGGCGTTTGGGAACCTGCCACTGAGGAACCGCACATTGCACAAACTCACGGAAAGGGGCCGAGTCTACCAACTGAAAAGGCAGCAGTTGAATTGCTAGCAATTTAGCCAAGCTAGCATTCAACCGCTGGGCATGTGGATGGCTGGGAGTGAACTTCTTTGGACGGTCCAGCAGCTGGGGCAGGGAAATTTGCCTGCTAGAATCGGACGTCTGTGTACTGCTAGCAGAGTGCCCGCAAGTACTTGGCTGTGACACACCTAATTCTACACCTTCATTCCTCTCAGTGCAGGTTTCAGAGAGAACTGAAGGTACAGTGGGGTTGGAGATCCCAGCTGATGAGGAGCAAGGAGAGGTCCGCTTTGTTCTTTAATGTGGGTCTTTAAGATACGCTTGCCAACGAGCTGCATGGCAGGTCAACAAATGTCTGGTCAAGCATGTGGTGCCCAAGCGGCTGATGTTTTGGCCACGCGAGATACGCTTCAGACATATGTTGCAAACAGCAGCGGTGCGATCTGATGCACTCGACTCAAAAAAGGCCCACACCAAAGAACTTTTGGAATAACGGGCAGAGGTAGCGCCCTGCACAGGCGGAGCTCTGCGGTGTGATTCAGTCGGTGTGCTGCCCTTACGCTGGCCCACCGAGGGCATCCTGCCTCGTTGGAGATGTGCCTCCTCCTCATCCTTCTCCTCCTCCTCTCTCCTATCAGGCACCCATGTGGAGTCAGTGACCTCATCATCCCCTCCCTCCTCATCACTGGAGCCAATCTGGCAGTATGCTGCAGCTGCTGGAACGTGACTGCCAGATTGCTGTCCTTCTTGAGCATCCCCTCTCTCTGCTCTCACGCTACTGCCTTCCTCTAGCTGGGTATCATCATCAGACCCTTCGAAACGCTGGGCATCCTCCTGGAGCATGTACCCAACACTGTGCTCAAACAGTTCGGGGGACTCCTCAGGAGGACACGGTGGGTCTAGGGAAGGAGTGACTGATGATGACATTGATACGAGGGAAGAGGACGCTTTGGCAGCTGCTTTGCCAGTACCCTGAGCCTGGGTGAGAGAGGACGAGGAGGATGAGGAGGGCTTGGTCATCCACTCTACCAAGTCTTTGGCATGATGCGGCTCAACACGTCCAGGTGCCGAAAATAAGGACAAGCGTGTCCCATGGCCACGTGCTGATGACGATGCACCGCGTCCACGACCAGCACTGTTGTCTCTAGACACAGAGCCTGCTTGCCCTCTTTTTTTGGCTCCTGACTGTCTGCCTCTCTGTCAGGGAAGGCTTTACCCACTGGTGGCGCTGTCGGTCCTATGGATCGCAGTACTAGTGTCCACCAGCGGGGGGAATTCTGGCAGTGTGGGACAGGCAGCACTTCCTGTGGTCAGCTGTGACCTGAAGCCTGATTACAAGACTTCTTTATATACCCGGCAAGTGCAACACTCCTTGCCCTGGTATCTCTCTTCCTGACCCCCGGGACCTGTGACCCGGACTTAGCCTGTATCTTATCCCAACCTGCACCCTGCCTGATCCGATCCGACCCAATCCCTACCTTGAACCTGCACCCTGTTTAACCCGATCCCTACCTTGAGCTTATCCTGTGTTTTGTCTCCCTGGTCACCCAGATCCCTGCTCTGCAGCCTACCCATCCGTCCCCTCCTTGTTCCTGCTTCTTCCCATTCTTACTGCTGTATCCCCTTGTGTATGACCTTGGCCTGGCTCTGTACTACGATTCCGGTATCTCCCATATTTGTATATATTGTTTATAGTCACTGCTTGTTGATTTATTCATTGCACTGTGTTCTGTTTGAGGTGGTTGTTTGTTGGTCACTTACCGTAATAAATTGTTATATTTTTACTACACTCGTTTGGGTCTCCTCTGTGCAGTTACACAGTCTGGTCTACTATCAATCTCTGACAGTATACCAGGGCCATTCCTGATCAGACGTGACTTCATTAAGGAACCATCCTGTTATTGTGTTTGGCGGAGATGGATTATCATGAGATCCTTTACTATTCTCTGCTGGCAGCAGAGGATGGCAAACATTGTCGCCAGGTTTTAGAGGGTTGGACTAGTGACCAGCTAAGGGAAACTATCCGATCAGCAATTTTTTTGGTGGATCAGGGTTACTTACAGCCTGAGGATGTTCTGCCGTTAACCCGATTATGTGTTGAACCAGCCCTGTCGTTTGTTCCCAAAGGAAGTGATGACTTCTCTCCCCCTTTCAATGGTGACCAAGTAGAATCCCTAGTATGCTTGTTAGAGGATGATCCAGCTTCTTTCTATGAGCATTATTCCCTCTGTTCCCAGCAGGTGTTATATGATTGTGTGAGGTCAGTGCAGTCTCTGATTAAAAGGCGTGAGTGCGGACTAGTTTTTGTTCAGCCTTTGCTGCAGGCATGGTCAGATCTCCTCCCGAATTCAGCCAAGCCACAACATCCCGGCCCCTCCATCAATCACCTGCCTTCCCAAGAATATATCCGCCCATTGCCTATGGCAACCCCAGCTACCGTCCAGTGTGTTCAGCCCCCCAAATACTACTACCCCGTCTCTACCTGTTGCACCTACCCTGCCTTCAATCCACCTGCTTCTTCCCTCCTATCCGTAGCCAATCCACAAGAACCTCCTCCAGCCACTGTCCCTGCACCTCTGCCATTTTCTTCCGGCCTGCGGTTCCTGAGCCGGTCTTCCAGCCTGCGGTTCCTGTGCCGGTCTGCCAACCGGAGGTTCCTGTGCCGGTCTGCCAACCGGAGGTTCCTGTGCCAGTCTGTCAACCTGAGGTTCCTGTGCCAGTCTGCCAACCTGAGGTTCCTGTGCCAGTCTGCCAACCGGAGGTTCCTGTGCCAGCCTGCCAACCGGAGGTTCCTGTGCCAGCCTGCCAACCGGAAGTCCCCGTACCAGCCTGCCAGCCTGAAGTTCTTGTGCCAGCCTGCCAGCCTGAAGTTCTTGTGCCAGCCTGAAGACCCCGTGCCAGCCTGCCAGCCTGAAGACCCTGTACCAGCCTGCCAGCCTGAAGACCCTGTACCAGCCTGCCAGCCTGCAGACCCTGTGCCAGCCTGCCTGCTTGAAGTTCATGTGCCTGCCTTCCAAACAGAAGTCCTGATGACGGTGTCCCAGTCGGAAGATCCGGTGTCCCAGTCGGAAGATCCGGTGTCCCAGTCGGAAGATCCGGTGACCCCACCTGAAGATTCGGTGACTGAGACCCCGCCTGAAGATCCGGTGCCCGTTTCCCGGCCTGTGGTTGTGGTGCCCATTTACCGGCCTGTGGTGCCCGTTTCCCGGCCTGAGATTGTGGTGCCCGTTTCCTGGCCTGAGGTTGTGGTGCCCGCTGTGGTGCCCGTTTCCTGGCTTGAGGTTGTGGTGCCCATTTCCCGGCTTGAGGTTGTGGTACCCGTTTCCCGGCTTGAGGTTGTGGTGCCCGTTTCCCGGCTTGAGGGTATGATGCCTGTTTCCCAGTCTGTGGAGCCTACTGCCCAGCCCGATGACCCGGAGCCTGCTGCCCAGCCCGATGTGTTCCTGTCTGCTGCCCAGCTCGATGACCCAGAGCCTGCTGCCCAGCTCGATGACCCGGAGCCTGCTGCCCAGCTCGATGACCCGGAGCCTGCTGCCCAGCCCGATGTGTTCCTGTCTGCTGCCCAGCTCGATGACCCGGAGCCTGCTGCCCAGCTCGATGACCCGGAGCCTGCTGCCCAGCTCGATGACCCGGAGCCTGCTGCCCAGCTCGACGACCCAGAGCCTGCTGCCCAGCCCGATCTGTTCCTGTCTGCTGTCCAGCCTGAGGTGTTCCTGTCTGCTGCCCAGCCTGAGGTGTTCCTGTCTGCTGCCCAGCCTGAGGTGTTCCTGTCTGCTGCCCAGCCTGAGGTGCTCAACAACCCAGTGCCTGCTGTCCAGCTTGTCTGCCCGGATGTGCCTGCTTTCCGCTTGGACGTTCCCCTGGTCCAGCCTAAAGTGCCTGATGACCAGGCTGAAGTACCCTCATCCTTGGTGCTACCCAATGCCCTAGACTTTGGACAATCAGGACTGGTTGGAGCGTCCGGAGGCCGCTCCTTTTGGGGGGGTACTGTCAGGGAAGGCTTTACCCACTGGTGGCGCTGTCGGTCCTATGGATCGCAGTACTAGTGTCCACCAGCAGGTGTCCTCTCGCAGCCTGTACCTTTGACAGAGGATCTGACCTGCTGGTGGTAATGCCTGATCCATGGGCCGTAGTACCGGCGTCCACCAGCGGGGGTATTCTGGCAGTGTGGGACAGGCAGCACTTCCTGTGGTCAGCTGTGACCTGAAGCCTGATTACAAGACTTCTTTATATATCCGGCAAGTGCAACACTCCTTGCCCTGGTATCTCTCTTCCTGACCCCCTGGACCTGTGACCCGGACTTAGCCTGTATCTTATCCCAACCTGCACCCTGCCTGATCCGATCCGACCCAATCCCTACCTTGAACCTGCACCCTGTTTAACCCGATCCCTACCTTGAGCTTATCCTGTGTTTTGTCTCCCTGGTCACCCAGATCCCTGCTCTGCAGCCTACCCATCCGTCCCCTCCTTGTTCCTGCTTCTTCCCATCCTTACTGCTGGATCCCCTAGTGTATGACCTTGGCCTGGCTCTGTACTACGATTCCGGTATCTTCCACATTTGTATATATTGTTTATAGTCACTGCTTGTTGATTTATTCATTGCACTGTGTTCTGTTTGAGGTGGTTGTTTGTTGGTCACTTACCGTAATAAATTGTTATATTTTTACTACACTCATTTGGGTCTCCTCTGTGCAGTCACACAGTCTGGTCTACTATCAATCTCTGACACTCTCCTTGTTTGCCTTCCAGACATTCTAATGGCCTGCAGGGAGATGGGAAAACCAGCAATAAGGGCTAGCTTCAGGTGTATACTGTGCAGGAGGCACACTACGCCCGCTGTAAGTGCTGCAGATGCCTGCCTGTGTTACACAACAGGAAAACACAGCAATAAGGACTAGCTTCAGGTGTATATTTTGCAGGAAGCACACTATGCCCACTGTAAGTGCTGCAGATGCCTGTTAGTGTAACACAAAAGAAAAAAAACATGAGCAATAAGGGCTAGCTTGAGGTGTATACTGTGCAGGAGGCACACTACACCCGCTGTAAGTGCTGCAGATGCCTGCCTGTGTTACACAACAGGAAAACACAGCAATAAGGACTAGCTTCAGGTGTATATTTTGCAGGAAGCACACTATGCCCGCTGTAAGTGCTGCAGATGCCTGTTAGTGTAACACAAAAGAAAAAAAAACACAAGCAATAAGGGCTAGCTTCAGGTGTATAATGTGCAGGAGGCACACTACGCCCGCTGTAAGTGCTGCAGATGCCTGCCTGTGTTACACAACAGGAAAACACAGCAATAAGGGCTAGCTTCAGGTGTATATTTTGCAGGAAGCACACTATGCCCGCTGTAAGTGCTGCAGATGCCTGTTAGTGTAACACAAAAGAAAAAAAAACACGAGCATTAAGGGCTAGCTTCAGGTGTATACTGTGCAGGAGGCACACTACGCTCGCTGTAAGTGCTGCAGATGCCTGCCTGTGTTACACAACAGTAAAACACAGCAATAAGGGCTAGCTTCAGGTGTATATTTTGCAGTGGACTCTGGAGACCAACTCTGTGGGTTACCGTCCTTTCTGGTCATATCAATCAGGGGTTTGACCAGAGACGAGAAGTTACGAATAAACTTCCGATAATAGTTGGCAAAGCCAAGAAAGCGCTGCAGAGGACGTAAACCCACAGGTCGAGGCCACTGTAACACTGCAGAAAGTTTCTCTGCGTCCATCGAAAAGCCAGCAGTGGAAATGACATAACCCAGGAACTTAACCTGTTCACAATGGAATTCACACTTCTCCAGTTTACAATAGAGATTGTTGTCTCTTAATTTCTGAAGCACACGACGGACATCTGTGTGGTGGCTCTCCAGAGACTTGGAAAATATGAGGATATCGTCGAGATAAACCACCACACATAACTGCAACAAATCTCGGAGGACATCATTAATGAACTCCTGGAAAACCGCAGGAGCATTACAGAGGCCAAAAGGCATTACGAGGTACTCATAGTGACCTGTTCTGGTATTAAACGCAGTTTTCCACTCGTCGCCCTCCTTAATCCTGACGAGATTGTATGCCCCTCTCAAATCAAGCTTCGTGAAGACCGTTGCTCCCTTGAGGCGGTCAAATAACTCTGTAATCAATGGAATCGGATAGGCATTCTTTTTTTTTTAACTTTATATTCTTTATTATTTTTCATGTTACGTAGCATTTTATAAAATTACATACATTTATCTCATCCTTATTTCACATAAAATATTTTAATATTGTTTTCTATAGTTGACCTTTGGCCTGGGGGCTGATGTCCAGTGGGGTCCACGCCCAGGTGCCTTCGGCCTGGGTGCATGTGTTCCTGTTCCATCTCGGGTACCTTTAGCCCGGGGTGAGGTACTATCCTGGAGTTCCTGCTGCCCTGGGTATGGAGGCCTAGGTGCGGGAGTAAAGCCTGGAGTCCAGAGCCTTCATATGGAGTCTGCTAAGGGTCGAGGAGTCTTAGGGTGCCGCCTCGTGTAGGGGACCATGTTCCAGGGAAGGGAGGATCATTCTGATGGACCGATGCGGGAGTCACGGTGAAGGAAGGGTCTGTTGACTCCCTGGAGAGATGTCTTCCCCTTGATATGGGCTAGGTTCGTAGAAGGAGAAGCTCAAGGTCATCTTGACTGTATCAGAGGCCTTATTCACCCGACCCGTGGCAGGGGCCTTATACACCCTGGTCTGTGGTAGAGACCAAAGTTCTCCAGGTCCGTGGCAGGGGCCTTGTACACCCGGTCTGTGGCAGAGACCAACCTCAAGGTCTGTGGCAGAGACCGTGCACCTAAAACTGTTTAAGAAATCTAAGCAGTGAAGTGAATGTGCTACGTTTGTGCCTGGACCTCCTCCACACCTTAAGCTGTCCTGTTTCTTTGCTCTAACCTTTTCTATCCGAGTAGAGTTTATTTTGCCATGAGAGAATAAGAGTTGTAATTTCAGCTGGTGTGGACATTGACTTTACTGGGAATTAAAGGACTTGCCTCTACCTACAGTAGAGGTGAGAATCATCCTCTGGAGGAGTTTTGACTCCGGCTGTGGACACGGCCCGTCAAGTACACCGCTCAACCTCTTTATATAGGAGGGTACGGGCTGGTAGTGCAGTGTGCCTTTCTCCCTCCTGTGGGGAGCCAACAACATAAAGGCAGGTAAGGGGGAAAGGTTCTGTGCGCTACAAAAAAATAAAATAAAAATTATAATCTTGACCTAGGAGGACGAAGTCCATTATGGAGTAGGAGGTTGAGGTGGCGGTGGATGTGGCTGTGTAGGTGGAAGCGGCGGTGGAGGAGGACGAGGTAGCCAACACTGGTTCAAAAATACAACAATGGCTGGGTAAGGCCGGTGATGTGTCGAATTCTGTCCCCCGTCAAATAGTGTCCACCCTGTACTGCGCTTGCTCAGTATGTAGGACAAGGGGATTTCGAAAATCTCCCAAGACGAACGGCGCCTGCGTGGTGAGTTCAGGTGAAGGCCACACCATCCGTGGTTCAAGCCGAGCCAAGTGAGGCCGTGCCCGAAGCGTGGCGATCGAACCAAGCCCGTGAGGGGCCCTGTTACTATGTGCTACCGTATGTCCACTTGGATGGTGGGGCTTGAACCTGCACTCACGGCGCAGGCGCCGTTCATATTCGGAGATTTTGTGAATCTCCTTGTCCTCTGTACTGCGCAAGCGCTGCGCCTTCGCAGTATGGGCCGGACACAATCAGATGGCCGGACAGTTTTTGTCACAACACCGGTATACATGTCTATTCTGCACAAGGTACGGACAAGTCCTGTGGGATCCATGCCTGGTTCATTTTAATGAACGTGAGCTTGACCACATTGGCTCTGGACAGGCGGCTGCGCTTGTCTGTGATAACGCCCCCTGCTGTGCTAAATACACGTTCAGATAATACACTGGCTGCAGGGCAGGCCAGCACCTCCAAGGCCTAAAGGGCAAGCTCAGGCCATGTGCCCAATTTGGAGACCCAGAAGTTAAAGGGGGCAGACCCGTCATCCAGTACGTGTAGGCCTGTGGACACATACTGCTCAACCATGTTGGTGAAATGCTGCCTCCTGCTAAGACGTTCCATCTCAGCTGGTGGTGCTGGTTGTTGTGGCGTGCTGACAAAGCTTTTCCACATTTCAGCCATGCTAACCCTGCCTTCTGAGGTGCTGCCGGTGCCCCGGCTGCGTTGGCGACCTCTTCCTCCTCCTCTGCCTTCGCCTTGTGCTTCCACCGTACGCCCGCTGTCAGGTGGGAATGCCACCAGCAGCGCGTCTACCAGCGTGCGCTTGTACTCGCGCATCTTACGATCCCGCTCCAGTGAGGGAATTAAGGACGGTATGTTGTCCTTGTAACGGGGATCCAGCAGGGTGGCCACCCAGTAATCAGCACCAGTTAAAATGTGGGCAACTCGGCGGTCATTGCGGAAACACTGCAGCATGTAATCGCTCATGTGTGCCAGGCTGCCCAGAGGCAAAGAAAAGCTGTCCTCTGTGGGAGGTGTATCGTCTGTGTCCTCTGTATCCCCCCAGCCACGCACCAGTGATGGCCACGAGCTGGTCTGGGTGCCACCCTGCTGTGAAAATGGCTCCTCCTCCTCCTCCTCCATCTCCTCCTCCACCTCGTCATCCTCCAGAACTGTGCCCTTTCTGCCGGACAATTGTGTACCTGGCGTTTGTTGGTGCAGGAACCCACCCTCGTAGCCACTTGTGAAAGACTGCCCTGAAAGCCTTTGAAATGATCCCGCTTCCTCCTCCTCCTCCTCCTCCTGTGCCACATCCTCTTCCATCATCGCCCGATGCGTTTTTTCAAGGAGGCATAGAACTGGGATAGTAACGCTGAGAACGGCGTCATTGGCACTGGACATGTTGGTGGAGTACTCAAAACAGCGCAACAAGGCACACAGGTCTCGCATGGAGGCCCAGTTATTGGTGGTGAAGTGGTGCTGTTCCGCAGAGCGACTCACGCGTGATTGCTGCAGCTGAAACTCCACTATCGCCTGCTGCTGCTCGCACAGTCTGGCCAGCATGTGCAAGGTGGAGTTCCACCTTGTGGGCACGTCACATATGAGGCGGTGAACGGGAAGGCCGAAGTTACGCTGCAGCGTTGACAGGCGAGCAGCAGCAGGGTGAGAACGCCGAAAGTGCGCACACACAGCCCGCACTTTCTGCAGCAGCTCTGGCATATTGGGGTAATTTTTAAGGAACCTCTGGACCACCAAGTTCAGCAAATGCGCCAGGCAAGGGATGTGCGTCAAACTGGCTAGGCCCAGAGCTGCTACGAGATTTCGTCCATTATCGCACACCACCAGGCCGGGCTTGAGGCTCACTGACAGCAACCACTCATTGGTCTGTTGTTCCATGTCCCTCCACAACTCCTGCGCGGTGTGGGGTTTTTCCCCCAAACAGGAAAGTTTTAAAACTGCCTGCTGTCGTTTACCCCTGGCTGTGCTGAAGTTGGTGGTGAAGGTGTTACGCTGACCGGATGAGGAGGCGGTAGAGGAGGAGGAAGCGGAGTAGGAGGAGTTAGCAACAGGAGGCAAACTGAAGCGCCCTGCAATCCTCGGTGGTGGAAGGACATGCGCCAAACTGCTATCTGCCTCAGGCCCAGCCGCCACTGCATTTACCCAGTGTGCTGTTAGGGAGATATAACGTCCCTGACCGTGCTTACTGGTCCACGCATCCGTAGTTAGGTGGACCTTGCCACAGATGGCGTTGCGCAGTGCACACCTGATTTTGTCCCCCACTTGGTTGTGCAGGGAAGGGATGGCTCGCCTGGAAAAGTAGTGGCGGCTGGGCACGACGTACTGTGGGACAGCCAATGCCATCAAGCTTTTAAAACTCTGCGTCTCCACCAGACGGAATGACAGCATTTCAAAGGCCAGGAGTTTTGAAATGCTGGCATTCAGGGCCAGGGATCGCGGGTGGCTAGGGGGGTACTTCCTCTTCCGCTCCAATGTTTGGGAGATAGAGAGCTGAATGCTTCCATGGGACATTGTGGAGATGGTTGGTGACCTAGGTGGTAGTGTTGCTGGCAGATCCTCTGTTTGCGGGGTGGCAGGTGCCACTGTCACTACAGAGGTGGATGAAGAGGCCGAGACTGCAGCAGAAGAGGAAGCAGGAGGAGCCAGAGACCTTTCTTGGTTTTTGAGGTGTCTACTCCACTGCAGCTCATGCTTTGCACTTAGATGCCTGGTCATGCAGGTTGTACTCAGGTTGAGAACGTTTATGCCTTGCTTCAGGCTCTGATTGCACAGCGTGCAAACCACTCGTGTCTTGTCATCAGCACATTGTGTGAAGAACTGCCACGCTAGGGAACTCCTTGGACCTGGCTTTGGTGTGCTCGGTCCCTTGCTGCATTGGGCAGTAGCAGACATACTGTCTAGGGGATGGACGCTCCGCTTTTGCACCCTGCTCCCTCTTCTGCTGTGCTGGTATCTCTGTGCGACCACCGCCTCTTCCTCCAAACTACACTGGTCACCTGCATAACGTTGATTCCATGTGGGGTCGAGGACCTCATCATCCTCCACATCATCTTCCACCCAGTCTTCACCCCTGCCCTCCTTGTCTGTCTGCACAATTGCGAAAGCAGCAGCAGTTGGCACCTGTGTTTCGTCATCATCCGAGACGTACTGCGATGGTCCTCCCATGTACTCATCATGAAACATAAGTGGTTGGGCATCGGTGCACTCAATCTCTTCCACTTCTGGGGCAGGGCTAGGTGGATGGCCCTGGGAAACCCTGCTAACAGAGTCATCGAAAAGCAGAAGAGACTGCTGCATGATTTGGGGCTCAGACTGCTTGGCTGATTTGCAAGGGGGTGAGGTAAAGACTGATGCCAACTCTGATCTTTCATCAGAAGAGTGGGTGGGAGACAATGTGAAGGAACCCGAGGCACTGTCAGCAACCCAATCTACTATCGCCTGTACTTGTCCTGTCCTAAACATTCGTACAGCCTCATTAGGCGCGACAAAATACCGCCGCAGGCTCGGTCGCCTACTCGCACCTGAGGAAGGTGTTTCACTTGTGCGTGTATCTGGCACAGATCCACCACGTCCTCTCCCTGCAACAGGAGCTCCACCAGCAGCACCACGACCGGGGCCACCACGTCCCTTTGACCTTCTCCTCATATTTTCCAAATTTAGGATGTTGCCCTAAATGGGTGTTTTTGGAAGAGCAGAACACACCCACAGTACGTAACCGATGAATCGCACAGCTACAGAACTGCAGAAAATGCTATTAAAAAAAATTTTTTTTTTTTAGTATAGCACAGTAGAAGAAAACTATTTAGAAATTGTTTATTTCACACACCTCCACATATGTATAACACACTGCAAAATATTTTTTGTGGCCCTAAATGGCGTTTTTTGGAAGACCACAATACACCCACAGTACGTAACCGCTGAATCGCACAGCTACAGAACTGCAGAAAATGCTATTAAAAAAAAATGTTGTTTTTTTAGTATAGCACAGTAGAAGAAAACTATTTAGAAATTGTTTATTTCACACACCTCCACTTATGTATAACACACTGCAAAATATTTTTTGTGGCCCTAAATGGCGTTTTTTGGAAGACCACAATACACCCACAGTACGTAACCGCTGAATCGCACAGCTACAGAACTGCAGAAAATGCTATTAAAAAAAATGTTTTTTTTTTAGTATAGCAGAGTAGAAGAAAACTATATATACATTGTTTATTTCACACACCTCCACATATGTATAACACACTGCAAAATATTTTTTGTGGCCCTAAATGGCGTTTTTTGGAAGACCACAATACACCCACAGTACGTAACCGCTGAATCGCACAGCTACAGAACTGCAGA
This sequence comes from Rana muscosa, assembly GCA_029206835.1. NCBI lineage: Eukaryota > Metazoa > Chordata > Amphibia > Anura > Ranidae > Rana > Rana muscosa. The sequence continues at coordinate 908,879,776 of CM055121.1, read as the reverse complement.
AAATGCTATTAAAAAAAATGTTTTTTTTTTTAGTATAGCACAGTAGAAGAAAACTATATATAAATTGTTTATTTCACACACCTCCACATATGTATAACACACTGCAAAATATTTTTTGTGGCCCTAAATGGCTCTTTTTGCAAGCGTACATTAAAGTGCAAATTTTTTCTTTTTTTTTTCTTTTGCCCTAAACGGGTCTTTTTTTGCACGAGCAAAATAAAATGGATTTTTTTTTTTTTTTGCCCAATGGGTCTTTTGGAAAAGAGCACAATAAAGTGCTTTTTTTTTGTTGTCCTAAATGGATCTTTTTCGAAGAGCAGAATACACCCACAGTATGGAAACGGTGTATCTCTCAACGTAATATATGCAGTGCTGGTGCACTGAGCTTGCAGATAAAAGGTAGATTTTCTCTGACACTGGGCTCATAGCAGTGTAAAAAGACTGCACTGCAACACAAACAGGTAAACCTATGCAGATCGCTGAGTTATATCTCTGAATCTGGACTCCTATTCCTATATAATATATCTCTCTCCCTAAAAGCAAAAAACAGGAACCTGGCCCTACACTACACTGTCTCTATCTTTTCCCTCAGATTCCAGAATCAGGACTAACTCATGTATTTTTCTATCTCTCCCTAAAAGCAGCAGCAGCAGACTAGATCCTCTCCCTATCTATTCTGAAGCAGAGTGACGTGTGTGCTGTGTGCCTCTAGCTTATATAGAAGCTGGGTCACATGTTGCACTGACCAATCACAGCCATGCCATTAGTAGGCATGGCTATGATGGCCTCTAAGGGCACACCAGCTAATCAAAAGGTGATTGGCTGGCCCCTGAAGCATTTCTAAATGCGTAATTAGATTGCCGAACCCGAACCCGAACCCGGACTTTTGCGCAAAGTCCGGGTTCGGGAAAAAGCTAAAGTTCGGTACGGACCCGAACTTTACAGTTCGGGTTCGCTCAACACTACTTATGACCGCTCTCAATGTTGGGTTCTTAACAGGGAAGGAATCGGCCTCCAAATTTTCTATTATGGTATTATGTGGGGCCCCCATTAGCATCATTTTCCCACTGGCCTCTCCTCCTCCCTCCATTGTACATCCCTTCAGATGCTGTAGCTGGGCCGCTATAAAGTAACTATAGGGGTCTGGAATGGCCAGCCCTCCCTCATTTGTTGATAACTGTAATTTTTGGAGACTGATTCTTGCCCTGCCCTTCTTCCAGATTAATTCTCTGAAAAGGGTCTCTATTTTTTTAAACCAGGCTTTCCCGATCCATACTGGGGCATTATGGAGCACATAAAGTAGTTGTGGCATCCAAATCATCTTGATAAGATTGCTTCGTCCAGCTACTGATAGAGGAAGACTTTCCCAAATATCTGCCTTTTGTTTAAACTTAGCTAAGAGTGGTCTTAAGTTATTATCAATATATTGTTCTGGATCTCGTGTCACCACTATCCCCAAATAATTCATTTTTTCCACTACTTTTAATAGAGGGATACCTTCACAGAGGGGCGTTATCTACAGGATCCACTGGTAGAAGTGCAGACTTCTCCCAATTTATCGCTAGTCCCGAGAAACGGCCAAATACCTCCACCGTCTGCATCGCCTTTTTCAATGACGTTGAGGAATCCCCCCAAAAAAGCAGGATCTCATCTGCGTAAAGTGCAATTTTCTCCTCCCCCACTTTCCTCTGAAATCCCTGTATCGCCTTTTTAGATCTAATTGCTATTGCTAATGGCTCTATTGCTAACGCAAAAAGGAGGGGGGACAGAGGGCACAGGGTAACCAAAACCAGGGGCTTATCCTTCTGGGCAACAGGAGACGAAACAACGCCACCTAAGGTCTGTCGATGACAGGACCTCAAGGTTCGGGCGTTCCCTGGACGGGTAGGACAAGACTTCAAAAAGTGACCGGCCTGGCCACAATAAAGGCACAATCTCTCCCTCCTCCTCAAGGCTCTCTCATCCGTAGAGAGACGCGTGAAGCCCAAGTGCATGGGTTCAACTTCACAGACCGACTCGGTACCAGGAGGCATGGGAGGTGAGGGAGGCAAGGGTGGGACTGCAAAGCTCGGAGACAAACATACAGGAGGCTTCCGCAAGCGCTCCTTAATAGAGGGTCTTTCTCTGAGTCTGGAGTCAATGAGGATGGCAAACGTGATCAACTTCTCCAGCTCAGTAGGTATATCTCGGGCTGCTATCTCATCCTTGATGTTATCCGAGAGACCATGAGAAAAAGCAGCCACGAGGGCCTCATTGTTCCATGCAACCTCTGCTGCCAGAGTACGGAATTCAATGGCGTAATCGGCAACCGTCCTCGTACTCTGTTTGATGGACATGAGGCTCTTGGCAGCAGAAGCGGAGCGTGCGGGAACGTCAAATACCCTTTTGAAGGAAGCCACAAATTCGGGGTAACTCAGGACCACAGGTTTTTGCGTCTCCCATAGAGGGTTTGCTCAGGCCAGGGCTCTCTCAGAAAGCAAAGATATCACGAAACATACTTTGCTTCTGTCCGTGGGAAACGCCTGGGGCAGCATCTCAAAATATATCTCAACCTGGTTGAGAAAACCTCTGCATTGGACTGGATCGCCCCCAAATCGCTGGGGAAGCAGAGCGGAATCAGACATACCTCTAAAAGAGGTAATACTCAAGGTTGGTGCGACACAGGAGTGTCTGTATTGCCGTGGCAAACTGATCCATGCGATGATCCAGGTCATCCAATCTGGAAAAAATATTATTGACAAGTGGATTGGCTGCATCTTCTGAATTCATGGCCTTCGCCTACTGTCAGGGACCATGAATCAGACGGAGACAGTAGTGCAGTTAAATCACACTCATTTAATAATAAATAATAAAAGGTAAATAGAGTAAGCATAGTCAAAAACATAGCCAGAGTTCAGTAACCGGATCAGATAGTCAGCCAAGCCAAAGTCCAAGAGCCAACGAGGTAGGTAAAGGACAGCAAGCAAGATCCGTAGCCAGAGGGAACAGCAGACAAGCAGGTCTTCAGCTGGAACGCAGGAGAAAGTCTGTAGTGATGTCAACACAGGTGAAGGCGAAGATCAAATGAACTGGGAGTCCTTAAGTAGGCAGCTGATGAGCAGATCCACAACAGGTGGATCACTGGAGAGATGGAAGCTGGCAATTAACTGACAGCTGAGCTGCCAGCACAGAGAAGAAAGGGCTGAGCCCTGACAGGTGTATATTTTGCAGGAAGCACACTATGCCCGCTGTAAGTGCTGCAGATGCCTGTTAGTGTAATACAAAAGAAAAAAACCACGAGCAATAAGGGCTAGCTTCAGGTGTATAATGTGCAGGAGGCACACTACGCCCGCTGTAAGTGCTGCAGATGCCTGCCTGTGTTACACAACAGGAAAACACAGCAATAAGGGCTAGCTTCAGGTGTATATTTTGCAGGAAGCACACTATGCCCACTGTAAGTGCTGCAGATGCCTGTTAGTGTAACACAAAAGAAAAAAAAACACGAGCAATAAGGGCTAGCTTCAGGTGTATAATGTGCAGGAGGCACACTACGCCCGCTGTAAGTGCTGCAGATGCCTGCCTGTGTTACACAACAGGAAAACACAGCAATAAGGGCTAGCTTCAGGTGTATATTTTGCAGGAAGCACACTACGCCCACTGTGAGTGCTGCAGATGCCTGCCTGTGTTACACAACAGGAAAACACAGCAATAAGGGCTAGCTTCAGGTGTATACTGTGCAGGATGCTTAGCAAAAATGATACTGACACTGTCCCCTGCCTATTCTTCTCTCTCCCTGCACACAAGGTTTAGCAAAGAATATCACTGACACTGTCCCTGCCTATCCTTCTCTCTCCCTGCACACAAGTTAAATGAACAAATAGCACTGACACTGTCCCTGCCTATCCTTCTCTCTCCCTGAACCGGAACACACTACACAAGGCCGCCGCGCTGGCAGCCTTTTATAGTGTGGGGTGTGTACTAAATCCCCCTGAGCTATAATTGGCCACAGGCATCCTGCCTGTGGCCAATTATGGCTCTCCTCGCTGCCGGCGCTGTGATTGGCCAAGCATGCGGGGTCACAGTGCATGCTTGGCCAATCACAGCGCCTAGATTGCACTGCGATGGCGTAGTGCATTGTGGGCCGTTCGCGTCACTCGAATTTGGCATGAACGGCCCAAATCGTTCGATCTTCGTCGAACGATCGAACAGCCGATGTTCGAGTCGAACGTATGTTCGACTCGAACACCGAGCTCATCCCTACTTCACACCATATGACCTGCATTAACCCCTTCCTGCTGAGGGTAGGTATATATGGGGCCCCAAAGAAGGTAGTTTTTATCCATGGGGCTGCATATACAGTCAGGTCCATAAATATTGGGACATCGACACAATTCTAATATTTTTGGCTCTATACGCCACCACAATGGATTTGAAATGAAACGAACAAGATGTGCTTTAACTGCAGACTTTCAGCTTTAATTTGAGGGCATTTACATCCAAATCAGGTGAATGGTGTAGGAATTACAACAGTTTGTATATGTGCCTCCCACTTTTTAAGGGACAAAAGTAATGGGACAATTGGCTGCTCAGCTGTTTCATGGTCAGGTGTGTGTTATTCCCTTATTATCCCATTTACAAGGAGCAGATAAAAGGTCCAGAGTTAATTTCAAGTGTGCTATTTGCATTTGGAATCTGTTGCTGTCAACTCTCAATATGAGATCCAAAGAGCTGTCACTATCAGTGAAGCAAGCCATCATTAGGCTGAAAAGAACAAAACAAACCCATCAGAGAGATAGCAAAAACATTAGGTGTGGCCAAATCAACTGTTTGGAACATCCTTAAAAAGAAAGAACGCACTGGTGAGCTCAGCAACACCAAAAGACCCGGAAGACCACGGAAAACAACTGTGGTGGATGACCGAAGAATTCTTTCCCTGGTGAAGAAAACACCCTTCACAACAGTTGGCCAGATAAAGAACACTCTCCACGAGGTAGGTGTATGTGTGTCAAAGTCAACAATCAAAAGAAGACTTTACCAGAGTGAATACAGAGGGTTCACCACAAGAAGTAAACCATTGGTGAGCCTCAAAAACAGGAAGGCCAGATTAGAGTTTGCCAAACAACATCTAAAAAAGCCTTCACAGTTCTGGAACAACATCCTATGGACAGATGAGACCAAGATCAACTTGTACCAGAGTGATGGAAAGAGAAGAATATGGAGAAGGAAAGGAACTGCTCATGATCCAAACCATACTTCCACATCAGTGAAGCATGGTGGTGGTAGTGTCATGGCGTGGGCATGTATGGCTGCCAATGGAACTGGTTCTCTTGTATTTATTGATGATGTGACTGCTGACAAAAGCAGCAGGATGAATTCTGAAGTGTTACGGGCAATATTATCTGCTCATATTCAGCCAAATGCTTCAGAACCCATTGGACAGCACTTCACAGTGCAGATGGACAATGACCCGAAGCATACTGCGAAAGCAACCAAAGAGTTTTTTAAGGGAAAGAAATGGAATGTTATGCAATGGCCAAGTCAATCACATGACCTGAATCCGATTGAGCATGCATTTCACTTGCTGAAGGCAAAACTGAAGGGAAAATGCCCCAAGAACAAGCAGGAACTGAAGACAGTTGCAGTAGAGGCCTGGCAGAGCATCACCAGGGATGAAACCCAGCGTCTGGTGATGTCTATGCGTTCCAGACCTCAGGCTGTAATTGACTGCAAAGGATTTGCAACCAAGTATTAAAAAGTGAAAGTTTGATTTATGATTGTTAATCTGTCCCATTACTTTTGGTCCCTTAAAAATTGTTTTAATTCCTACACCGTTCACCTGATTTAGATGTAAATACCCTCAAATTAAAGCTGAGAGTCTGCAGTTAAAGCACATCCTGTTCGTTTCATTTCAAAGCCATTGTGGTGGTGTATAGAGCCAAAAAGATTAGAATTGTGTCGATGTCCCAATATTTATGGACCTGACTGTATGTGCTACTGTGTTTGTGCTGAGAGCCTGCTGTAAAGCGCGCTCCCAACACAGGGACTCAGCTGTCACAGACAGCTACAGGATTTATACTAACGATAAGGAACCAGTAGGGCCATTCCGAATCACCTGATTTCTGTGATAGCCTGCGATTGGCTATCACAGTGATCAGTTATTGTATAACCCACCCCTGTGTTTTTTTTTTATAGTCTTGACTGGAGAAAAAGATACATTGTATTTTTTTCTCCTTGCTAGAGTGTCAAGGTTAGGGTCAAAGGTCATGATTAGAGTCAAAGTAAGGGCCAAAGGTCTGGGTCAGTGTATTTCAAGTAGGATAGGAAAAAAAAAAACATTTTTGAATTTAGTACTAGTGTCTGTGTGGTGGGATAAAAAAAGAAGCAAAATGTGCACTATTGTTTCTGGGCCCTACTACGGGCAGGGCTGCTGTTAGAAATCACAGGGCCCCATACAGCCCCCCCCCCCCCCCCGAAATATCAAATTACATTTTTGCTGAAAAGCCAGGGTCGCAATGCTGTTTTGCAGCCATGGCAGAAATGATACCCTTGCTACCGCCACTCCCTGACACCTTTTTTTGTTATACTTTTTTCAAATTGTCGAATGGTAATTTTACATTGCAAGACTGCACTTCAACTGCGAGCCAAGTGTTTGGCATGCAGTTGCAGAGTGGTCCTATTGAACTCAATGGGGAGTTTGATAGGTGGACCTGCCTGTCAAACTCTGCAGCCTGTGTTAAAAGTGCTGCAGCTGTGTAGTAAAACATTGCAGCCACAGCATGTATACAGGCCTGTCAGATTGTATTGTTAGCATTTGGGTGTGCAGCGAGTGATAGCAGTAAATCCATGGCTCAGCTGCCCATGTGAAAAAGTCCATTCACACTTTGCATTTCCTTGAACATGTGTCAAAGTGTATGGGAATCGCATGGGAAACGCACGCTTTAGAGATGCACTGCAAACTCACATAGTGCTTGTGCTGCCATTAATTTTTAATGACACCCCAAAAAGATTTAGCAGATTAGCATTTTGTCTTGTGGCAAACTTGCAACGCTGCATGCCTGAAAATGTTCTAGAGCTTCTATGGTGCGTTTGTAAAACGTAGGGCAGCCTATTAAAATTTGCGAGCAGGAACATGCGTTCCCGCTACGCCAAGCAGGGGCATTGCTAGGTCTGCAAAAGATCTGGGGCCAGAGCCCATAGCAGCGGTCGCCAACCTTTTTGCAGGCCCGCGGGGGAGGGGGGGGGGTAGCAGGTGGTAAGAAAAAATTTTCACGGGCGATGGCTGCCATTGGCGCTTCAATCATCATGGTACCATGGTTGATATGGTGTCAGGGTGATTGAAGCACATTGTTTCTATTTTTATATTCTAATATATAATGACGTGGTTCAACTCACAATAATGCACAATAAGTGGGAGCCCTGGGCGTGTCACTTGCCACATCTCCTGCCACCAGATGCAGCATGTCACTTGCCACCGTCGCCTGTCATCAGATGCAGCATGTCACTTGTCTCCGTCGCCTGTCACCAGATGCAGCGTGTCACTTGCTACGTCACCTGCCACTATTTGCTGATTGTCACTTGCCACCTCTCCTACCACCATTTTCAGATTGTCACCTGGCACCAGATGTGGGTTGTCAATACCAAGGAACCAAAGATCCCTACCTTTTATGCACTGCCCAAAGTGCACAAATCACTCAGAAATCCCCACAGCCGTCCAATTGTGTCGGGCTGCCAGGGTTTAACAGAAAACGCTAGCTCTCTTGTAGACAAATATTTATGCCCTCATGTCGCTTCTCTTTTTTCATATACTAAAGACACGGTTGACCTTCTTCACACTCTTGAGGGGACGCATATCCCCAAGAATGCTTGGCGTGTGGCTATAGACGTAGAAAGCCTCTACAATACTATTCCACATAATAAAGGAATTTAGGTTATTCGTAACCAGCTGAAAGAGAGGGGACCTTTGGCAGATTCTTACAACCAGTTTGTCCTTGACCTACTTGAGTTCATCCTTACTCAAAACATTTTTATGTTTGGATCCTCCCATTTCCTCCAGGTACAGGGGGTTGCCATGGGGATGCATGGTGCCCCGTCCTATGCCAACCTGTACCTGGGGGTGGGAGAGGGAACTTTTTTGCACGAGATGACATGTCTGATCTTCTGCATCATGTCATCTCCTGGCACAGATATATAGACAATATCTTACTTTTTTGGTCCGTTACGAGGGATGAACTCTCTTGGTTCATGGACAAACTGGCTGTGTTGGAAGACAACATGGTCCAATGTCATATTTCTGGATTTTCTACATATCTGTTTCCTATTCCCAAAGATCAGGCAGGCTGCCATGGTTTTAGATGATAAAGATATTCTCACTCTCTGTAGGACTGACATATGGCCCCCAAGTTGGGATGTAACCAATTAAGCCAACTTTACATGACAATACTGGCTCCAATCTGTCTACGAAAATCCTGGATTAACCACTCTGCAAGCAAGCTTCAAAGAGAGCTGTGATTGCAGAGATAATTGGTGACAAAGATCAAAGACCAACAAGCTACTGGAGATGATATGGGCAATACTGCCCCCAAAGGCCAATTACGGCAGGACAGTCAGTAATATAATCTGTTGAGGAGGAATGCCCCAGGAACACTCTGATTCATCCAAAACCGAGTTGGGCTGGCAATGGGAGGGGGTTTGGCTGAGGTGTGATTGAGGTTTGTAAAAAGGGCTGTTTCAAACAGAGAGCTCTCTTTTTAACATCTGGAGACCAGCCAATGAGTCTATTCTAGAGGATGTGATAAGTATCTTTGATGATTGTTGTTATATGTTGTAGATATCTCCTGTTTAGTATATTCCTACTTCTTGGGAAATAAATGTAACATTGTTTACTAAGCAGATGTGTTTGTTATGTCATTGTGCTTATCAGACTCTTATAGACTAGCTAATTTATAGGGATAGGCAAGTTAATACCATGTATGCAATAGTTATAGTTTATATTTCAGGCTGTTAATAACGTCAATCTTAAATTTACTATGGAATGTAGTCAGTGTAAAATTTGTTTTCTTGATCTAGAGACCTATGTTGATGCAGAAGGAATTCTGTGTTCTTCATTATACCGAAAGCCATCCATCATCCTACATGCCACTAGTGGCGCACCCTAAGCCATTGTTAAAAAGTATCCCCTATAGTCAGTACATAAGACTTATGCCGCATATACACGATCGGTTTTCCCATCGGAAAAAGTCAAATGTGAGCTTTTAGACGGGAATTCCGACCGTGTGTATGCTCCATCTGACTTTTTCTGTCGTAATTTCCGCCAGCAAAAGTTTGAGAGCAGGTTCTCTATTTTCCGGACGGAAAGAATTCCTAGCGGAAAAACCGTTCGTCTGTATGCAATTCCGACGCGCAAAAAAACACGCATGCTCAGAATCAAGTAGGAGATGGAAGCGCTCTGTCTAGTAAAACTAGCGTTTGTAATGGAGATAGCACATTCGTCACGCTGCAATTTATTGGATCTTTTAATCACTTAAGCCCCGGACCAATACGGGCCATTATGACCAGGCCCCTTTTTGCGATTCGGCACTGCATCGCTTTAACTGACAATTGCACGGTCTTGCGACGTGGCTCCCAAACAAAATTGGCGTCCTTTTTTTTCCACAAATAGAGCTTTCTTTTGGTGGTATTTAATCACCTCTGTGGTTTTTATTTTTTGCGCTATAAACAAAAATAGAGCGAAAATTTTGAAAAAAATTACATATTTTTTACTTTTTTCTATAATAAATATCCCCAAAAAATATATAAAAAAACATTTTTTTTCCTCAGTTTAGGCCGATACGTATTCTTCTACATATTTTTGGTTAAAAAAACCGCAAACGGCGTTTATTGATTTGTTTGAGCAAAAATTATAGCGTTTACAAAATAGGGTATAGTTTTAAGGCATTTTTAATAATTTTTTTTTTTTTACTAGTAATGACGGCGATCAGCAATTTTTTTTTCATGAATGCGACATTATGGCGGACACTTTTGACACATTTTTGGGACCATTGTCATTTTCACAGCGATCAGTGCAATAAAAATGCACTGGTTACTGTGAAAATGACACTGGCAGTGAAGGGGTTAACCACTAGGGGCGCTGAAGGGGTTAAGTGTGCCTAGGGGCGTGTTACTAACTGAGGGGGGCGTGGCTACGACTGACACGTCACCGATCTCCGCTCTGATTACACAGAGCGGAGATCGCTGACAGTGTCAGTAGAGGAGCGGGGAGACGCTCTGTTTACACACACATATCCCCGCTCCGAGCCTCCGTGAGACGATCGCGGGGATCCCCGCGGCGATCGAGTCTGCGGGACCCGCGGCCCCACTCTTGGGGAAGGCAGTTAAAGGGCCACGTACAGGTACGTGATTGTGCCTGTACGAGCCATTCTGCCGACGTATATATGCCGTGAGCGGTCGGCAAGTGGTTAATGCAGCACATTCTTTTGTTCTTTATAATGCTAGAATAATGAAGATGTTTTTCTGACAAACTTATTTCTTTATTATTTCTCGTGATCTCATGAATAATCTTTTTGGTTTTTAAAGCCAGATCTCCATAATAATGTTTAGAATTATTTTTTATAGTCAACTTTTTGTTTCTTAATTTTAATCAAGATCTTCTGTTTTTTTGATTATTTTAAAATTATTTTCTAGTGATCTCCATATTTTTTTTTTGTGTCAAGTTACCACAACAATATTTATTATATTGTATGTTTTACCCTCAAGGAGGTTGGTTGGTGTCTCTTGTTAATTTGACATTGTATTTTTGAAATGTACCTGCCTACTCACAAACAAACTGTCCTTTTTTAATAAAAACACATAGGCAAGTATTTCCTGAAAAAAAATATACATTTATTCTGGGTAACAAAATAAAGAGGAAGGCAACGCTGGAGAAACTGCTGGAATTTGCGAAGCCTTTGGACCCCAGGGCAGACATCAAGTATTTGAAAAAGAAAATTGGTAGCTTGAGGAGTCCATACAATAGGGAGCACAATCTGGTCCTGGACTCCGAGAGATCAGGAACAGCAGCAGATGACATATATGTCCCCAGTCTGTGTTACTACAACAGCCTGCGTCTTCTGTCAGACCAGACTGAACCCAGGCCATCACTTTCTTGTCTTCCCTGCAGCCTTCCCTGCAGCCTTCCTTGGAGGCTGTGGCTCTGGAGGTGGACTTGTGGCAGGAGGTGGAGGAGGTGGAGGAGGTGGAGGTAGAGGAGGTGAAGGAGGATGGACGAACTCAGAAAGGTGAGTATTTTCTTTCAGTTGGCCGATCAACCCCTTATTTAAGGTCTGTAATATTATGTTCTCACAGAGGAGGCGTTGGCCCTCCTCCATTTTATGCATTTTTGCAGCGACTATGCAGGCATAGCCCTCTTGAATGGTGGGGGGTCTCTTAGAGTCGCATGAGTATCCCGAATGAGGGCAAGTGCTGCCTTATCCAGGTTCCTACCTCTCCTGGGCCTTTTTGTTGTAAGGAGGAGGGGAGGCACCTAGGATTGGGTCAGGCCACTGGGCCCGGCCACCTCCTGTCTGACACTTACCCCTGCCTCCTCCTGCCTGCCACTTTCCAGACCCTCAACCTGGCTGAGGTCTTCCTGTGTATAAAAAAGGGACATAGTTTTAGTTTTTCGTTCATCAATCACACACAATTTTCAGCTCATGACTGTTGCAAATTGAATGTTAATAAATAGAAAAGACTATCATTCTGACCACAGCAGTTTTCATTCTTGTCCCAATCATTTTTGGCCACTACTGTCTATTGATATGTAAAACACTTTTTGTTCAAACATTAATTTCTTATCAATAATAACATCTATTTAACATCATTCATTTTAGGACAAGAAATATGTTGAAAAATACTATACCTGGCTCCAGCTGGGCTCCTCCAGTTCTTCCAGGTTGGAAGGCCCACTTTGGTCCTCGGAAGGCTCAGCTGGGGTGCAAGGAAGGGTGGAGGGAAGTGTAGAAAGTGATGGCATCACTTCAGTCTGGTCGTCCAGAAAATGCATTTTGTTGTAGTACCACAGACTGGGTACATACACGTCCTCTGCTGCTGCTTCTGACATCTGTGAATCCAGGACCTTATTACGCTCCTTCTTGTATGTGCCCCTCAAGTTACCAATTTTCTTGAACACAAACTCAATGTCTGCTTTGGGGACCTCCGTCTTCACAAATTGCAGCAGTTTCTCCAGCGCTGGCTTCCTAGCTGCTCTATTTTTATGGATGGGGTTTTTTATTTCCCACAAACCGGGCAGTTCCCTGTACCTGTCAATGAACTCGCTCAAAAACTCTGGCTTTTTAAAAGGATTCATTATTTCTGCAGGACAAAACACAACAGAAAAATACTAATGTCAGTCTAAAATCTTATCCCAATATAGGCCTCAATCTTGAAGCAGTATAGACTACTGATGCCCCAAGTTAAAATCTTACCTTCGTTATCACGATCGGCACTTCCTCCACTCACAGATCGTATGTCCGACGCACGTGCGTTAGGCTTTATATACACTGCGCATTAGGGGTGCGGAATTTAATCGCTGCATCGGTGCATCGCGATTCGGGCGTCCCCGATGTGGCACCGATGCATGCAAACCTATTAATCGATTACCGCAATGTCTAGCCCCGCCCCCTTCTCTCGGGAGAGCTGTTACCTTATTTGTTTGTTTTTTTTCCTATGACGCGCTCATGTGACTGCCCGGCCCGCCTCTCTCCTCTCTGCTTTCACGTCTCACGTCTCTCCTGGCGTCAGAGACATAAAAGCAGAGAGGAGAGAGGGCAGTCACATGAGCGCGGCATGTACACAGTCACACTGTTCCCCTGCCGGATTCTGTTCCCCCCTGTCTCTCGGCTACTATCGGAACTCCGCCCCCCCAGCCCTGTACATTGCCGCTCCCTCCTACTTATGAATGCAAATTCTTCTAATACCGCCCCGCCTCTCCAGCACCGCTCACGCCTACTGTTTTTTCAGGAATGCTAATGAGCAGAGGGCTGGAGAGGCGGGGCAGTATTAGGAGCATTTGCATTCGTGAGGAACAGTTGGAGGGAACGGCAATGTACAGGGCTGGGGGGGGAAGAGTTCCGATAGTAGCCGAGAGACAGGGGGGAACAGAATCCTGCGGGGGGGGCCATTCTCGGCACAACAGGTATTCTTTTTTTATACTTACCTGCTGATCTCCTGTAGCATGTCCGCAGTCTAACCATCTCCTGTAGCATGTCCGCAGTCACTGACCATCTCATGTAGCATGTCCGCAGTCTGACCATCTCCTGTAGCATGTCCGCAGTCACCGACCATCTCCTGTAGCATGTCCGCAGTCACCGACCATCTCCTGTAGCATGTCCGCAGTCACCGACCATCTCCTGTAGCATGTCCGCAGTCACCGACCATCTCCTGTAGCATGTCCGCAGTCACCGACCATCTCCTGTAGCATGTCCGCAGTCACCGACCATCTCCTGTAGCATGTCCGCAGTCACCGACCATCTCCTGTAGCATATCCGCAGTCACCGACCATCTCCTGTAGCATGTCCGCAGTCACCGACCATCTCCTGTAGCATGTCCGCAGTCACCGACCATCTCCTGAAGCATGTCCGCAGTCACCGACCATCTCCTGTAGCATGTCCGCAGTCACCGACCATCTCATGTAGCATGTCCGCAGTCACTAACCATCTCCTTTAGCATGTCCGCAGTCTCTCTGACCATCTCCTGTAGCATGTCCGCAGTCACTGACCATCTCCTGTAGCATGTCCGCAGTCACTGACCATCTCCTGTAGCATGTCCGCAGTCACTGCCCATCTCCTGTAGCATGTCCACAGTCACTGACCATCTCCTGTAGCATGTCCGCAGTCACTGACCATCTCCTGTAGCATGTCCGCAGTCACTGACCATCTCCTGTAGCATATCCGCAGTCACTGACCATCTCCTTTAGCATGTCCGCAGTCTCTCTGACCATCTCTTGTAGCATGTCCGCAGTCGCTGATCATCTGTAGCATTTCCGTAGTTTCTGATCATCTTCTGTACTAGGTCTGCACTCTCTGACCATCTCCTGTACTATGTACAAGTTGGTGTCTGCTTTGTTTAGACTTTGCTACATGCAGGGAGTGTTGTCTTTTTTTTAAAAGAACAGATATAATAAAAACAATGGAGTTCTCCTGACTGCTTAAATTTTTTTGGTGAAAACCATGCGCACTTGCGCTGTAATCGTGATGCATCGTGATGCATTGCGGAATCGAATCGAATCGTTGACCTGATAATCGTAATCGAATCGAATCGTGAGGCCAGTGAAGATGCGCACCTCTACTGCGCATGCGTGAAACTCTGCCCGCGTCGCCCGCCCCTGACGTTCTTTCTAGTATATTCCCCGCCCCTTCTCTTTCGGTGCGCAGTGGGAGAGACATGGCGGAGACACAGCAGGTGCGTGATAATACCAGTAACGAGGATAAAAGCCCGGAGCCAGAAACGTCACAATCCAGGAGGAGATATAAGGCCTCAATTATGTCCTTTGTAGAGATGGCCGAGATGGTGGTGTCAGGAAGGGCATGCCAGCAATCAAGATGGCGACTATGGTCGTTCCCCTGTTCTGCATGTCCCACTGAGAAGGGCTGCTTGGGCGCAGTTGTGCACACCGGCGCGCGCGCCTGTACAGGCACGCACCCGCTTGCACATTAGTGCCACACAAAATGCCGGCGCCGGCGCAATGACGTTGTGGCGCTAATAGACTATTTAAACTGCCTTACTTCCTTGGATCAGTGCTGTCCGGTCTACAGCGTTACATGAGACCGCTGATTGTTGTTTACCTGTATCCTGCTCCAGCTGACCCTACCTGGCTTGCTTTTGACCATCCCTGCTTATCTGCGTGCATCTGACCTCGGCCTGTGTTGACTACGTTCCTGCCTGCTCCTCCTGCTACCTTGCTGCCAGCCTGTTGCCGAACCTGCCTGTACCTGAGACCACGTTCCTGCCTACTCCTTCTGCTACCCTGCCGCCAGCCAGTTGCCGAACCTGCTTGTACCTGACCCTGCTCCAGTGTTCACCTGCTTTGGACTTGTGTGTCTACTCTTCCAGTCCATCTGCCTGCACCTGCCTGAGCTCCAGTTTCCAGTCTGACAGCTGTTCCCGGGTCTGTTCCAGTTCCTGTTCCAGTTCCGGTCCAGCTTGTCTACCAGAAACCTTACCAGGCTGTCGTGCGACTCTGTACTCCTGCGCCTCCTGTTTTCTCTACCAGGGGCCTCGAGCGAGATGTGTAAGAGAGGCCTCCCTCTGCATACCAGACTCTTCCACCAGGTACGTGACAGTACCGGACAGCCATGTCAGAGTCTGTGCAGGGAGCCTCTTCCATGGAGGGATTCCGCTTACACCTCGAAGACCTCACATAGACTGTTAAAATCGCACAAGATGCATACACCTGACTGGAAGAATGTGTCCAGGCTCTTTCCTCACCTATTATGGCCCCGCAAGGAGCTACTTCAGCAATGGCAATGTTACCTCCAGAACCCAGGGTTCCTGCACCTGAAAGATTCACTGGCGATCGCAGTAAATTTCAGACATTTCGCAATGCCTGCGAACTTTATTTTACCTTGCAGCCACGCACTTTCTTCCTGGAAGTCACCAAAGTTGGGTTCGTCATCTCCTTACTACAGGACGAGCCCCAGTCATGGGCTCACTGCTTACTGGAACAAGAAGCTGATTCTCTAACCTGCCCAAGTGACTTTTTTGACTCTATGGCACAACTCTACGAGGATCCTCAGCTGGCTGCAACTGTGGAAGCAGCTTTACACACCCTATGCAAAGGTCACAGAGCAGCCGAGGACTATGCTTCTGTCTTCAGGCGCTGGAGTTCCAATACCAGCTGGAACGACGCTGCTCTCCACCATCAAATCCGAAATTGGTCTTTCTGAGCCTTTGAAAGACGTATTGGCCCGAGTTAGTGTTTCCCGTTCTCTGGACACTTTAACCACTTCCCTACCCAGCCATAGTCAAATGACGTCCACAAATGGGATCTCCCATCCTGGGTGGACGTCATATGACGTCCTCGGCTTTGTAGGGGGATATCTGAATGATGCCTGCAGCTAGAGGCATCATTCAGATATCCTTTTGAAGTGCCGGCGATTCTGCGCACCATAAGAATGATCATAGCGGCTGTTCCACCGCTTGATCATTCTTATAGGCGGCGGGAGGGGACATCCCCCCTCCCGCCGCCATCCGGTGCTTCTCCGGGCTCTCCCATGCGATCGGGGACCCGGAGCGAATCTTTCGGTGTCGTTGGTGGGGTCACGTGATGAGCATAGAGATGACTGGTGACCAGATGGTCACCAGTCATCTCTATGATCGTCGGAGGCCCGGGCGCGATGTGATGATGTCACGCCCGGGCCTCAAATGTAAACAAAGCCGCCATTGCGGCTGTAAGTATGAGATCAGTGAAAAAAATTTCACTGATCTCATGCTTTCCAGCCTGGAGGAGAGATGTGGGGTCTTATTGACCCCGCATCTCTCAATAAAGAGAACCTGTCACACACATTCCTATTACAAGGGATGTTTACATTCCTTGTAATAGGAATAAAAGTGATAAAAAAAAAAAAAGTAAAATCATTGTAAAAAAATAAATAAATAAGTAAAAAATAAAAAATTAAAAATTAAAACGCCCCTTTCCCCGGTAGCTCGCGATCAGAAGCGAATGCACACGTAAGTCGCCCACATATGTAAACGCCGTTCAAACCACGCATGTGAGGTATCGCCGCGTGCGTTAGAGCGCGTGCAACAATTCTAGCACTAGACCTCCTCTGTAATTCTAACCTGGTAACCTGTAAAAAAAATTAAAGCGTCGCCTATGGAGATTTTTAAGTACCGAAGTTTGGCGCCATTTAATGAGTGTGCGCAATTTTAAAGCGTGACATGTTAGGTATCTATTTACTCGGCGTAACATTATCTTTCATATTTTCCCAAAAAATTGGGCTAACTTTACTGTTTTGTTATTTTTTAATTCATGAAACCATTTTTTTTTTTCTAAAAGGCGTTTGAAAAATTATTGCGCAAATATCGTGCAAGAAAAAATGTTGCAATGACCGTCATTTTATTCCCTAGGGTGTCTGCTAAAAAAACATATATAATGTTTGGGGGTTCTGAGTAATTTTCTAGCAAAAGAATGATGATTTGTACATGTAGGAGAGAAGTGCTAGAATAGGCCCGGTATTGAATAGGTACAAAAAGCCCTGTATTGAAGTGGTTAATTAATCTGACAATCCAAATTGATCGCCGATTACGACAGCGGAGATCAGAGAGAGCGATGAAGCCATCCTGTCCGACCTGGAAATTACCCAGAGCCTCCAACTTCAGCAGCCTGACATCTTCTACCCCTGCTGCACCCACATCCAATGTCCCTGAACCTAAGCAGCTCGGCATGCTCCGTCCCTCAATTTCAGGAATTTCAGGAACATCAACACAGACGACACGAAAATTTCTGCCTGTATTGTGGGAAACCAGGACATTATGTGAGATCATGTCCAGCCAAGATCCGCAAGGGCCAAACTATCTTCTCTGCCAGCACGCGCATCCTGCCAACTCACCTGGCTCTTCCCATTGTATTACAGCTTCCGGAAAGAAGTATTCCTGTCTCCGCTATAATTGACTCCGGTGCCTGTAGCTGCTTCATGGACTTATCTTTCATTGCAAAACATCAAATTCCTTTGCAACCCAGGGCCCAAGGACTTTCAGTACATCTGGCCGACGGGTCTGCCATTAAATCCAGACTGGTGACTCAAGAGACTATACCCTTGCCTGTTGTTATAGCCGGTAGTCACAAGGAACTGCTACGCCTGGACGCCATCGCATCCCCTCTGTTCCCCGTAATCCTTGGCATGCCGTGGCTCCAAGCACATAACCCTCTTATCAACTGGGTCGAAGGGGAAGTCAAGTTTCACTCTTCCTACTGCCTCCAACACTGCTTGCTGAAATTCTCTCCTGATCTGCCATCCTTGTTATGCTTGGAATCTGATGCTGAAACCTGCTTATCTGTACCAGTTGAATACCATGACTTTTTAGATGTGTTTAGCAAAAAGGGAGCTGAAACTCTCCCTCCACATCAGCCATACGACTGCCCGATTGATCTCATCCTGGGGGTTGAGGTCCCTTTTGGAAGGATTTTTCCTCTGTCAGAATTGGAGCTTGTTGCCCTAAAAGACTATATAGACAATAATCTAAAGAAAGGCTTCATTCGTCCCTCCACTTCTCCAGCAGGAGTGGGTATCTTTTTTGTGTAGAAGAGAGATCATTCCCTTCGTCCATGTATAGATTATCGTGCACTCAAAGTTACGGTCAAGAACCGTTATCCCCTGCCTTTGGTACCCGAATTGTTCCAGAGGTTGGGAGCAGCAACCCTATTTACAAAACTGGACCTCCGAGGGGCTTACAATCTGGTACGTATTTGGGAGGGAGACAAGTGGAAGACGGCTTTTCGCTCCCAATTAGGGCATTTCGAATATCTAGTGATTGGCCTATGCAATGCCCCAGCAACATTCCAGCAGTTCATTAACGATATTTTTTGTGATTACCTAGACCTGTTCGTTGTAGTGTATCTGGATGACATTTTCTCTTTTTCCCTTGATGACCACCGCAGGCATGTTAAGAACGTATTGAGCAGACTACGACAACACGGGCTATACGCTAAGCCAGAGAAGTGCGAGTTCGAGCGACAAAGCATTCAATTTTTGGGACTAATTCTCTCCACCGAAGGTGTCAAGATGGACCCACAAAAGGTCACTGCTATCCTAGATTGGCCAGTCCCAGTGGACAAAAAGGGCATTCAACACTTTGTTGGGTTCTCAAACTTTTCCCGAAAATTCTTTAAGGGATTTTCAGCCATCATATCACCTATCACGCAACTGACCAAACAAGGCATCCGTTTTCAGTGGTCCCCTGAAGCTCAAAATACTTTCGAAACTCTTAAAAAGCTATTTACTTCTGCACCAGTTCTGAAGCACCCTGACCCAGCATTACCCTATGTATTGGAAGTAGACTCGTCAGAAACGGCAGTCGGAGCAGTACTATCCCAAAGGCGGAGACCCAAGGCTTTGTTACACCCAGTCGCCTTTTTCTCCCGCAAATTGTCAAACTCTGAAAGGAATTATGACGTCGGAGATCGAGAACTTCTGGCCATTAAGAATGCATTGGAGGAGTGGAGATACCTCTTAGAAGGATCAGCGCACTGGATTCTAATCTATACGGATCACAAGAACCTGGAATATCTGAGGACTGCCAAGAGACTCAAACCACGCCAGGCTAGATGGGCACTCTTCTTTTCCAGGTTCTCTTTCCATCTCACGTACAGGCCAGGATCTAAAAACACCAAACCTGATGCACTCTCTCGGATGTCCTGTGATACCAGGGAATCCACACCGCCTGACACTATCCTGTCTTCTGAGAACTTTCTGCTACTTCAGGGAGACTGCTCTCTCAAATCAAACAGGCTTCTGTGAATGTCCCTTCATCTCTGGGAATATCGTTGCAGGCCAGGGATGATATGTTTTGGCACAAGGACAAAATATTCATACCATAAAATCTACGTGTTTCTGTCTTGGGATTATGTCATGACCACAGGTTAGCCGGACACTTCGGGATCCGTAAAACTGCTGAACTTGTGCAACGCACATTCTGGTGGCCGCAAGTGGAAAAAGAGTCCTGTACCACTTGCATACGAAATAAGAACAGTAAAACCAAAGCATGGGGCTTGCTGAAGCCGCTATCAGTCCTGGAAAGACCCTGGAAGAATATCTCAATCGATTTTATCGTGGAACTTCCTCCATCAGTCGGTTTTTCCACCATCTTTGTGGTGTTAGCCTGATTATCTAAAATGACCCACTTCCTGCCCATGAAAGGCACACCATCTGCCCCGGAAACAGCCCAAATTTTTGTGAAAGAAATTGTTAGACTCCACGGAGTTCCAGCAAACATCGTGTCAGAACGGGGGTTACAATTCACCTCAAGGTTTTGGAGGTCTCTATGTGAAACCTTGGGGATCGAGTTATCGTTTTCTTTTGCATACCACCCCCAAACGAATGAGCAAACGGAGAGAACCAATCAAACTCTTGAGCAATATTTATGGTGCTTTTCCTCATTCCCACAAGATGACTGGGCCGCATTACTCCCGTTAGCGGAATTCGCCTATAACAACTCCATCCACTCTGCCACAAAAAAATCCCCATTTTTTGCCAATTATGGATTTAACTCATCATTTCTGACTAGTACTTTTCCGGAATGTTCAGTACCTGCTGTTCTTGAAACCATAAATTTATTTGATACCAACAACAAACTACTACAGACAACTATGAATAAATCTCAAGAATATAACAAACAGGTCTTTGATAAGAAGAGGTGGGGAGAGTTAATACTGGAACCTTGTGATCGGGTTTTGCTATCCACAGCAAACTTAAAACTAACGTGCCCCTCTAAGAAGTTAGGCCCTAAATTTAGGGGACCCTTCCCGGCAGGCCCGGACTGGCCATAGGGCATACCAGGCAAATGCCCGGTGGGCCGCCGGACAATATGTCACGTCTTCCCCATCATTTCCAATGTCTCTGGAGGCAGCCGGAGTTGGTGGGCGGAGCTGGGGGTGTGGCTGCCCCCTCCACTCCTCCCACAGACTCGTTCACTCTGGCTGATCCCACAGCTGAAGTAGAAAGAAACGAGGACACAGCAGCCAGAGTGTCTTCATCTCCAGGCATGCTGTAAGTTACTGCACTGCTGCACATGTCACTACATAGAGTCCTAACCTGGCACCATACCACCCCACCCTGCCCTATGCCACCGCACCCTGCCCTATGCATGCCACCCCAGCCTGCCCTATGCCACTGCAACCTGCCCTATGCCACCGCAAACTGCTCTATACCACCCTAACCTGCCCTATGCCACCGCAAACAGCTCTATACCACCCCAACCTGCCCTATGCCACCGCAACCTGCCCTATACCACGCAAACTGCCCTATACCACCCCAGCCTGCCCTATGCCACCGCAACCTGTCCTATGCCACTGCAAACTGCTCTATACCACCCCAACCTGCCCTATGCCACTGCAAACTGCTCTATACCACCCCAACCTGCCCTATGCCACCGCAACCTGCTCTATGCCACCACACCCTGCCCTATATCACCCCAACCTGCCCTATGCCACTTAGCCTGCCATATACGACCGCAAACTGCCCTATACCACCCAAACCTGCTCTATACCACCCCAGCCTGCCCTATACAACCCCAACCTGCCCTATGCCACCCCAGCCTGCCCTATATCACCGCAACCTGCCCTATATTACCCCAACCTGCCCTATATCGCCCCAGCCGGCCCAATACCACCCTATACTTTAATTTACAGCGGTCATTTGGGGGTGCGCCTCGTGACCGTGCACTGCCTGCAGGGCGCTGGGCAGGATAGACAGGAGGGGGGTGACACCATGTTTTGCCACACCAGGTGACACCAACCCTAGTGACGCCACTGCCCCAGTGCACTCTCAGCTGCGAGTCGGAGCCGCACTCGAGTGACAGCGACACCTGTCGCCACCCAGCGACACCCGCAACGATCCCCTTCTCTCTGGCATGGTGGCCGCGGCACTGATGATCTGATCAGTCTCGGCTCGGCTGTCTCACACAGCCGAGCAGAGTAAAGCCGCCTCCCCCTCCTCCTTTATGTCCACACAGGGGGAAGGGACCCAACATGCAGTCCCGCGCTGATCTGAGGTACATTATGGGTCTGAAGGGGGGGTCTGTATTGTAGGGGGGTTTCTGTATTGTAGGGGTGGTCTGAAATGAAGGGGGGGTTCTGTATTGTAGGGGGGTCTGTAATGAGGGGGGATTCTGTATTGTAGGGGGGTCTGAAATGTAGGGGGGTTCTGTATTGTAGGGGGGTTTCTGTATTGTAGGGGGGTTCTGTATTGTAGGGGGGTCTGTAATGTAGGGGGGGTTCTGTATCGTAGGGGGGGTCTGAAATGTAGGGGGGTTCTGTATTGTAGGGGGGTCTGAAATGTAGGGGAGTTCTGTATTGTAAGGGGGTCTGTAATGTAGGGGGGTTCTGTATTGTAGGGGGGGTCTGAAATGTATGGGGGTTCTGTATTGTAGGGGGGTCTGAAATGTAGGTGGGTTTTGTATTGTAGGGGGTCTGTATTGTAGGGGGGTCTGTAATGTAGGGGGTTCTGTATTGTAGGGGGGGTCTGTATTGTAGGGGGGGTTCTGTATTGTAGGGGGTCTGTAATGTAGGGGGGTTCTGTATTGAAGGGGGTCTGAAATGTAGGGGGGTTCTGTATTGTAGGGGGGTCTGAAATGTAGGGGGGTTCTGTATTGTAGGGGGGGTCTGAAATGTAGGGGGGTCTGAAATGTAGGGGGGTTCTGTATTGTAGGGGGGTCTGAAATGTAGGGGGTTCTGTATTGTAGGGGGGGTCTGAAAAGTAGGGGGTTCTGTATTTTAGGGGGGTCTGAAATGTAGGGGGTCTGTATTGTAGGGGGGTTCTGTATTGTAGGGGGTCTGTATTGTAGGGGGGTCTGTAATGTAGTGGGTCTGTATTGTAGGGGGGGTCTGTAATGTAGGGGGGTCTGTACTGTAGGGAGGGGGTCTGTACTGTAGGGGGGTCTGTAATGTAGGGGGGTCTGTATTGTAGAGGGGGGCTGTAATGTAGGGGGGTCTGTATTGTAGAGGGGGTCTGTACTGTAGGGGGGTCTGTACTGTAGGGAGGGGGTCTGTACTGTAGGGAGGGGGTCTGCACTGTAAGGAGGGGGTCTGTACTGTAGGGATCGGGTCTGTACTGTAGGGGGGGTTCTGTATTGTAGGGGGTCTGTAATGTAGGGGGGTTCTGTATTGAAGGGGGTCTGAAATGTAGGGGGGTTCTGTATTGTAGGGGGTCTGAAATGTAGGGGGTTCTGTATTGTAGGGGGGGTCTGAAATGTAGGGGGTTCTGTATTTTAGGGGGTCTGAAATGTAGGGAGTCTGTATTGTAGGGGGGTTCTGTATTGTAGGGGGGGTCTGTATTGTAGGGGGGTCTGTAATGTAGGGGGGTCTGTATTGTAGGGGGGTCTGTAATGTAGGGGGGTCTGTACTATAGGGAGGGGGTCTGTACTGTAGGGGGTCTGTAATGTAGGGGGGTCTGTATTGTAGAGGGGGGCTGTAATGTATGGCGGTCTGTATTGTAGAGGGGGTCTGTACTGTAGGGGGGTCTGTACTGTAGGGAGGGGGGGTCTGTACTGTAGGGAGGGGGTCTGCACTGTAAGGAGGGGATCTGTACTGTAGGGATCGAGTCTGTACTGTAGGGAGGTCTGTGTAACATGCAGGGGGTCCAGAACTGTTAGGGGGTGTCTGTGTAACAAACTGTGGGGGGCTGTGTAATGTAAAGGGGTCCAGAGGTGCGGTGCTATGTAATGTAAAGGGGTCCAGAGGTGCAGGGTGCTGTGTAATGTAAAAGGGTCCAGAGGTGCAGGGTGCTGTGTAATGTAAAGGGGTCCAGAGGTGCAGGGTGCTGTGTAATGTAAAGGGGTCCAGAGGTGCAGGGTGCTGTGTAATGTAAAGGGGTCCAGAGGTGCAGGGTGCTGTGTAATGTAAAGGGGCCCAGAGGTGCAGGGTACTGTGTAATGTAAAAGGGTCCAGAGGTGCGGTGCTATGTAATGTAAAGCGGTCCAGGGTGCTGTGTAATGTAAAGGGGTCCAGAGGTGCAAGGTGCTGTGTAATGTAAAGGGGTCCAGAGGTGCAGGATGCTGTGTAATGTCAAGGGGTCCAAAGGTACAAGGTGCTGGAACCCCACATTCCATCATTAACCACTTAACGACCGCCCACTGTAAAAATACGTCGGCAGAATGGCACGACAGGCAAAGTCACGTATATCTACGTGATTGCCTTTGTATAGTTGGGGGGTCCGATTGGACCCCCCTTCTTTACAGTGAGCGGTCGTTTTCCATTGGGGAGCGATCAGGGATGAGGGGACGGCCGTTCGATTCCGGCCACCCCCTCGCGATTGCTCCCAGCGAATGATATGCTTCCTCTGCTGTGTAAATGTAAACACAGGCAGAGGAAGTGATGTCATCTCTCCTCGTGTCGGTCTTTTCGATCCGGCGCGATGAGTGAAGACATCTCACAGTAAGTGCACCAACAGCCCACTGACACCAGTACACGTAGGCACACTTTTCACCCCCCAGTCACCCCCAGATCACCCCCCAGATCACCCCCAGTACCCCCAGTCACAGTGCACCGTTTACAGTGGTAATTTTTTTACTGATCACTGCAATCAGTGTCATTTGTGACAGTAAAAAGTTGCAGGGCAGTTAGCTTTAGGCCCCTTTAGGTCCAGGGTAGCCCCTAACCCCCCCTAATAAAGGTTTAACCCCTTGATCGCCCCCCAGGTAACCCTTTCACCCCCTAACGCCAGCGTCACTAAGCGATCGTATTTCCGATCGCTGTATTTAGTGCCGGTGGTGCCCTAGATAGCCAGTTATTTATTTTTAGTTTCGCCGCAGGTTTTTATAGCGTCAGGTACCCCCATATATTATTTTAACCCCCTGATTGCCCCTAGAGTTAACCCTTTCACCAGTGATCACCGTATAAGTTTTACTGGTTAGCCGGTTAGTTATTTAGTTATTTAGGTTACCCGTCAGGTTTTTATATAGCGTCGGGTACCCCCATATATAACCTAATAAAGGTTTTAACCCCCTGATTGCCCCTAGTTAACCCTTTCACCAGTGATCACCATATAAGTTTTACGGGTGACGCTGGTTGCTTTTTATAGCATCAGGGCACCCGCCGTATATAACCCAATAAAGGTTTAACCCCCTGATCGCCCGGCGGCTGATATCAATTAGGTTTTAGCGCCAGAGAGGGTCTGCGTCGCCCCAGGCAGCGTCAGGTTAGTGCCAGTAACGCTAACACCCACGTGCAAAGCATACACCTCCCTTAGTGGTATAGTATCTGAACAGATCTATACTAGCGTCCCCAGCGGTTTAGGGTTCCCAAAAACGCAGTGTTAGCGGGATCAGCCCAGATACCTGCTAGCACCTGCGTTTAGCCCCTCCGCCCAGCCCAGCCCACCCAAGTGCAGTATCGATCGATCACTGTCACTTACCAAACACAACACACATAACTGCAGCGTTCGCAGAGACAGTCCTAATCCCTGCGATCGCTAACAGTTTTTTTGGTAGCGTTTGATACATTTGCTGACAGTCAGGTGCTTTTTTTACCTGTGAATCTTACTAGTGTACCCCTAAATTTAGAGCCCAAAATGGCAAGACGAAGGTACACTAGTAAAGAGGCCTACGAGATTCTGAGCATGACAGATAGTGAAGAGGAGGTCACGCATCTGTCAGATTCAGGCTCAGAATATCTTCCCGTAGAAGACAGTGAAGTCAGCGGCTCCTCGTCAGATAGCTCTGACGACGAAGTTGAGGTCCCTGCTAAGGTCAGGCGTACCCGATCCCAATCTTCTGAGGTTGTTGAGGAGCAAGAACCGCAGGTCTCTCGTATCATGGAGCAAAGTAGTACTAGCGCCGCTATTCCTTCTGGTGAATTGGCAAGCACCAGCGGCCTAGTACAGCCTGGGCATACATCCAGCACTGCAGTATCACGTGGTGACGTGGCGAGTCCCATAAGTGCAGTTCAAGCTGGCGAGGTGGCAAGCACAAGTAGTGTCCCGCTGCCACCAAGAAGACAAAGGCAGGCCCGTCGTGCCCATAGTGCCCTTCCTGCAGAATTCGCCTATCCTGATTGGGTCCCCACCACTTCTGCAGAACCCGTACTTCCCCCATTCACTGCCCAACCCGGTATTCAGGTGGAAACAGCTGATTTTATGCCAATTGATTTTTATTCGCTGTTTTTCACGAAAGATCTCTATAGATCTATTGTGGACCAGAGTAATTTATATGCTGGTCAATTCATCGCCGCTAACCCCCAGTTGCCTTCCATTGCCAAAGATTGGAAACCAATTACGGTTTCTGAATTTAAGACCTTTCTGGGCCTTTCCCTCAACATGGGCACACATAAATTCCCGTCATTGCGTGCTTATTGGTCCACGCACCCAATTGACCACATGCCCGTGTTCTCTGCTTCCATGCCCAGGACACGATACAAGCAGATTTCGCGGTTCATGCACTTCAACGACAATGAACTTTGTCGTCCACGTGGAGACCCTGAATACGACCGGCTCTATAAAATTCGGCCCCTCATAAACCACTTCAACGAATGTTTTGCAGCCTTGTTTATTCCCGATCAAGTTGTCTGCGTTGATGAGTCCCTGATTAAATTTTCTGGCTGCTTGTCTTTCAAGCAGTACCTTCCCAGCAAGCGTGCCAGATACGGGGTCAAGCTCTATAAGTTCTGTGACAGGGCAACAGGCTATGTATGGAGCTTTACGGTTTATGAGGGAAAAGACAGACAGGTTGAGCCGGTCAACTGCCCGGATTACATAGGGAGCGCTGGCAAGATAGTGTGGAACTTGGTGTCACCCTTATTCGGAAAGGGGTACCACTTGTATGTGGACAATTATTACACGAGCGTGCCACTGTTTAGTCACTTGTTTGATCATCAGATTGGAGCATGTGGCACCGTGCGACCTAATCGCCGGGGCTTTCCCCAGCGGCTTGTAGATGCCCGTCTTAGGCTGGGGGAAAGAGCCTGCTTGAAGTGTAATAACTTGCTCGCTATGAAGTGGAGGGACAATAAGAATGTTTTCCTTCTTACCTCCCTTCATGCAGACACGACAGTCCAAATTCGACTGGTGTTGTGGAGAAACCCCTCTGTGTCTACGAATATAACCAAAATATGGGAGGGGTGGACCTCAACGACCAGTTGTTGGCGCCCTATCTAATTGACCGTAAGGCGAGATGCTGGTACAAAAAAGTGTCTCTATCTTTATTCCAATTGGCTTTGCTGAACGCTCATGTGCTATACAGAGCTTCAGGCGGGACTTTATCTCTCCTAAAATTCCAGAATGAGATAGTCACAGACCTCCTGTATCCAGGCGGTTCTGCACCTCACCATCACCCAACAAAATGCAGTAAGCCGGCTGCATGAGAGGCATTATTCGTATGCCCTCCCGAGTACCCCTACCCAACGAACCCCCCAAAAAAGATGTTGTGTCTGTAGCAAGCGCGGATTTAGGCGTGACACCCGTGTTTTTTGTCCACTCTGTCCTGACAAACCTGTTCTTTGCCTTGGTGAATGTTTTGAACGCTACCACTCAAAAGTGAAGTTTTAGCGTAGGGTACAGCATTTCACAGACTAGGACACACTTACACAGGGTCTCCCAAGATGCCATTACATTTTGAGAGACCCGAACCATTACAGTTGTTAAAGTTACAAAAAAAAGTGTAAAAAAGAAAAAAAAACGTAAAAAACAAAACACAAAAAAAATATAAAATAAAAAAAACAAAAATAGTTGTCGTTTTATTGTTCTCTCTCTCTCTCTATTTTCTCTCTATTGTTCTGCTCTTTTTTACTGTATTCTGTTCTGCAATGTGTTATCATGCTTGCTTTTCAGGTATGTAATTTTTTGTTTTCAGGTGCGCCATTCAGCTGCAGCGCGGAATTATTTATCTTGACAGCAACAGCGTTTGCTCCCACGATACATAAAGCCGTGACTCCAGTGCTGTAGGAGGTGATTTCACCACCACAGTTAAAAAAAAAGAGCATATATGCCGAAGCATGGGGGCAGCAGGGGCGGAGGAGCGATTTTGCTCCTAATGCCACGTACATACGGTCGAAATTCCGACGGAGGCTTGCCCGTGGAAAAGTCAGACCGTGTGTACGCGGCATAACTTTTTTGCGGGAGGATGCCCCCATGCTTCGGCATATATATTTTAGGCACAGGTTGCGTTAAAAAAATTTTTAATTTTTTACTAGGTTTTGTTTTGGTATTTGCTTTGCAGGTATGGTATGGTAAGGTCTTACTGTTGTACTGTAATGTTACTTTGTTTTAATGTTAACCATCATTTGCTTAGCAGGTACGCCATTCAGTTGCAGAGCGGATCTATTTATCTTGACATCAACAGCGTTTCCTCCCACGATACATAAAGCCGTGACTCCAACGCTGTAGGAGGTGATTTCACCACCACAGTTAAAAAAAAGAGCATATATGCCGAAGCATGGGGGACAGCAGGGGCAGAGGAGCGATTTTGCTCCTAATGCCGCGTATATACGGTCAAAATTCAAACGGAGGCTTGCCCGTGGAAAAGTCCGACCGTGTGTACGCGGCATAACCTTTTATGCCGCGTACATACGGTCGAAATTTCGGCGAAGGCTTGCCCGTGGAAAAGTCCGACCGTGTGTACGCGGCATAACTTTTTTGCGGGAGGATGCCCCCATGCTTCGGCATATATAAATGGTGCATGTATGCCCATCATTAGAAGTGGGTGGATGAAGGGAGGTATTCTAATGGTGGGCATACCCACCGATCAATCTCTTTTTTTCGTTCAGCCAACAGGCTGCATGAAAAAAAAGATTACAATACATGTCCAACAAGGACCAGCAACGTACTGGTATGTTGCTGGACTTTGAATGTTTATACCAGAATTATGCCTGCAGGTTTAGGTATCATCTTGGTATCATTCTTTTCAGCCAGTGGCCGGCTTTCATGTAAAAGCAATTCTAGCAGATAATTAGCCTCTAGACTGCTTTTACAAGCAGTGGGAGGGAATGCCCCCCCCGGATATAAACAGCGCCATTGGGAAATTGAGAAAGCATTTTATCACACCGATCTTGGTGTGATCAGATGCTTTGAGGGCAGAGGAAAGATCTAAGGTCTAACCCCCCAATTTTTTTCAAAAAAAGAGTACCTGTCACTACTTATTGCTATCATAGGGGATATTTACATTCCCTGAGATAACAATAAAAATGGTAAAAAAAAAAAATATGGAAGGAACAGTTTAAAAATAAAATAAAAAAGCAAAATAAATAATAAAAAAAAAGCACCGCTGCCCCCCCCTGCTCTTCGCAAAGGCATGTGAGGTATCACCGCGAAGGTCAGATCGAAGGCAGTAATTTTAGCAGTAGACCTCCTCTGTAAATCTAACGTGGTAACCTGTAAAGGCTTTTAAATGCTTTTAAAAATGAATGTAGTTTGTCGACGCTGCGCGTTTGTGCGCAATTTTAAAGCATGTCGTGTTTGGTATCCATGTACTCGGCCTAAGATCATCTTTTTTATTTCATCAAACATTTGGGCAACATAGTGTTTTTTAGTGCATTAAAAATAAAAAAAGTGTGTGTTTCCCCCAAAAAATGCGTTTGAAAAATCGCTGCGCAAATACTGTGTGGAAAAAAAAAATGCAACACCCACTATTTTAATCTGTAGGGCCTTAGCTTTAAAAATATATATAATGTTTGGGGGTTAAACATAATTTTCTTGCAAAAAAATTTTTTTTTCATGTAAACAAAAAGTGTCAGAAAGGGCTTTGTCTTCAAGTGGTTAGAAGAGTGGATGCAAGCTTCCTAATGTTGTGTATAAAATGCCAGGACAGTTCAAAAACCCCCCAAATGACCCCATTTTGGAAAGTAGACACCTCAAGCTATTTGCTGAGAGGCATGTTGAGCCCATTGAATATTTTTTTTTTGTCCCAAGTGATTAAATAATGACAAAAAGAAAAAAAAAAAGAAATGTACAAAAAGTTGTCACTAAATTATATATTGCTCAAACATGCCATGGGCATATGTGGAATTGCACCCCAAAATACATTCTGTTTCTTCTCCTGAGTACGGGAATACCACATGTGTGAGACATTTTGGGAGTCTAGCCGCGTACAGGACCCCGAAAACCAAGCACCGCCTTCAGGATTTCTATGGGTGTAAATTTTTGATTTCACTCCTCACTGCCTATCACAGTTTCGGAGGCCATGGAATGCCCAGATGGCACAAAACCCCCCCAAATGACCCCATTTTGGAAAGTAGACACCCCAAGCTATTTGCTGAGAGGTATGTTGAGTATTTTGCAGATCTCGCTTTTTGTCACAAAGTTTTGAAAATTGAAAAAAGAAAAAAAAAATGTCTTTCTTCATTTTCAAAAACAAATGAGAGCTGTAAAATACTCACCATGCCTCTCAGCAAATAGCTTGGGGTGTCTACTTTCCAAAATGGGGTCATTTGTGGGGGTTTTGGGCTATCTTGGCATTTTATGGCCTTCAAAACTGTGATAGGTAGTGAGGAGTGAAATCAAAAATTTGTGCCCTTAGAAACCTTGAAGGCGGTGCTTGGTTTTTGGGGTCCCGTACGTGGCTAGGCTCCCAAAAAGTCCCACACATGTGGTATCCCCGAATTCAGGAGAAGCAGCCGAATGTATTTTGGGGAGCAAGTCCGCATATAACCATGGCATGTTTGAGCAATATATCATTTAGTGACAACTTTTTGTAAATTTTTTTTTCTTTTTGTCATTATTCAATCACTTGGGACAAAAAAAAATATTCAATGGGCTCAACATGCCTCTCAGCAATTTCCTTGGGGTGTCTACTTTCCAAAATGGGGTCATTTTGGGGGGTTTTGTGCTATCTTGGCATTTTATGGCCTTCAAAACTGTGATAGGTAGTGAGGAGTGAAATCAAAAATTTATGCCCTTAGAAACCTTAAAGGCGGTGCTTGGTTTTTGGGGTCCTGTACGCGGCTAGGCTCCCAAAAAGTCCCACACATGTGGTATCCCCGTACTCACTAGAAGCAGCAGAATGTATTTTGGGGTGTAATTTCACATATGCCCATGGCATGTGTGAGCAATATATCATTTAGTGACAACTTTGTGCAAAAAAAAAAAAGTTTGTCATATTCCCGCAACTTGTGGCAAAATATAAAATATTCCATGAACCCAACATGCCTCTCAGTAAATAGCTTGGGGTGTCTACTTTCCAAAATGGGGTCATTTGGGGGGGGGGGTTTTGTGCTATTTTGGCATTTTATGGCCTTCAAAACTGTGATAGGTAGTGAGGAGTGAAATCAAAAATTTATGCCCTTAGAAATCCTGAAGGCGGTGCTTGGTTTTTGGGGCCCCGTACACGGCTAGGCTCCCAAAAAGTCCCACACATGTGGTATCCCCGTACTCAGGAGAAGCAGCAGAATGTATTTTGGGGTGTAATTTCACATATGCCCATGGCATGTGTGAGCAATATATCATTTAGTGACAACTTTGTTCCAAAAAAAAAAAGTTTGTCATATTCCCGCAACTTGTGGCAAAATATAAAATATTCCATGGACTGAACATGCCTCTCAGTAAATAGCTTGGGGTGTCTACTTTCCAAAATGGGGTCATTTGGGGGGGTTTTGTGCTATTTTGGCATTTTATGGCCTTCAAAACTGTGATAGGTAGTGAGGAGTGAAATCAAAAATTTATGCCCTTAGAAACCTTGAAGGCGGTGCTTGGTTTTTGGGGTCCCGTACGCGGCTAGGCTCCCAAAAAGTCCCACACATGTGGTATCCCCATACTCAGGAGAAGCAGCAGAATGTATTTTGGGGTGTAATTTCACATATGCCCATGGCATGTGTGAGCAATATATCATTTAGTGACAACTTTGTTCCAAAAAAAAAAAGTTTGTCATATTCCCGCAACTTGTGGCAAAATATAAAATATTCAATGAACCCAAAATGCCTCTCAGTAAATAACTTGGGGTGTCTACTTTCCAAAATGGGGTCATTTGGGGGGGGGGCTTTGTGCTATTTTGGCATTTTATGGCCTTCAAAACTGTGATAGGTAGTGAGGAGTGAAATCAAAAATTTACGCCCTTAGAAATCCTGAAGGCGGTGCTTGGTTTTTGGGGCCCCGTACACGGCTAGGCTCCCAAAAAGTCCCACACATGTGGTATCCCCGTACTCAGGAGAAGCAGCAGAATGTATTTTGGGGTGCAATTCCACATATAACCATGGCATGTGTGAGCAATATATCATTTATTGACAACTTTTTGTACTTTTTTTTTTCTTTTTGTCATTATTCAATCATTTGGAACAAAAATAAAAAATTCAATGGGCTCAACATGCCTCTCAGCAAATAGCTTGGGGTGTCTACTTTCCAAAATTGGGTCATTTGGGGGGGGTTTGTGCCATCTTGGCATTTTATGGCCTTCAAAACTGTGATAGGTAGTGAGGAGTGAAATCAAAAATTTATGCCCTTAGAAACCTTGAAGGCGGTGCTTGGTTTTAGGGTCCCGTACGCGACTAGGCTCCCAAAAAGTCCCACACATGTGGTATCCCCATACTCAGGAGAAGCAGCAGAATCTATTTTGGGGTGTAATTTCACATATGCCCATGGCATGTGTGAGCAATATATCATTTATTGACAACTTTGTGCAAAAAAAAAAAAGTTTGTCATATTCCCGCAACTTGTGGCAAAATATAAAATATTCCATGAACCCAACATGCCTCTCAGTAAATAGCTCGGGGTGTCTACTTTCCAAAATGGGGTCATTTGGGGGGGGGGGTTTGTGCTATTTTGGCATTTTATGGCCTTCGAAACTGTGATAGGTAGTGAGGAGTGAAATCAAAAATTTACGCCCTTAGAAATCCTGAAGGCAGTGCTTGGTTTTTGGGGCCCCGTACACGGCTAGGCTCCCAAAAAGTCCCACACATGTGGTATCCCCGTACTCAGGAGAAGCAGCAGAATGTATTTTGGGGTGCAATTCCACATATAACCATGGCATGTGTGAGCAATATATCATTTATTGACAACTTTTTGTACATTTTTTTTTTCTTTTTGTCATTATTCAATCATTTGGAACAAAAAAAAATATTCAATGGGCTCAACATGCCTCTCAGCAAATAGCTTGGGGTGTCTACTTTCCAAAATGGGGTCATTTGGGGGGGGTTTGTGCCATCTTGGCATTTTATGGCCTTCAAAACTGTGATAGGTAGCGAGGAGTGAAATCAAAAATGTATGCCCTTAGAAACCTTGAAGGCGGTGCTTGGTTTTGGGGTCCCGTACGCGACTAGGCTCCCAAAAAGTCCCACACATGTGGTATTCCCGTACTCAGGAGAAGCAGCAGAATGTATTTTGGGGTGTAATTTCACATATGCCCATGGCATGTGTGAGCAATATATCATTTAGTGACAACTTTGTGCAAAGAAAAAAAGTTTGTCATATTCCCGCAACTTGTGGCAAAATATAAAATATTCCATGGACTGAACATGCCTCTCAGTAAATAGCTTGGGGTGTCTACTTTCCAAAATGGGGTCATTTGGGGGCAGTGCCGGGACAAGGTCATTTGGTGCCCAGGGCAAAGGAGGCAAACTGCGCCCCCCCCCCCCCCCCCAATTATCGTCGTCGTTCGTCGTCACCGTTGTGACTATCTGTGCCTCTCTGGAGAGTTCCACAGGTATTCTTGCCCACTCAGAACCCTTCCCTTTTGCTAAAAGGTACTTCTTCCTTATAAAGTACTTACATTCAATGCAAAGCATCCCTTGTGCTGAGGTATATGGAGCATATAGCCATGTGTACAAAGTGCAGGGGTCAGGAATATGTAACAGAGGGTATCACACAGCGTGCAGTGGTAAAGCGCATGTAATATGCAGATCAGCATACAGAATGCAGGGCCCAGGAGTATGTAACGCACAACCCATTGTACAGAATACAGCATGCAGTAGTACCATCCCAAGGCCTCTAATATGTAACATACAGCCATGCATTACATACTCTTGCTCACTGAACTCTGTATGCTTTACTGTCCCCCATCCCTGGTCTTCCCCAAGCAAAAATCCCCCTTCCCTCAAGTATTCTACCTCTGTGTCCCCTCTTCCACAGCTCACCTTTGCCCCTCCTCATCAACATCTCACTTCTACACCCCCAGTCCAAAACTCACCTCTGCACCCCCATCCACATTATCTCTGCACCTCAATCTAAAGCTCACTCTAATCCACAGCTCTCACCTTTGCCACCCCCCATGTTTCACTTCTGCACCCCCAGCTTCCCCCATGGCTCTCGCCTCTGCACAACCTGTCCCACCCTCCACAGCTCTAACTTTGCACAACCTGCCTTCTGCAGCTCTCCCCTCTGCACAGAGCTCCACCTTCACAGTTCTCCTCTCCTTCTCTGTACAAATCCACCCCATATCTCCTCTCTGCACACATCCCTCCAGCTCTCCTCTCTGTACAAATCCACCCCAGATCTCCTCTCTGCACACATCCCTCCAGCTCTCCTCTCTGTACAAATCTACCCCAGATCTCCTCTCTGCACACATCCCTCCAGCTCTCCTCTCTGTACACATCCCTCCAGCTCTCCTCTCTGCACACATCCCTCCAGCTCTCCTCTCTGTACAAATCCACCCCAGATCTCCTCTCTGCACACATCCCTCCAGCTCTCCTCTCTGTACAAATCCACCCCAGATCTCCTCTCTGCACACATCCCTCCAGCTCTCCTCTCTGTACAAATCCACCCCAGATCTCCTCTCTGCACACATCCCTCCAGCTCTCCTCTCTGTACAAATCCACCCCAGATCTCCTCTCTGCACACATCCCTCCAGCTCTCCTCTCTGTACAAATCCACAACAGATCTCCTCTCTGCACACATCCCTCCAGCTCTCCTCTCGGTACAAATCCACCCCAGATCTCCTCTCTGCACACATCCCTCCAGCTCTCCTCTCTGTACAAATCCAACCCAGATCTCCTCTCTGCACACATCCCTCCAGCTCTCCTCTCTGTACAAATCCACCCCAGATCTCCTCTCTGCACACATCCCTCCAGCTCTCCTTTCTGCTAACCCTCCCTTTCATGGTTCCCTCTCTCAGCACATATTCCCCCTTCCCCCACACCTTTACAGTGCACTCCTCTCTGCACAACCTCAGGCTTTGGCAAACCCTCACCTCTTCTAACGGCCATCCCTCCAGCTCTCCTCTCTGTACACATCCCTCCAGCTCTCCTCTCTGTACACATCCCTCCAGCTCTCCTCTCTGTACACATCCCTCCTCTCTGCACACATCCCTCCAGCTCTCCTCTCTGTACAAATCCACCCCAGATCTCCTCTCTGCACACATCCCTCCAGCTCTCCTCTCTGTAAACATCCCTCCAGCTCTCCTCTCTGTACAAATCCACCCCAGATCTCCTCTCTGCACACATCCCTCCAGCTCTCCTCTCTGTACAAATCCACCCCAGATCTCCTCTCTGCACAAATCCCTCCAGCTCTCCTCTCTGCACAAATCCCTCCAGCTCTCCTCTCTGTACACATCCCTCCAGCTCTCCTCTCTGTACACATCCCTCCAGCTCTCCTCTCTGTACACATCCCTCCAGCTCTCCTCTCTGTACACATCCACCCCAGCTCTCCTCTCTGTACACATCCCTCCAGCTCTCCTCTCTGTACACATCCCTCCAGCTCTCCTCTCTGTATACATCCCTCCAGCTTTCCTCTCTGTACACATCCCTCCTCTCTGCACACATCCCTCCAGCTCTCCTCTCTGTACAAATCCACCCCAGATCTCCTCTCTGCACACATCCCTCCAGCTCTCCTCTCTGTACAAATCCACCCCAGATCTCCTCTCTGTATACATCCCTCCAGCTCTCCTTTCTGCTAACCCTCCCTTTCATGGTTCCCTCTCTCAGCACATATTCCCCCTTCCCCCACACCTTTACAGTGCACTCCTCTCTGCACAACCTCAGGCTTTGGCAAACTCTCACCTCTTCTGACGGCCAGCGGTCTCTATGGTATGCACAGGCTTTTTTTTTCTTAATTCAGCAGAGTACAGAGAGCTCTGCCTGCTGTAGCACAGAGCCGGAGGAGGAGTTTCAGAGCTCCTCGGCTCCGCGCTGCAATGTATCAGTAGTAGCAGCAAGCAGGGACAAGCTGCTTCTGGAATCACTGCTGCTGTAGCTTAGTGCTGGGATCAGAATTGTGCTCGAGGGCAGCATCAGTGAGTGCCCAGAGCTAACACAGAAAAGCCAGTTGAGGAAGTGAGCTCTGCAGAAAACTTCCTCTACTGGCTGTGTGATACATGACAGGTCGGAGAGGAGAGGGCTGTTAGAGGTGAATAAGCCCTGGTGGCGATACACACTTTGTTGCTGAACTTCTGCTGGTTCCTCCTCGGCAGCTCCTCCCTCAGCTTCGGCAGCAGCTCTCTACTCTCCTCCTATCCTGCCTCCGGCCGTGAGTGATGTCATGCCCCCGGGACGGGACCACAAAGTCCATTCATAGGGGGAGAGAAGGGGCAGCGCTGACAGGTATGGCTGGTGTGGACTGTCTAGGCTTGTGCTGGGTGCAGGAGCGTACTCAGCACATTACAGCAGTAAGGTACAGATGACTACAGTACAGCTAGCGGCGCCGGCTAGTGTGTACAGTGAAGCACACTGCCGGCACTTCACCTGCGCCCCCCACCTGCCTGCAAATTGTACTGCCCAGGGCATCCGACCCTTCCGCCCCTGCCTTGTACCGGCCCTGTTTGGGGGGTTTTGTGCTATTTTGGCATTTTATGGCCTTCGAAACTGTGATAGGTAGTGAGGAGTGAAATCAAAAATTTGCGCCCTTAGAAATCCTGAAGGCGGTGCTTGGTTTCCAGGGTCCCGTACGTGGCTAGGCTCCTAAAAAGTCCCACACATGTGGTATCCCCGTACTCAGGAGAAGCAGCAGAATGTATTTTGGGGTGCAATTCCACATATAACCATGGCATGTGTGAGCAATATATCATTTAGTGACAACTTTTTGTAATTTTTAATTTTTTTTGTCATTATTCAATCACTTGGGACAAAAAAAAAAATATTCAATGGGCTCAACATGCCTCTCAGCAATTTCCTTGGGGTGTCTACTTTCCAAAATGGGGTCATTTGGGGGGGTTTTGTACTGCCCTGCCATTTTAGCACCTCAAGAAATGAGATAGGCAGTCATAAATTTAAAGCTGTGTAAATTCCAGAAAATGTACCCTAGTTTGTAAACGCTATAACTTTTGCGCAAATCAATAAATATACGCTTATTGACATTTTTTTTTACTAAAGACATGTGGCTGAATACATTTTGGCCTAAATGTATGACTAAAATTGAGTTTATTCGATTTTTCTTATAACAAAAAGTAGAAAATATCATTTTTTTTCAAAATCTTCGGTCTTTTTCCGTTTATATCGCAAAAAATCAAAATCGCAGAGGCAATCAAATACTATTAAAAGAAAGCTCTATTTGTGGGAAGAAAAGGACGCAAATTTCGTTTGGGTACAACATTGCATGTCCGCACAGTTTACAGTTAAAGCAGCGCAGTGCAAAATTCTGAAATCACCTCTGGTCCTTTAGCTACCAAATGGTCCGGGGCTTAAGTGGTTAACCGCCGCCGCGACCCCCCCTCCCCCCGGGCTGCTCAGTTAAAAATGCCTGGGCCTATTTTTTGTCCCAGTCCGGGCCTGCTTCCCGGTAAGGAGGAGGATCAACTATGTGGCCTACGAGCTAAAACTGCAGGATTCTTTTAAGATACATCCTGTCTTTCACGTGGGTTTATTAAAACCTGTGATCCCTGATCCATTCCCTGACCGGGATACGGGCCCAGCGAACCAATATTAATCGACGGGACAGAAGAATTCAAATTCGAGGCAATTCTGGACTGTAGGAAAAGAAGAAATCAGATCCAGTATCTCGTTAAGTGGAAAGGGTATGGCCCGGAGGAGAATTCATGGAAACCCGAGGATGATGTCCATGCTGAAAGACTTGTTCAGGCATTCAAGAGATCCCATCTGTCAGACTTATACGTACCAGACTGGTGAGCCCAATGGAGCAGAGGAAGGTCTCCCTTACGTGTCCGACTCACGGCCCATGATAGTATGAACAGGAGGCACGGGAGTGCGGAGTGGTATGAGAGCCTGGCGGGTAGTTGCAGGGGATGCGGTTCTGGATCCAGGTGCAGAGGAGTAGGTG
The DNA here is from genome assembly GCA_029206835.1 of Rana muscosa. NCBI lineage: Eukaryota > Metazoa > Chordata > Amphibia > Anura > Ranidae > Rana > Rana muscosa. The sequence goes on along the minus strand of CM055121.1, from coordinate 908,841,989 downwards.
TCTGGCCGGACAGGCAACAGAAAACAGGAGTACAGGCAGAGGATGCTGAGCAGGAGCAGAGCGGGATGGTCGGGTCACAGGCAGGATCGGCAACAGGCAGGCAGCGAAGTACAGAGGAACAGGCAGGTTCAAGGTCAAGACTTGCCGAGGTCAGGTGCAGGCAGGTTACAAGGGTAATCCAATGGGCAGGCCGGGTAATCAAGAGACAAGTGTTCAGACAGGTATCAGGAGCAAAAGGTCCCAGGTAACTGCAGATCAGACAGCACCAGTCTGAAGTATTCCAGGGGTTTAAGTCTGGTTGGTCCTTTCCGTTTGCCCGTTTGACTGGGGGTGATAAGCAGAAGAAAAAGCCAACTCGATCTCCAAAGAACCACAAAGAGCTTTCCAGAACCTGGAGGTGAACTGAACACCTCGATCGGACACAATGCTGGCTGGAACTCCGTGCAACCTCACTATCTCTTTGATAAAGATCTTTGCCGTTTCCATAGCTGAAGGTGTGCCTTTCATAGGCAGAAAGTGGGCCATTTTGGACAATCTGTCCACTACAACAAAAATAGTAGAAAACCCCTCTGCCAGGGGAAGTTCCACGATGAAATCCATCAAGATCATCTGCCAAGGTCTTTCTGGGACAGGTAGAGGCTTTAATAGACCCCAGGCTCTTGCCCGGCTACTCTTGCTTCGGGAACAGGTATTGCATGACTCCACATAGCTTTTACAGTCACTCATAAGTTGAGGCCACCAAAACGTGCGCTGTATCAATTCAGCTGTCTTCAGTGCACCAAAGTGTCCAGCCAATTTATGGTCGTGGCAAAGCTCTAGCACTGCTACCCTTAAGTTCTCTGGGACCACAATCTTGTCTTTATGCCACATCAGCCCATCTTGTGCCCTTACACAGGTATCAGGAAACGAGGTTAGTCCGGCAGAGGCTTGTTTAATTCGGGAAATGAGATCCCCTTGAAGCAACAGAAAGTTCCCCGAAGGGAGGATGGTGTCTGGAGATATAGACTTCTCGGAATCGTTAAACATGCGGGAGAGACCAGGTCTGTACGTGATGTGAAACAGGAATCTTGAAAAAAAAAGTGCCCACCTTGCCTGTCGTGGTTTCAATCTCTTGGCCGTTCTTAGATACTCTAAGTTTTTATGGTCGGTGTAGACCAAGATGGGATGTGCAGCACCCTCAAGTAGGTAACACCACTCTTCTAATGCGGCCTTGATGACCAGAAGCTCCTGATCTCCCACGTCATAATTATTTTCCGCTGTGGAGAGCTTACGAGAGAAGAAGGCCACTGGATAGAGGAGAGATTTGGCTCCTTGCCGTTGGGATAGCACAGCCCCTACCGCGATTTCTGAAGCGTCAACTTCGAGGACAAACGGTAAAGCAGGGTCAGGGTGTTTCAAGATGGAGGCAGAGGTGAACAATTCCTTGAGCTTTTCAAAGGCGGTTTGAGCCTTGGACGACCAGAAGAATCGGGTTCCTTGCTTGGTTAGTTCAGTAAGGGGAGCGATTATCGCAGAAAAGTTCCTGATAAACTTCCGGTAAAAATTCGAAAAACCGATAAAGCGCTGAACCCCCTTTTTATCTATAGGAGCTGGCCAGTCCAGGATGGCAGAAACCTTCTGAGGATCCATTTTGATGCCCTCAACAGAAATGATTAATCCCAAAAACTGGATGCATTGCAGTTCAAATGCGCATTTCTCTGGTTTAGCATAAAGTCCATGCTGCCTGAGCCGGGTTAGAACATTTCGGACATGCCTGCGGTGGTCACTTACTGAGGGAAAGCAGATCAGGATGTCATCCAGGTAAACTATAACGTACAAATCCAGATAGTCACGGAAGATGTCGTTGACAAAATGTTGGAATGTTGCCGGTGCATTACACAGCCCGAAGGGCATAACAAGGTACTCGAAGTGCCCGAATCGGGTACGAAAAGCCGTTTTCCACTCGTCCCCCTCTCGAATACGGATTAAATTGTAGGCTCCTCGGAGGTCAAGTTTAGTAAAGATGACCGCAGATCCCAACCTTTGGAAAAGTTCAGGCACAAGAGGCAGTGGGTAACGGTTCTTAAAGGGGTTGTAAAGGTTTGTTTTTTATTTTCTAAATAGGTTCCTTTAAGCTAGTGCATTGTTTCCTTTGATTTACCTTCTAAATGTTTTTTTCTTTGTCTGAATTTCTCACTTCCTGTTTCTCCTCACTAAACTTCACACCATCATCCGAGTGGTGTGGAGTCAGCCAGAACAGCTTACTGAACAGCTTACTGAGGAGGAACAGAAAGTGAGAAATTCAGACAAAGCAAACAAAGAAAAAAAACATTTAGAAGGTAAATCAAAGGAAAAGGTAAGTGAACCAACAATGCACTAGCTTAAAGGAACCTATTTAGAAAATAAAAAAACGAACCTTTGCAACCCCTTTAATTGTAATTTTGTTCAATTCCCGATAGTCAATGCAGGGTCGTAATGAATGGTCCTTTTTTTCGACAAAAAATATGCCAGCACCGGCCGGAGAGGTAGAGGGGCGAATCAACCCCTTCTTTAGGTTTTCGTCGATATAGACCTTCAGAGTGCCCAGCTCCTGCTCAGTCAAAGGGAAGATTCTTCCAAACGGGACTTCAGTTCCTGGTAATAACTCTATCGGGCAGTCATAAGGCCTATGAGGAGGAAGAGTCTCTGCCCCCTTATTGCTGAACACGTCCAGAAAGTCATGATAGGGCGCAGGGACTGACTACCATAGCTCAGAGTCAGTATCAAGGCAGAGCAGTTGTTGGGAGTTAACTGAGGTTTGTTGCAAACAGTGCTGCTGGCAGTAGCTGGACAAGAACTTGATCTCCCCCGTGGCCCAATCAATACTGGGGTTATGGGCTTGCAGCCAGGGCATCCCCAAGATGATAGGTAACAGGGGTGAGGAGATAGCATCAAGGCGTAGAAATTCCTTATGATGGGTGGCCATGGTGGCCAGCAATGGAACAGTTTCCTGTGTAACAGGGCCGGATTTAATGGTGGACCCATCGGCAAGGTGCACAGCAAGTCCCCGGGTCTTAGGCTGAAGAGGAATGTGGAGGTTGGCAGAAAATTATAGGTCAATGAAGCAACTGCATGCCCCAGAGTCAATTATGACGGAGACTGGGATCGGAGTATCTTTTCCTGGTGGCTGCAACAGGATGGGAAGAGCAAGGTGAGAAGCTGGTTTAGGTAGAACAGATGTGCACAAAGAAGAGGTCGGGAGGATTTTACGCATCTTGGTAGGGCAAGACCTCACATAGTGCCCTGGTTCTCCGCAGTACATACAAAGGTTGTGGATCCGTCTGCGCTGTCGTTCTTCCAGGGTGAGGGAAGGACGAAGTAGACCCAGCTGTCTGGACTCAGGAGCGTCAGAGGCTAGGACGGCTGGAGACGGAGGAGCCTGGCTGGGAAAGCTGGGGACCTTGGGAAGCATCCAGGTGGGTCGAAGTTGGCTGGTGGACTTCTCGGCGTGGCGCTCCCGTAAGCGTCGGTCGATTTGGATAGACAGATTAATGAGACCATCCAAAGTTGGAGGAGTACCGACCCGTGCCAGTTCGTCCTTAAGTGCATCAGATAGTCCCATCCGGAATTGATAACGCAGGGCAGCAGTGTTCCAATTGGTGTCGGAACTCCACCGTCTGAACTCTGCCACATAATCTTCCGCTGTTCGGTGACCTTGCTGTAGAGCATATAGTGCAGACTCGGCAGTGGCAGTCTGCTGGGGGTCCTCATAAAGCTGAGACATAGTGGCAAAAAATGTGGTTAGATGATTCAGGGATTCTGCTTTTTGCTCCAAGAGACGGCGGGCCCAGGTTTGAGGTTCACCAGACAGGAGGGAGATTACGAAGCCTACTTTAGTTACTTCCAAAGAAAAGGTGCGAGGTTGTAGAGCGAAGTAGAGTTCGCAGGCATTGTGAAAAGTCCGAAATTGACTGCGTTCACCCGAAAACCTGTCGGGCGTGGGTACCCTGGGCTCGGGAGGTAGCATCACTACAGAGGGTGCAGCTGCGGCAGTGCCTTTTGGACTGGTGGGCGAAGACAGGACGTGAACCCGTTCTTCCAATCTTGTGTAGCCTTGTTGAAGATCCTTCACAGCTTGCGTTAGACCCACCAGGTGTCTACAAAGTTCCTCTATGGGAGTGGTTCCTTGCTCGGGCTCGGGCATGGCTGTCTGATACTGTCAGAGTTATACGTACCAGACGGGTGAGCCCAATGGAGCAGAGGAAGGTCTCCCTTACGTGTCCGACTCACGGCCCATGATAGTATGAACAGGAGGCACGGGAGTGCGGAGTGGTATGAGAGCCTGGCGGGTAGTTGCAGGGGATGCGGTTCTGGATCCAGGTGCAGAGGAGTAGGTGTCTGGCCGGACAGGCAACAGAAAACAGGAGTACAGGCAGAGGATGCTGAGCAGGAGCAGAGCGGGATGGTCGGGTCACAGGCAGGATCGGCAACAGGCAGGCAGCGAAGTACAGAGGAACAGGCAGGTTCAAGGTCAAGACTAGCCGAGGTCAAGTGCAGGCAGGAGACAAGGGTAATCCGATGGGCAGGCCGGGTAATCAAGAGACAAGTGTTCAGACAGGTATCAGGAGCAAAAGGTCACAGGTAACTGTAGATCAGACAGCACCGGTCTGAAGTATTCCAGAGGTTTAAATGGACTGTTTGGCGCACATCGGCGCACGCAATGGCGCGCACGCGCACATGCACCAGCGCGCACAGGCACACCATCGCGCACAGGCGCGCGCACCCACAGTCCAGGACGTGAACCAGTGCGCACAGGAGTATGCACAACACGTCCAGCAAGGTGAGTTCTCTGACACCATCCTTCGAAGTTCGTCCGATTGGGCATCCAGAAGCTGCCCATTGGGAGGGGGCAATGTCAGGAAGGGCACGCCAGCAATCAAGATGGCGACTATGGTCGTTCCCCTGTTCTGCATGTCCCACTGAGAAGGGCTGCATGGGCGCGGTTGCACCCACTTGCACACTAGTGCCACACGAAATGCCGGCGCCGGCGTAATAACGTTGTGGCGCTAATAGACTATTTAAACTGCCTTACTTCCTTGGATCGGTGCTGTCCGGTCTACAGCGTTACCTGAGAACTCTGATTGTTGTTTACCTGTATCCTGCTCCAGCTGACCCTACCTGGCTTGCTTTTGACCATCCCTTATTATCTGCATGCATCTGACCTTGGCCTGTGTTGACTACATTCCTGCCTGCTCCTCCTGCTACCTTGCTGCCAGCCTGTTGCCGAACCTGCCTGTACCTGAGACCACGTTCCTGCCTACTCCTTCTGCTACCCTGCCGCCAGCCAGTTGCCGAACCTGCTTGTACCTGACCCTGCTCCAGTGTTCACCTGCTTTGGACTTGTGTGTCTACTCTTCCGGTCCATCTGCCTGCACCTGCCTGAGCTCCAGTTTCCAGTCTGACAGCTGTTGCCGGGTCCGTTCCAGTTCCTGTTCCAGTTCCGGTCCAGCTTGTCTACCAGAAACCTTGCCAGGCTCTCTTGCGACTCTGCACTCCTGCGCCTCCTGTTTTCTCTACCAGGGGCCTCGAGCCAGAGGTGTAAGAGAGGCCTCCCTCTGCATACCAGACTCTTCCACCAGGTACGTGACAGGTGGACATCTTGAAGAGGACCGACTATGATGGGAAGCACGGACCGTACTCCAACCCTAATGTGAGAAAGGCCAAGATCATGTCTAAAGTTGTGAGAAGTCTGCACAGGAATTTTGGGGTACGACGATCCAAGGAGCAATTGAGGAAACGCTGGTGAGACCTGAAATTGAGGGAGCACGATCAGTACAGAGGGATCAGGAAAATGCTTCTAAAAAAAAAGTGTAGCGGGGTCTCCTTTAAGACTCTCAGGACTACCTTACCCAGAACCCCATTCGGCACCCAGGATGCAATGTTTCCACCCCAGAGACTCATGGGTGGGGTTATATAAGGAGGAGGCGAGGCTGCGTTCGGCCTCTTTTGGACACAAGACTTCAGTAGAGAGAGAGATCTTCCTGCGTGGATCCGCTGTGGTGCAAGGCCTGAAGCCTGGGGCCTTGCGCTGTTATCCAAAAGAGCCTTCCACCCACATCGCGAGCCTGGGTGACATCTGACTTGGTCATCCTCAACCGCTACTGAGCCGGAGACCAGACCGCCGCAGACGCTGTGTGTGGAGACACAACAGGTGGAAGTTCCCGGACTGGGATCGCGTCCGGAGGGGTGAGCGAGCACCTGCTCAATCCAAATACTGTATACCATTGTTAGGCCTACAGACTGCCGTGGCCCACCCGTTCCTATTTCAGTCCCCCCCTTGAGATCCATAGAAGAACTGAGTCAAACGGATCTCTAGTGGAGTGTACTGTGTTGGCATTTTTACCCCCTTGGATTACAAATGTGTTCCTGAAATGTGCACCACCGTTTAAAGACTTGCATGCGAAGAATTTTACCCCCTAGAGACTGAGTTATATGGTCAGGCCTGGCCATCTAGATAGATTATTTAGTTGCTGCGCCATAGGGCGCATAGTGAAGTACTGTTACACGTGGCGCGTGTGCGCCATATATTACTAGTTGTAGTGTGTCTATTGCTGCAGGGCTCTGCAGGGATATTCCTGTGATTTGTTATAACTGTTGATTTTATTGCCAGTAGAAGTAAACTCGTTATTCTTCTATCATTGCATTGGTGCCTGAATTTAACCATAGAGCATAAGATATATACATTACCCTAGACTAACTGTGCCAGGGGGGGTCGAGTAAATTGCCGGGGGTTGGCGGAGCTGTCTTCAGGGCCCAAACTAAATCTGCAGCCCTCTTAGCTGAAGGTATCGCTACACGTGGGGGCTCGTCCGGGATCCTGATACAGCAGGTGAACGCCAGAAGTGCCTGCATGGACCCCATGGACCCGCAAGCAGTAGAAGAGTGGTGCAAAGCCTCTAGGGCAGAGCCAAACCGCTCGATAGTCATCAGCCTCCCTGGGGAGGAATGGTCAACTGAGACGGTAGAGGAGTTAATGAAGTCAGTGTCCCTAGATCACACACCGTGGGTGACGGAGATAAAGTCAGACCCAGACACCTCATATCAGTATGCACTGGGATGGGATGCCAGAGGCTTGCAAGCGCAAGTGTGTGCGGAAGCCAGACAACAGAACCTATCGGTTGGCGCACGCAGTAACTGTAAAGAAGGAACCATCACCAACGGGATCACCGTAGGCTGCGGCCTGTACCTCACCAGAAAGAGGAGACAGGGTGACGTCCCCGGTGGCACCTGCACCTGCCACTGCTATATCACCAGAATTGATAAAGGCAATAGGGGATCTGCTAACCAAATGTCAGAAGACAAGCACGGTGCATGTAGAGACTAGCTACCGGAGACTAAAGACATTCTCAGGGAAGCTCCCTGTCCCTGCAGGGGAGGAAGACTTCGATACTTGGGTGGAACAGGCATTACAAGCATTGGAGGCATGGGAGGTGCCTGAAGCGCAGAAGAGGCAACGAGTGATAGAAAGCCTTAAAGGCGCAGCAGCAGAAGTGGTGAAAAGTTTCCGGTTTGGAAATACAGACTGCACGGCTCAAGACTGTCTAGCTATGCTACAGGAAGGGTTTGGTCAGCTAGAAAAGGTGACAGAGATGGTCTACCAATTTGAACATACTTTCCAACAGCCGAATGAAAAGCTTTCAGAGTATGTCAGAAGACTGAACAGGTTGCTGTGTAAGATTGTCTTGAAGAAGGGAATGATGCCCCAAGATACAGATGCGGCAAGAATGAAGCAAGTCTTAAAGGGAGCTTTGCGCTCGGATCCAGTCTGGTTGCACCTGAAAACCTCAGGAGGAGGAACGTCACTGACTTACTCTGATTTGATAAAAAATTATCAGAGATGAGGAGGCACTGCAGAAGGATCAGGCAATGATAAAGACAAGTCATGCCCCTACACCAGTGATGGTCAACTCGCTCATGACTCCAGAAAGGGACTCAGAAGTGGACACTTTGAAATCACAAATGTCTCAGGTGTTAGAGATGCTAACCTCTCTGATGGCGAAAGACACACAGGGTCCAGAGAAAGAGGTAGCGAGAAAGGAACTGTTCCCAGCTGCTTCGGCACCTGCATCTCTGCAAGACTGGGGGGACATAATCTGTTTTAACTGTGGGGGAGTTGGCCACATTGCAGCTACATGTTCCAGTCCCAAGAAGAAGAAAACAGATAACCGCAAGCCGGCGGGAAACTCCAGAGGGCCCCGGTGAAGGAGTCAACCGGGTGCCCATCATCTTCAGTGAGCTCCAAACTGAATGCAGAAGCCACTGAGTTCATCTAATCTAGTCCTTCATCAGATTACTGGGAAGATGCCTGTGATACTTACTCTGAAAAGGACCCTAGAGACTCTATGTATCCCTCGGCTCCTGAAGCAGATGTTCCAGAGCCCGCCGTGTTGCCCGAGCCTGCTACGGAAAAAGAGCCTGTGGCACCAGAGCCAGAAACCCCAAGAGAGCAAAGGGCTCGAAGAGTCATAAGGCCTCCCAAAAAGTTGACCTACCCACAAATGGGGAAGAGCTCAGAAGATTCTGTGGTCACTGCCAGGAGGAGTGCAGAGAATCTGGATCCCTCCACTGTTCATTTGGTGGAGGGCAACCCCCACTCACTCTCTGGCACAGTTAGGCAGGCCACTCATGATAGTGTGACCTGTGGGCAGGGGAATTCAACCCCTCGGTTTTGGTGGGAATTCCCTATGCCAACATCATACGCAACGTTGTCTACGGTTGTACACAGAGTATGTTAGGATTATCTTTGGGGACCAAAGAGTTTAAGTGGGGGGAGTGTGTCTCCTTTAAGACTCTCAGGACTACCTTACCCAGAACCCCATTCGGCTCCCAGGATGCAATGTTTCCACCCCAGAGACTCATGGGTGGGGTTATATAAGGAGGAGGCGAGGCTGCGTTCGGCCTCTTTTGGACACAAGACTTCAGTAGAGAGAGAGATCTTCCTGTGCGGATCCGCTGTGGTGCAAGGCCTGAAGCCTGGGGCCTTGCGCTGTTATCCAAAAGAGCCTTCCACCCCCATCGCGAGCCTGGGTGACATCTGACTTGGTCATCCACAACCTCTGCTGAGCCGGAGACCAGACCGCCGCAGACGTTGTGTGTGGAGACACAGCAGGTGGAAGTTCCCGGACTGGGAACGTTGTGTGTGGAGACACAGCAGGTGGAAGTTCCCGGACTGCTCAATCCAAATACTGTATACCATTGTTAGGCCTACAGACTGCCGTGGCCCACCCGTTCCTATTTCAGTCCCCCCCCCCCTTGAGATCCATAGCAGAACTGAGTCAAACGGATCTCTAGTGGAGTGTACTGTGTTGGCATTTTTACCCCCTTGGATTACAAATGTGTTCCTGAAATGTGCACCACCATTTAAAGACTTGCATGCGAAGAATTTTACCCCCCTAGAGACTGAGTTATATGGTCAGGCCTGGCCATCTAGATAGATTATTTAGTTGCTGCGCCATAGGGCGCATAGTGAAGTACTGTTACACGTGGCGCGTGTGCGCCATATCTTACTAGTTGTAGTGTGTCTATTGCTGCAGGGCTCTGCAGAGATATTCCTGTGATTTGTTATAACTGTTGATTTTATTGCCAGTAGAAGTAAACTCGTTATTCTTCTATCATTGCATTGGTGTCTGAATTTAACCATAGAGCATAAGATATATACATTACCCTAGACTAACTGTGCCAGGGGGGGTCGAGTAAATTGCCGGGGGTTGGCGGAGCTGTCTTCAGGGCCCAAACTAAATCTGCGGCCCTCTTAGCTGAAGGTATCGCTACAAAAGTATTTGTCCTGTGTTCCTATTATTATTATAACTTGCATGTTGCTCCATGTGCTTTCCTTTTACTGTTGTACAGTTAAAAATGACAACTTTTAGGTTCGTGGGCACAATAATCGCTCGCAGTAAACATCATTCGTTTGCCCACTAAATACAATGTTTTTGGCAGATACAGGGTTAACTACATTTGGTCATGCCTATTTGTATTAAAAGAAGTTTAGTGCATTGTTGTCTAGAATGAAAGGCAAACTTGATTCAGTGTGAAGGAGAAGACACTCAGCAGCTGTTTACACATCTGGACTCAGGAGCACTAGTGTGGGACACCAGAACAACATTTTTAGGGTGTCCCACACAGGTGCTCCTGTGGATACTTGGGGTGTCTCCATGTGTGTGCAACTTGTTCAAAAAAAGGTAAGTATTCCAGCTTTGGTAAGGGAAAAAAATCATGTCTTCAGCTTGGAACTCTGCCAAAACAGACAATTGTACCACACTTCCAAGCAATGTTTCATATTCCTATTTATGGCCTCAAATATCTGTGTGCTAAGTATACCTTTTGTTTCATTCTCATAGGGGAGAAAAGACTCGGGACATCTGAGGACACCAGGAACCCCACACCTCAGAAAGAAGGGGAACTCAGCACACCACAACCTGAGGATGTGGAGGAAGGAGAGGTGGAGGAAGTGGTTAAAATTGTCACCACAACAGATCAGTGTCTGAGACCACAGCTTCAGGTAATATATGTAGGCCTGCATATTTATAATACATGCTTTTTAATATTTTTTTAGGTGATGTGCTGGTTGTGGAAGAACAATCTCCTCATTTATCAAGTGCTAGTGCACAAATCCTAATCCAGGACATCATGGTGTGGAATAGGGAAATAGACATCATAAGGAATAAACTCAATGATCTTGAACAAAAAATTAAGAACATGATTGATGTATTAGGGAGAATCTAAATAACAACAAAATTCCCCCCCCCCCCTTTTGTTTTGTTTTTTGCCCTATTTCCACATATTTTTCTACATTTTAAAAGTCAAATTTTGAAGATGCACACAGGGTGTCAACATGTGCTATCTGCCACCATGGGATATCAATGTACGTGTTTTGTGGGTGCAACCCCTTCCTCACAACTCAAGTAGGTGAGAGGAAGAGGTTGCACCCCCAAAACACGTCCATTGATGCCCCATGATGGGAGATGGCACATGTTGAAATTAGGCATGGGATCAGGAAGGAAATCCCCATTTCGCCTTACAATTTTTGTGCATCTTCAAAATTTGGCTTTTTCAGGGGTGACATCACCCCATCTGATGAAGGCAAGATCAACACAGTTTTGACATATTATAATGCCTGATATTGCCTTCACCTTTTCTACATTGAACTTTGTAAGTTCTAGAGTTGTGTATGTTATGGTTTGAAACATGCCTGTTAGAGCCCATTCACACAGGGGCGTCTTTGGATCCGACTCCAAATCGCCCCAGGTCGCCCCTAGTCGCCTCAGGTCGCGCTGGCTGAAGAAATCAATTAAGTTAATGGAGCCGTCCTTATGTACACTACTGCAGTCGCTCCGACTTCAAAAAAGGTCCCTGTACTACTTCAATCCGACTCCTAGGCGACCTGTAACCATTCATTTCAATGGGAGTCGCCTCTCACTGTCTTAATAGGAGCAACTCTCCAGGAAGATAACATACATTTATCAAGCAGACCTCTCCCTCCCCCCTCCCTCCCACAGAGCTGATTCTTGTTTGATTGGCCACTGGAATGTCTCCTGTCCTGCAGGCAACTTGGAGTTGCCTTGTAAGTAGCTCCAGGTCGTGCTGTGATTCATACTCAGGTCGTGTCCAAGTTGCCTCATAAAATCGTGCTGGAAGTCTTGTTGCCCCTGTGTGAATGGGCTCTAAAGGCAAAATATAAAACGAAAAATGTCAAACTTAATTAAATACTGTCCGTGATACTTTTTTTATTTGCACTAACATAGAATTTTTCAGGACAAGCTTTCGAGGTCCCCTTCTTCAAGGACAGTACTTAATTTTCTCTGTCACAATTGCACTAATACGGCTACAATTACGTCAAACTTAATTAAACAAAGATGTTTTTTTTGTGGAAAAATGTTTTATAACGCACGTGTAAATTTGCACGGAGTAAACTGTTTTATACTCAACAATGTGTGGCTTCTTCTTTCAATGCTCAATGCCATTTTTTGTAGTAATTTGGAGTTTACAGTGACAATGGGGTAATTTAATAAAGCAAAATCCACTTGGCACTACAAGTGCACTAGGAGAACCTAGGAGACAGCTAAAACCTTTAATTAAAGTGCAACCAAGTGGGTATATAATAGTGATGAGCCGAACACCCCCGGGTTCGGTTCGCACCAGAACCCGCGAACGGACCGAAAGTTCGCACGAACATTAGAACCCTATTAAATACAATGGTTTCGAACGTTCGAATTCTAAAGTGCTAATTATAACGACTATTATCCATGTTATTGTCCTAAACAGAGTTTGGGAACCCGGGTTCTGCACCAGGGGACATGTATCAATGCAAAAAGAAGTTTTAAAAACGGCCGTTTTTCGGGAGCAGTCATTTTAATGATGCATAAAGTGAAAAAAAAAAGTCAAATATTCCTTTAAATATTGTACCTGGGGGGTGTCTAAAGTATGCCTGTGAAGTGCCACGTGTTTCCCGTGTTTAGAACTGTCCCTGCACAAAATTACATTTCTAAAGGAAAAAAAAGCCATTTAAAACTGCTTGCGGCTTTAATGTAATGTCTGGTCCCGGTAATATGGATGAAAATCTTTAAGAAAAATGGCATAGCTACCCCATCACCCCCCCCCCCCCCTACCCCAGCCCATTACCAGCCCCTTTGGGTCTTGTATGGATATTAAGGGGAACCCCGCACACAAAATAAAAAAGGCCCTATATACTCTGAACAGCCGTATACAGGCGGTGCATACAAGACAGGGACTGTAGGTTTGTTCTTATGTAGAATCTGTTTGTAATTTTGAACAGCTACATTGTTTAAGTGTAGCTCCAGCCCAAATACCTATTTTTAAGCTTTTTGGAAAACATAGGGAAGGATTATCACCCCTGTAACATTTGTTTTGCTGTCTGTGCCCCTGTTCAGAACATTTCACCTCACTTTGCGTCCCAATGACAACTGTTTTTGAAATGTGGTGTTTTTATTGAAACAAGGATTGGTGATAAAGCATCAGTAGAGAGGAGACACCTTTCTCCCATATTAATTCTTGCAGGAGAGAATTTTCCTTCCAAGGGGTAGATTTCCTCTCACTTCCTGTTGTCTTCTTCCGTTTGCAAGTAGTAGTCGTTTGTAAGTTGGATGTTTGAAAGTAGGGACCTGCCGTATATACTCTGCAGAAATTGGCCCCTTAGGTGTTGGTGTTGGCACAACACTGTAAGCACTCACAGTTACACTTGGTGGGTGCTGGAACGCCCTGCTGTCAACTATTATATCAGGAATTGTAATAACATATAATTGTTGAACAGTGGTAGTAAAAATTGGGCCTTTGATGGTGGTGCTGGTGCCACAACACTGTAAGGCCTGACAGTTACTCTTGGTGGGTGCAGCAATGGGCCCTGCTGTGAATTATTAGATCAATAATTATAATTGCATGCCCCTGTTGAACAGGGGCTGAAAAATTGGGCCTTTGGTGGTGGTGGTGGTGGTGGTGTTGACACAACACTGTAAGGCCTGACAGTTACTCTTGGTGGGCGCAGCAATGGGCCCTGCTGTGAATTATTAGATCAATAATTATAATTGCATGCCCCTGTTGAACAGGGGCTGAAAAATTGGGCCTTAGGCACTGGTGGCACAACACTGCAACCCCTCACAGATACTGTACTTGGAGCACAGCAATGAGGCCTGTTGCAAAGTATTGCATCAAAAAATTTAATTACACGCCCCTGTTAAACAGGGGCTGAAAAATTGGGCCTTAGCCACTGGTGGCGGCACCCATAAACCAAAATGATCTTCCAAGCTATCATCATTAATCGGATCATTGAGGAGGAGGAGGAGGATAGCCAGTCAACATAACAGCACAGGCACTCAGCATCAGCATCAGTCTTGAAGGGATGTGACATTTTAAAATCAATTAGTCTGTTATATCAGCATCAGGTGTGTGGTAGCTGGTGGTGATCCAAGACTGGTTCATCTTGATGAAAGTCAGTCGATCAACCGAGTCGGTGGACAGGCGCACCCTGTGATCCGTGACAAATCCTCCAGCAGCACTGAATGTGCGTTCTGAAAGAACGCTGGATGTAGCTCAATTGCATACTGTGCAAGCTCTGGCCAGTGATCCATCCTCAAGACTAGGGATGAGCTTCGTGTTCGAGTCGAACATACGTTCGACTCGAACATCGGCTGTTCGATCGTTCGACGAAGATCGAACGATTTGGGCCGTTCGCGCCAAATTCGAGTGACGCGAACGGCCCACAATGCACTACGCCATCGCAGTGTCATCCAGGCGCTGTGATTGGCCAAGCATGCACTGTGACCCCGCATGCTTGGCCAATCACAGCGCCGGCAGCGAGGAGAGCAATGATTGGCCACAGGCAGGATGCCTGTGGCCAATTATTGCTGAGGGTGTTTAGTACACGCCCCACACTATAAAAGGCCGCCAGCACGGCGGCCTAGTGTAGTGTGTTCCGGAGCAGGGATAGAGCAGCATAGGCAGGGACAGTGACTGTTATTTCTTTCTTGCTTAACCTGGATTCCTTTAGTTTAGGGAAAGAGAAGGATAGGTAGGGAGAGTGTCAGTGTGTTTTGTGCTTGTGCTATAGTGTGCTTAAAAAAAACATTTATTCTAGGGACAGAAAACTGTAGGTAGGGACAGTGTCAGTTTCTTTCACTCTGCAAGTCCTTGTTTCCAGGGACCTGGAAGGACAGTGAGTCAATTGTCCTTGTGCTATATTGTGCTTAAAAAAACATTTATTCTAGGGACAGAAAACTGTAGGTAGGGAGAGTGTCAGTTTCTTTCACTCTGCAAGTCCTTGTTTCCAGGGACCTGGAAGGACAGTGACTGAATTGTCCTTGTGCTATATTGTGATTAAAAAAAACATTTATTCTAGGGACAGAAAACTGTAGGTAGGGAGAGTGTCAGTTTATTTCACTCTGCAAGTCCTTGTTTCCAGGGACCTGGAAGGACAGTGACTGAATTGTCCTTGTGCTATAGTGTGCTTAAAAAAAACATTTATTCTAGGGACAGAAAACTGTAGGTAGGGACAGTGTCAGTTTCTTTCACTCTGCAAGTCCTTGTTTCCAGGGACCTGGAAGGACAGTGACTGAATTGTCCTTGTGCTATATTGTGATTAAAAAAAACATTTATTCTAGGGACAGAAAACTGTAGGTAGGGAGAGTGTCAGTTTATTTCACTCTGCAAGTCCTTGTTTCCAGGGACCTGGAAGGACAGTGACTGAATTGTCCTTGTGCTATATTGTGATTAAAAAAAACATTTATTCTAGGGACAGAAAACTGTAGGTAGGGAGAGTGTCAGTTTATTTCACTCTGCAAGTCCTTGTTTCCAGGGACCTGGAAGGACAGTGACTGAATTGTCCTTGTGCTATATTGTGATTAAAAAAAACATTTATTCTAGGGACAGAAAACTGTAGGTAGGGAGAGTGTCAGTTTATTTCACTCTGCAAGTCCTTGTTTCCAGGGACCTGGAAGGACAGTGACTGAATTGTCCTTGTGCTATATTGTGATTAAAAAAAACATTTATTCTAGGGACAGAAAACTGTAGGTAGGGACAGTGTCAGTTTCTTTCACTCTGCAAGTCCTTGTTTCCAGGGACCTGGAAGGACAGTGAGTGAATTGTCCTTGTGCTATATTGTGCTTAAAAAAAACATTTATTCTAGGGACAGAAAACTGTAGGTAGGGAGAGTGTCAGTTTATTTCACTCTGCAAGTCCTTGTTTCCAGGGACCTGGAAGGACAGTGACTGAATTGTCCTTGTGCTATATTGTGATTAAAAAAAACATTTATTCTAGGGACAGAAAACTGTAGGTAGGGAGAGTGTCAGTTTATTTCACTCTGCAAGTCCTTGTTTCCAGGGACCTGGAAGGACAGTGACTGAATTGTCCTTGTGCTATATTGTGATTAAAAAAAACATTTATTCTAGGGACAGAAAACTGTAGGTAGGGAGAGTGTCAGTTTATTTCACTCTGCAAGTCCTTGTTTCCAGGGACCTGGAAGGACAGTGAGTGAATTGTCCTTGTGTTATATTGTGATTAAAAAAAACATTTTTTCTAGGGACAGAAAACTGTAGGTAGGGAGAGTGTTTTTTTTTCTTTCACTCTGCAAGTCCTTGTTTCCAGGGACCTGTAAGGACAGTGACTGAATTGTCCTTGTGCTATATTGTGCTTAAAAAAAACATTTATTCTAGGGACAGAAAACTGTAGGTAGGGAGAGTGTCAGTTTATTTCACTCTGCAAGTCCTTGTTTCCAGGGACCTGGAAGGACAGTGACTGAATTGTCCTTGTGCTATATTGTGATTAAAAAAAACATTTATTCTAGGGACAGAAAACTGTAGGTAGGGAGAGTGTCAGTTTATTTCACTCTGCAAGTCCTTGTTTCCAGGGACCTGGAAGGACAGTGACTGAATTGTCCTTGTGCTATATTGTGATTAAAAAAAACATTTATTCTAGGGACAGAAAACTGTAGGTAGGGAGAGTGTCAGTTTATTTCACTCTGCAAGTCCTTGTTTCCAGGGACCTGGAAGGACAGTGACTGAATTGTCCTTGTGCTATATTGTGATTAAAAAAAACATTTATTCTAGGGACAGAAAACTGTAGGTAGGGAGAGTGTCAGTTTATTTCACTCTGCAAGTCCTTGTTTCCAGGGACCTGGAAGGACAGTGAGTGAATTGTCCTTGTGTTATATTGTGATTAAAAAAAACATTTTTTCTAGGGACAGAAAACTGTAGGTAGGGAGAGTGTTTTTTTTCTTTCACTCTGCAAGTCCTTGTTTCCAGGGACCTGTAAGGACAGTGACTGAATTGTCCTTGTGCTATATTGTGCTTAAAAAAAACATTTATTCTAGGGACAGAAAACTGTAGGTAGGGAGAGTGTCAGTTTATTTCACTCTGCAAGTCCTTGTTTCCAGGGACCTGGAAGGACAGTGACTGAATTGTCCTTGTGCTATATTGTGATTAAAAAAAACATTTATTCTAGGGACAGAAAACTGTAGGTAGGGAGAGTGTCAGTTTATTTCACTCTGCAAGTCCTTGTTTCCAGGGACCTGGAAGGACAGTGACTGAATTGTCCTTGTGCTATATTGTGATTAAAAAAAACATTTATTCTAGGGACAGAAAACTGTAGGTAGGGAGAGTGTCAGTTTATTTCACTCTGCAAGTCCTTGTTTCCAGGGACCTGGAAGGACAGTGACTGAATTGTCCTTGTGCTATATTGTGATTAAAAAAAACATTTATTCTAGGGACAGAAAACTGTAGGTAGGGAGAGTGTCAGTTTATTTCACTCTGCAAGTCCTTGTTTCCAGGGACCTGGAAGGACAGTGAGTGAATTGTCCTTGTGTTATATTGTGATTAAAAAAAACATTTTTTCTAGGGACAGAAAACTGTAGGTAGGGAGAGTGTTTTTTTTCTTTCACTCTGCAAGTCCTTGTTTCCAGGGACCTGTAAGGACAGTGACTGAATTGTCCTTGTGCTATATTGTGCTTAAAAAAAACATTTATTCTAGGGACAGAAAACTGTAGGTAGGGAGAGTGTCAGTTTATTTCACTCTGCAAGTCCTTGTTTCCAGGGACCTGGAAGGACAGTGACTGAATTGTCCTTGTGCTATATTGTGATTAAAAAAAACATTTATTCTAGGGACAGAAAACTGTAGGTAGGGAGAGTGTCAGTTTATTTCACTCTGCAAGTCCTTGTTTCCAGGGACCTGGAAGGACAGTGACTGAATTGTCCTTGTGCTATATTGTGATTAAAAAAAACATTTATTCTAGGGACAGAAAACTGTAGGTAGGGAGAGTGTCAGTTTATTTCACTCTGCAAGTCCTTGTTTCCAGGGACCTGGAAGGACAGTGACTGAATTGTCCTTGTGCTATATTGTGATTAAAAAAAACATTTATTCTAGGGACAGAAAACTGTAGGTAGGGAGAGTGTCAGTTTATTTCACTCTGCAAGTCCTTGTTTCCAGGGACCTGGAAGGACAGTGAGTGAATTGTCCTTGTGTTATATTGTGATTAAAAAAAACATTTTTTCTAGGGACAGAAAACTGTAGGTAGGGAGAGTGTTTTTTTTCTTTCACTCTGCAAGTCCTTGTTTCCAGGGACCTGTAAGGACAGTGACTGAATTGTCCTTGTGCTATATTGTGCTTAAAAAAAACATTTATTCTAGGGACAGAAAACTGTAGGTAGGGAGAGTGTCAGTTTATTTCACTCTGCAAGTCCTTGTTTCCAGGGACCTGGAAGGACAGTGACTGAATTGTCCTTGTGCTATATTGTGATTAAAAAAAACATTTATTCTAGGGACAGAAAACTGTAGGTAGGGAGAGTGTCAGTTTATTTCACTCTGCAAGTCCTTGTTTCCAGGGACCTGGAAGGACAGTGACTGAATTGTCCTTGTGCTATAGTGTGCTTAAAAAAAACATTTATTCTAGGGACAGAAAACTGTAGGTAGGGACAGTGTCAGTTTCTTTCACTCTGCAAGTCCTTGTTTCCAGGGACCTGGAAGGACAGTGAGTGAATTGTCCTTGTGTTATATTGTGATTAAAAAAAACATTTTTTCTAGGGACAGAAAACTGTAGGTAGGGAGAGTGTTTTTTTTCTTTCACTCTGCAAGTCCTTGTTTCCAGGGACCTGTAAGGACAGTGAGTGAATTGTCCTTGTGCTATATTGTGCTTAAAAAAAACATTTATTCTAGGGACAGAAAACTGTAGGTAGGGAGAGTGTCAGTTTATTTCACTCTGCAAGTCCTTGTTTCCAGGGACCTGTAAGGACAGTGAGTGAATTGTCCTTGTGCTATATTGTGATTAAAAAAAACATTTATTCTAGGGACAGAAAACTGTAGGTAGGGAGAGTGTCAGTTTATTTCACTCTGCAAGTCCTTGTTTCAAGGGACAGAGAAGGACACCTGAAGGTAGCCCTTATTGCTTTTTTCCCATCTCCCTGCAGGCCATCTATTAGAATGTCTGGAAGGCAAACAAGGAGAGGCAGACAGTCAGGAGGCAATAAAAGAGGGCAAGCAGGCTCTGTGTCTGGGGGCAACAGTGCTGGTCGTGGACGCGGTGCATTGTCATCAGCACATGGCCATGGGACACGCTTGTCCTTCTTTTCGGCAGCTGGACATGTTGAGCCACATCATGCCGAAGACTTGGTAGAGTGGATGACCAAGCCCTCCTCCTCCTCCTCATCCTCTCTCACCCAGGCTCAGGGTACTGGAAAAGCAGCTGCCAAAGCGTCGTCTTCCCTGGTATCAATGTCAGACAAATCATCAGTCACTCCTTCCCTAGACCCACCATGTCCTCCTCCTGAGGAGTCCCCCGAACTGTTTCAGCACAGTGTTGGGTACATGCTCCAGGAGGATGCCCAGCGTTTCGAAGGGTCTGATGATGAAACCCAGCTAGAGGAAGGCAGTAGCGTGAGAGCAGACAGAGGGGATGCTCAAGAAGGACACCAATCTGGCAGTCATGTTCCAGCAGCTGCAGCATACTGCCAGATTGGCTCCAGTGATGAGGAGGGAGGGGATGATGAGGTCACTGACTCCACGTGGGTGCCTAATAGGAGAGAGGAGGAGGAGGAGGATGAGGAGGAGGCACATCTCCAACGAGGCAGGATGCCCTTTGGTGGCCAGCGTAAGGGCAGTACACCGACGGAATCACACCGCAGAGCTCCGCCTGTGCAGGGCGCTGCCTCTGCCCGTCATTCAAAAAGTTCTTTGGTGTGGGCCTTTTTTGAGGCTAGTGCATCAGATCGCACAGCTGCTGTTTGCAACATATGTCTCAAGCGTATATCGCGTGGCCAAAACATCAGCCGCTTGGGTACCACATGCCTGACCAGACATATGTTGACCTGCCATGCAGCTCGTTGGCAAGCCTACCTCAAAGACCCACACCAAAGAACAAAGCGGACCTCTCCTTGCACCGCATCAGCTGGGATCTCCAACCCCACTATAACTTCAGTCCTCTCTGAAACATGCACTGAGAGGAATGAAGGTGTAGAATTAGGTGTGTCACAGCCAAGTACTTGCGCCCACTCTGCTAGCAGTACACCGACGTCCGATTCTAGCAGGCAAATTTCCCTGCCCCAGCTGCTGGACCGTCGAAAGAAGTTCACTCCCAGCCATCCACATGCCCAGCGGTTGAATGCTAGCTTGGCTAAATTGCTAGCGCTTCAACTGCTGCCTTTTCAGTTGGTAGACTCGGCCCCCTTCCGTGAGTTTGTGCAATGTGCAGTTCCTCAGTGGCAGGTTCCCAAACGCCACTTTTTCTCACGGAAGGCTATTCCGGCTCTCTACCGGCATGTGGAAGGCAATGTCTTGGCCTCGCTGGACAGGGCGGTCAGCGGTAAGGTGCATATTACCGCTGACTCATGGTCCAGCAGGCATGGACAGGGACGTTACCTTTCTTTCACGGCCCATTGGGTCACTCTTTTGGCAGCTGGGAAGGATTCAGGACAAGGTGCAGTAGTGTTGGAGGTTGTCCCACCGCCACGCCTCCAAAATGCTACTACTGGTTGTGACACACCTCTCTCCTCCACCCCCTCCTCTTCTTCTTCCTCCATGGCCTCTTCCTGTGGTTTGTCCTATGAACCAGCGGTGCTCCGTAGCCGTTCACGGGGCTACGCAAGTACGCAGGCAAAAAGATGCCATGCCGTGCTTGCGCTGGTGTGTTTGGGGGACAGAAGCCACACTGGGGCAGAGGTCCTGTCTGCTCTGCAGGGCCAGGCCGAGAGGTGGTTGACGCCACGCCAGCTTAAGCCAGGAATGGTGGTTTGCGACAATGGCACCAACCTCCTCTCCGCCCTCCGACAGGGACAACTGACCCATGTGCCCTGTGTGGCTCACGTCCTTAACCTGGTGGTGCAGCGCTTCTTGGGCAGGTACCCGGGCTTACAGGATGTCCTGAGGCAGGCCAGGAAAGTCTGTGTGCATTTCCGCAGATCTTATAATGCCAGTGCTCGCCTGGCTGAGCTGCAAAAGGAGTTGAACCTGCCCAAGAACCGCCTTATATGTGACATGCCCACCAGGTGGAACTCAACGTTGGCCATGCTGCAGCGGCTGCACACGCAGCAGAGGGCCATCAATGAGTACCTGTGCGACTACGGCACCAGGACAGGGTCAGGGGAGCTTGGTTTTTTTTCTCCACGCCAGTGGGGCATGATCAGGGATGCATGCACTGTCCTGGCACCATTTGAGGAGGCCACGAGGATGGTGAGCAGTGACAGTGCATGCATCAGTGACACTGTACCTCTTGTCCACCTGTTGGAGCACACGCTGCGTGGAATAATGGACAGGGCACTTGAGGCAGAACAGAGGCAGGAAGAGGAGGACTTCCTTGCCTCTCAAGGCCCCCTTTACCCAGACAGTGTTCCTTCTGTCCCACCCATCGCACAGGAAGAGGAGGAGGAGGAGGAGGAGGAGGAGGAGGATTGTGTCATCATGGAGGTGGAGGCTGGCACTCAGCATCATCAGCAGCAGTCTTTTAGGGATGATTTACAGTCCCAAGAAACCAGTGGACTTGTACGTGGCTGGGAGGAGGTGGCTGCGGATCATGTCGTCCTTAGTGACCCAGAGGACTCCGGAGCGAATGCCTCAGCAAACCTACGCTGCATGGCCTCCCTGATCCTGCAAAGTCTGCGGAAGGATCCTCGTATTCTTCGGATCAAGGAGAGGGACCATTACTGGCTGGCCACTCTCCTTGATCCACGGTACAAGGGTAAGGTTGCGGACCTTATGTTACCGTCGCAGAGGGAGCAGAGGATGAGACAACTCCGGGAGGCCTTGCAGAAAGGTCTGTGCAACGCGTTCCCAGAGACTGGGAGGTTGCAAACTCCTGGTCCTGGACAACGAGTTGCTGAGGCTTCGGCCAGTCAAAGAAGGAGCGGTGGGGAAGGTGGCCGTCTGACCGATGCGTTCAGACAATTCTTTAGTCCGCAGCCCCAAAGTATGATCGGTTCCAGCAACCATCGCCAGCGTCTGATAAACATGGTGCAGGAATATCTAGGGGCAAGGTCAGACTTGGACACCTTCCCCACCGAAAATCCTCTGGCTTACTGGGTCTTGAGGATGGATCACTGGCCAGAGCTTGCACAGTATGCAATTGAGCTACTGGCCTGTCCTGCATCCAGCGTTCTTTCGGAACGCACATTCAGTGCTGCTGGAGGATTTGTCACGGATCACAGGGTGCGCCTGTCCACCGACTCGGTTGATCGACTGACTTTCATCAAGATGAACCAGTCTTGGATCACCACCAGCTACCACACACCTGATGCTGATATAACAGACTAATTGATTTTAACATGTCACATCCCTTCAAGACTGATGCTGATGCTGAGTGCCTGTGCTGTTATGTTGACTGGCTATCCTCCTCCTCCGAGTCCTCAATGATACGATTGATGATGATAGCTTGTAAGATCATTTTTGTTTATGGGTGCCGCCACCAGTGCCTAACGCCCAATTTTTCAGCCCCTGTTTAACAGGGGCGTGTAATTACAATTTTTGAAGCAATACTTTGCAACAGGGCTCATTGCTGTGCTCCAAGTACAGTATCTGTGAGGAGTTGCAGTGTTGTGCCACCAGTGCCTAACGCCCAATTTTTCAGCCCCTGTTTAACAGGGGCGTGTAATTACAATTTTTGAAGCAATACTTTGCAACAGGGCTCATTGCTGTGCTCCAAGTACAGTATCTGTGAGGAGTTGCAGTGTTGTGCCACCAGTGCCTAAGGCCCAATTTTTCAGCCCCTGTTTAACAGGGGCGTGTCATTACAATTTTTGAAGCAATACTTTGCAACAGGGCTCATTGGTGTGCTCCAAGTACAGTATCTGTGAGGAGTTGCAGTGTTGTGCCACCAGTGCCTAAGGCCCAATTTTTCAGCCCCTGTTTAACAGGGGCGTGTCATTACAATTTTTGAAGCAATACTTTGCAACAGGGCTCATTGGTGTGCTCCAAGTACAGTATCTGTGAGGAGTTGCAGTGTTGTGCCACCAGTGCCTAAGGCCCAATTTTTCAGCCCCTGTTTAACAGGGGCGTGTCATTACAATTTTTGAAGCAATACTTTGCAACAGGGCTCATTGCTGTGCTCCAAGTACAGTATCTGTGAGGGGTTGCAGTGTTGTGCCACCAGTGCCTAAGGCCCAATTTTTCAGCCCCTGTTCAACAGGGGCATGTAATTACAATTCTTGATCTAATAATTCACAGCAGGGCCCATTGCTGCACCAACCAAGAGTAACTGTCAGGGCTTACAGTGTTGTGGCACCAGCACCACCATCAAAGGCCCAATTTTTACTACCACTGTTCAACAATTATATGTAATTAAAATTCCTGATATAATAGTTGACAGCAGGGCGTTCCAGCACCAACCAAGAGTAACTGTGAGTGCTTACAGTGTTGTGCCAACACCAACAACTAAGGGGCCTATTTCTGCAGAGTATATACGGCAGGTCCCTACTTTCAAACATCCAACTTACAAACGACTCCTACTTGCAAACGCAAGAAGACAACAGGAAGTGAGAGGAAATCTACCACTAGGAAGGAAAATTCTCTCCTGTAAGAATAAATATGGGAGAAAGGTGTCTCCTCTGTACTGATGCTTTATCAGCAATCCTTGTTTCAAGAAAAACACCACATTTCAAAAACAGTTGTCATTGGGACGGAAAGTGAGGTGAAATGTTCTGAACAGGGGCACAGACAGCAAAACAAATGTTACAGGGGTGATAACCCTTACCTATGTTTTCCAAAAAGTTTAAAAATAGATTTTTGGTCTGGAGCTACACTTCAACAATGTACCTGTTCAAAATTACAAACAGACTCTACATAAGAACAAACCTACAGTCCCTGTCTTGTATGCACCGCCTGTATAGGGCTGTTCAGAGTATATAGGGCCTTTTTTATTTTATGTGCGGGGTTCCCCTTAATATCCATACAAGACCCAAAGGGGCTGGTAATGGGCTGGGGTAGGGGGGGGGTCATGGGGTAGCTATGCCATTTTTCTTAAAGAATTTCATCCATATTACCGGGACCAGACATTACATTAAAGCCGCAAGCAGTTTTAAATGGCTTTTTTTTCCTTTAGAAGTGTCATTTTGTGCAGGGACAGTTCTAAACACGGGAAACACGTGGCACTTCACAGGCATACTTTAGACACCCCCCAGGTACGATATTTAAAGGAATATTTGACTTTTTTTTTTTCACTTTATGCATCATTAAAATGACTGCTCCCGAAAAACGACCGTTTTTAAAACTTCTTTTTGCATTGATACATGTCCCCTGGTGCAGAACCCGGGTTCCCAAACCCTTTTTAGGACAATAACATGCATAATAGTTGTTATAATTAGCACTTTAGAATTCGAACGTTCGCATCCATTGTATTTAATAGGGTTCTAATGTTCGTTCGAACTTTCGGTCCGTTCGCGGGTTCTGGTGCGAACCGAACCCGGGGGTGTTCGGCTCATCACTACTCAAGACCCAGTAAGCCAGAGGATTTTCGGTGGGGAAGGTGTCCAAGTCTGACCTTGCCCCTAGGTATTCCTGCACCATGTATATCAGACGCTGGCGATGGTTGCTGGAACCGATCATACTTTGGGGCTGCGGACTAAAGAATTGTCTGAACGCATCGGTCAGACGGCCACCTTCCCCACCGCTCCTTCTTTGACTGCCCGAAGCCTCAGCAACTCGTTGTTCAGGACCAGGAGTTTGTAACCTCCCAGTCTCTGGGAACGCGTTGCACAGACCTTTCTGCAAGGCCCCCTGGAGTTGTCTCATCCTCTGCTCTCTCTGCGACGGTAACATAAGGTCCGCAACCTTACCCTTGTACCGTGGATCAAGGAGAGTGGCCAGCCAGTAATGGTCCCTCTCCTTGATCCGAAGAATACGAGGATCCTTCCGCAGACTTTGCAGGATCAGGGAGGCCATGCAGCGTAGGTTAGCTGAGGCATTCAGTCCGGAGTCCTCTGGGTCACTAAGGACGACATGATCCGCAGCCACCTCCTCCCAGCCACGTACAAGTCCACTGGTTTCTTGGGACTGTAAATCATCCCTAAAAGACTGCTGCTGATGATGCTGAGTGCCAGCCTCCACCTCCATGATGACACAATCCTCCTTCTCCTCCTCCTCCTCCTCCTCCTCCTCCTCTTCCTGTGCGATGGGTGGGACAGAAGGAACACTGTCTGGGTAAAGGGGGCCTTGAAAGGCAAGGAAGTCCTCCTCTTTCTGCCTCTGTTCTGCCTCAAGTGCCCTGTCCATTATTCCACGCAGCGTGTGCTCCAACAGGTGGACAAGAGGTACAGTGTCACTGATGCATGCACTGTCACTGCTCACCATCCTCGTGGCCTCCTCAAATGGTGCCAGGACAGTGCATGCATCCCTGATCATGCCCCACTGGCGTGGTGAAAAAAACCCGAGCTCCCCTGACCCTGTCCTGGTGCCGTAGTCGCACAGCTACTCATTGATGGCCCTCTGCTGCGTGTGCAGCCGCTGCAGCATGGCCAACGTTGAGTTCCACCTGGTGGGCATGTCACATATAAGGCGGTTCTTGGGCAGGTTCAACTCCTTTTGCAGCTCAGCCAGGCGAGCACTGGCATTATAAGATCTGCGGAAATGCACACAGACTTTCCTGGCCTGCCTCAGGACATCCTGTAAGCCCGGGTACCTACCCAAGAACCGCTGCACCACCAGGTTAAGGACGTGAGCCATACAGGGCACATGGGTCAGTTGTCCCTGTCGGAGGGCGGAGAGGAGGTTGGTGCCATTGTCGCAAACCACCATTCCTGGCTTAAGCTGGCGTGGCGTCAACCACCTCTCGGCCTGCCCCTGCAGAGCAGACAGGACCTCTGCCCCAGTGTGGCTCCTGTCCCCCAAACACACCAGCGCAAGCACGGCATGGCATCTTTTTGCCTGCGTACTTGCGTAGCCCCTTGAACGCCTACGGAGCACCGCTGGTTCCGAGGACAAACCACAGGAAGAGGCCATGGAGGAAGAAGAAGAGGAGGGGGTGGAGGAGAGAGGTGTGTCACAACCAGTAGTAGCATTTTGGAGGCGTGGCGGTGGAACAACCTCCAACACTACTGCACCTTGTCCTGCCTCCTTCCCAGCTGCCAAAAGAGTGACCCAATGGGCCGTGAAAGAAAGGTAACGTCCCTGTCCATGCCTGCTGGACCATGAGTCAGCGGTAATATGCACCTTACCGCTGACCGCCCTGTCCAGCGAGGCCAAGACATTGCCTTCCACATGCCTGTAAAGAGCCGGAATCGCCTTCCGTGAGAAAAAGTGGCGTTTGGGAACCTGCCACTGAGGAACCGCACATTGCACAAACTCACGGAAGGGGGCAGAGTCTACCAACTGAAAAGGCAGCAGTTGAAGCGCTAGCAATTTAGCCAAGCTAGCATTCAACCGCTGGGCATGTGGATGGCTGGGAGTGAACTTCTTTCGACGGTCCAGCAGCTGGGGCAGGGAAATTTGCCTGCTAGAATCGGACGTCGGTGTACTGCTAGCAGAGTGCCCGCAAGTACTTGGCTGTGACTCACCTAATTCTACACCTTCATTCCTCTCAGTGCAGGTTTCAGAGAGGACTGAAGGTATAGTGGGGTTGGAGATCCCAGGTGATGCGGTGCAAGGAGAGGTCCGCTTTGTTCTTTGGTGTGGGTCTTTAAGGTAGGCTTGCCAACGAGCTGCATGGCAGGTCAACATATGTCTGATCAAGCATGTGGTGCCCAAGCGGCTGATGTTTTGGCCACGCGATATACGCTTGAGACATATGTTGCAAATAGCAGCTGTGCGATCTGATGCACTCGCCTCAAAAAAGGCCCACACCAAAGAACTTTTTGAATGACGGGCAGAGGCAGCGCCCTGCACAGGCGGAGCTCTGCGGTGTGATTCCGTCGGTGTGCTGCCCATACGCTGGCCACCCAACGGCATCCTGCCTCGTTGGAGATGTGCCTCCTCCTCATCCTCCTCCTCCTCCTCTCTCCTATTAGGCACCCACGTGGAGTCAGTGACCTCATCATCCCCTCCCTCCTCATCACTGGAGCCAATCTGGCAGTATGCTGCAGCTTCTGGAGCATGACTGCCAGATTGGTGTCCTTCTTGAGCATCCCCTCTCCCTGCTCTCACGCTACTGCCTTCCTCTAGCTGGGTATCATCATCAGATCCTTCGAAACGCTGGGCATCCTCCTGGAGCATGTACCCAACACTGTGCTCAAACAGTTCGGGGGACTCCTCAGGAGGAGGACATGGTGGGTCTAGGGAAGGAGTGACTAATGATGACATTGATACCAGAGAAGAGGACGCTTTGGCAGCTGCTTTGCCAGTACCCTGAGCCTGGGTGAGAGAGGATGAGGAGGATGAGGTGGGCTTGGTCATCCACTCTACCAAGTCTTCGGCATGATGTGGCTCAACATGTCCAGCTGCCGAAAAGAAGGACAAGCGTGTCCCATGGCCATGTGCTGATGACAATGCACCGCGTCCACGACCAGCACTGTTGCCCCCAGACACAGAGCCTGCTTGCCCTCTTTTTTTGCCTCCTGACTGTCTGCCTCTCCTTGTTTGCCTTCCAGACATTTTAATGGATGGCCTGCAGGGAGATGGGAAAAACAGCAATAAGGGCTACCTTCAGGTGTATACTGTGCTGGAGGCTTAGCAACAAAGACACTGACACTGTCCCCTGCCTATCCTTCTCTGTCCCTAAACACAAGGATTTGCAATATGCTTCAGCAAGATTGGTTTAGCACAGAATAGCACACTGACAGTTTCCCTCACTGTCCTTCTCTGTCCCTACAAACAAGGTTTAGCACAGAATAGCACACTGATAGTTTCCCCGCGTGTCCTTCTCTGTCCCTAAACTCAAGGATTTAAAATATGGTTCAGCAAGATTGGTTTAGAACAGAATAGCACACTGACAGTTTCCCCTGAGTGTCCTTCTCTGTCCCTAAACTCAAGGATTTCAAATATGGTTCAGCAAGATTGGTTTAGGACAGAATAGCACACTGACACTTTCCCTCACTGTCCTTCTCTGTCCCTACAAAGAAGATTTAGCACAGAATAGCACACTGATAGTTTCCCCGAGTGTCCTTCTCTGTCCCTAAACTCAAGGATTTCAAATATGGTTCAGCAACATTGGTTTAGCACAGAATAGCACACTGATAGTTTCCCTCACTGTCCTTCTCTGTCCCTACAAACAAGATTTAGCACAGAATAGCACACTGATAGTTTCCACGAGTGTCCTTCTCTGTCCCTAAACTCAAGGATTTCAAATATGGTTCAGCAAGATTGGTTTAGAACAGAATAGCACACTGACAGTTTCCCCGAGTGTCCTTCTCTGTCCCTAAACTCAAGGATTTCAAATATGGTTCTGCAAGATTGGTTTAGGACAGAATAGCACACTGACACTTTCCCTCACTGTCCTTCCCTGTCCCTACAAACAAGATTTAGCACAGAATAGCACACTAATAGTTTCCCCGAGTGTCCTTCTCTGTCCCTAAACTCAAGGATTTCAAATATGGTTCAGCAAGATTGGTTTAGAACAGAATAGCACACTGACAGTTTCCCCGAGTGTCCTTCTCTGTCCCTAAACTCAAGGATTTCAAATATGGTTCAGCAAGATTGGTTTAGGACAGAATAGCACACTGACACTTTCCCTCACTGTCCTTCTCTGTCCCTACAAACAAGATTTAGCACAGAATAGCACACTGATAGTTTCCCCGAGTGTCCTTCTCTGTCCCTAAACTCAAGGATTTCAAATATGGTTCAGCAAGATTGGTTTAGCACAGAATAGCACACTGATAGTTTCCCTCACTGTCCTTCCCTGTCCCTACAAACAAGATTTAGCACAGAATAGCACACTGATAGTTTCCACGAGTGTCCTTCTTTGTCCCTAAACTCAAGGATTTCAAATATGGTTCAGCAAGATTGGTTTAGGACAGAATAGCACACTGACACTTTCCCTCACTGTCCTTCTCTGTCCCTACAAACAAGATTTAGCACAGAATAGCACACTGATAGTTTCCCCAAGTGTCCTTCTCTGTCCCTAAACTGAAGGATTTCAAATATGGTTCAGCAACATTGGTTTAGCACAGAATAGCACACTGATAGTTTCCCTCACTGTCCTTCTCTGTCCCTACAAACAAGATTTAGCACAGAATAGCACACTGATAGTTTCCACGAGTGTCCTTCTCTGTCCCTAAACTCAAGGATTTCAAATATGGTTCAGCAAGATTGGTTTAGAACAGAATAGCACACTGACAGTTTCCCCGAGTGTCCTTCTCTGTCCCTAAACTCAAGGATTTCAAATATGGTTCAGCAAGATTGGTTTAGGACAGAATAGCACACTGACACTTTCCCTCACTGTCCTTCTCTGTCCCTACAAACAAGATTTAGCACAGAATAGCACACTGATAGTTTCCCCGAGTGTCCTTCTCTGTCCCTAAACTCAAGGATTTCAAATATGGTTCAGCAAGATTGGTTTAGAACAGAATAGCACACTGACAGTTTCCCTCACTGTCCTTCTCTGTCCCTACAAACAAGGATTAGCACAGAATAGCACACTGACACTTTCCCTCACTGTCCTTCTCTGTCCCTACAAACAAGGTTTAGCACAGAATAGCACACTGACACTTTCCCTCACTGTCCTTCTCTGTCCCTACAAACAAGGTTTAGCACAGAATGACACACTGACACTCTCCCTACCTATCCTTCTCTGTCCCTAAACACAAGGAATCCAGGATTAGTAAAGGAAAAAAATGACACTGTCCCTGCCTATGCTTCTCTTTCCCTGCTCCGGAACACACTACACAAGGCCGCCGCGCTGGCGGCCTTTTATAGTGTGGGGCATGTACTAAACCCCCTCAGCAATAATTGGCCACAGGCATCCTGCCTGTGGCCAATCATTGCTCTCCTCGCTGCCGGCGCTGTGATTGGCCAAGAATGCGGGGTCACAGTGCATGCTTTGCCAATCACAGCGCCTGGATGACACTGCGATGGCGTAGTGCATTGTGGGCCGTTCGCGTCACTCGAATTTGGCGCGAATGGCCCAAATCGTTCGATCTTCGTCGAACGATCGAACAGCCGATGTTCGAGTCGAACGTATGTTCGACTCGAACACGAAGCTCATCCCTAGTATATAATAAAGTTAAAAAATATAAAGGCCAAATAGTCTGTGATGTGATAGCATCATACACAATATGTATAAAAGAATAATCCAATAAAGTGCTCCAATAATAAAGGCAAAAAATCCCATGCAATAGATCCCATGCAAAGGTATAAACAACAAATGTGAGTCTCAGAAAAAAATACAAATCTTCTGTGCAAAAATAGATATCTGATACCAATAAAGTGCAAATAGTGAGTCTCTGTGTAGTCAAAAAATAAATTAATCAAGTATCCAAAAATACAATAAAAAATGAGTCTCTGTGCAGTATAAAAAATATAAAATCCAAAGTAGTAGTACAGAACACATCCACCATCCGCAAGTGGCTAATCACATGCAGGTGCTTCTATCCAAGTGCTCTAATCCAAGTGCCCACGTTTCCCCCAGCCTCCCACCTTGGCTGGCTTGTAAACAAGCCTCTTCAGTTGACCCAATGGCAGATGCAGCTCCTCAGCAAGATTGATATCCCTCAATGGCTATGGATCCCGGAGTGACCATGTGATTCCTTTGCATCAGTAAACGCTTTGGAGTGGGGCAATAGGTTCTCAGAAGTGAGATAAAACACAGGGGGGCTCCCATAGTGTGATGCCATTCTAAATATTTATTTAAAACAACATAGAAACACTTACATCAATTACTGTTCAACAGATGCATGTAATCTCATACAAACATAGGTACTTCCGCTCTCGGCCGCTGGGCGGAAGTAATGTCACCACTGGCTCTCCTCCCTAGTCACTTACGCGTTACGTGGCTGTACACACCACTTAATCATAGGGTATGATTAAGTGGTGTGTACAGCCACGTAACGCGTAATGCCCCGTACACACGTTCCGATTATCGGATGATAAAAATCACTTTCGGAGCAATCGTTCGATAATCTGATCGTTAGTACACAGCTTTCGACAGCCGATCATGACAGTCCGTCCAACCAAATCCGAAGGGGCAAACACGATAATCGTGTAATCAGTACAGTATTCGTCAGATAAAAGTCGATCGACAAACACTACGCATGATCGGATACACGAAAATAACCCGGAAGGAGATTGGATAACGTAAATAATGTTCGTACCGCGAAAATGCTCCTATATACGAACAGAAACTTGCCCGTAGCCGATTATAATTTTCCCCTGTAATCAATCAACAGATGATTATATTGTAGTTAATTATTTATCGTGATATCACTTCAAAAGAGTATATAATTATATTTGTTATGTAATTTAATTATTGCTCAGTAATAATTGTTACCCAAATAAAAAAAATTATTTTAGAATAATTTCAAATAAGATCATCTTTATTAAAGTGTCTCAAAACCAAACAAATTTACATGTGCCCAATATGTAATAAATGTAATCTAATAATACCTAATATAATTAAACTAGTTGAAATGCCTAGATAGTGAAAAGCCTGTGCATTAGTAGGGATGTGAGACACCTTATACAATATAAACTAATGTAATAAACCTTACATTTAAATTTTCAGTTTTGTTCAAACAATAAAGAATTTATAGTACTACATTTTTTTTCTATAATAATGGTTTATGAACCCCTTTTAGGAAATGTACCCCCTCTACTATTAGAAAAGCAGAGGTGAAATAAACTTATAAGTAACAAATAATATAAAAACATTGTAATATACCTGGTGTTCACCATAAAAAATAAAAAGATTTATTATTTTCACACCGACTATGCAACATATTAAACTACAAAACAAAAGAACTCTTCTTTAAACATACCACTCTTTAATATAAAACTAAAGTTGTGTATAGTTAAAGTCTTGTGACCAGGGTGTAATT
The DNA here is from genome assembly GCA_029206835.1 of Rana muscosa. NCBI lineage: Eukaryota > Metazoa > Chordata > Amphibia > Anura > Ranidae > Rana > Rana muscosa. Next base: position 908,810,089 of record CM055121.1, on the reverse strand, counting down.
TGACGAACAGGCTGCATGTATGGCCACTGGGCAGCAGGAAGATGGGATCCATGAGCAATGGGTTGTGATTGTTATGTTATTGATGGAGATGATACTGACTCCGTAATAATAGTTTTTCTTGTTAATTCACCTCTTACACCTTTGTTTAGCATCTCCATCATTAACATTTCAGCAATTTGCCGTTGTTCCTCTGACATGCTCAATGCTGTATCCTGGCCTAGGCCAACAAGGCCCAGGCCTAGGGCAGCACTTTGCAAGGGGGGCAGCGCAGCACAGAAAGAGTCCCCACCGGCTTGCGCTAGTCTTATGGGGTGGACTGGACTGAGGAGCAAATTAGTCTAGCGCCCACCATAAGGCGGCCGCACTGCTTCGGGTATGCAGGCGGCCGACTTTCGGCATTCCGCAAGTTTCACCTACAGGTAAGCCTAGATTAAGGCTTACCTGTAGGTGTTTTCAATATCTCCTAAACCTACACGCTTTAGGAGATTTGTGAATGGGATTACACAGTTGTGTACGGCGCATGCGTACCGTAGACAACGGCGCAGGCGCAGTGAAAATCCCATTCATAAAACCGGCAACGCCGGTTTTGACGGCTCCCGCGCGGCGCACGGAGTGACGTCTTCGCTGCTCAGGCCAATCACAGCGCTGGATCGGCGATACCCAGAAGTAACCTTCCGGAGGGATGACTGCGGCCGGAGGGGGAGACGTGGACGGCTTCGGGAACTTCGATCTAAAATAAGTAATGCATAATGAGCTAGTATGCTAGTCATACTAGCTCATTATGGCTTTCTCTTGCAGGTGGTTATTTTATTTAAAAATGCAAATTTGGGATTACAACCACTTTAAAGTAGAACTATAGGCAACACTTTTATTTTTTTCATTTTGGGTAGAGCAAGGGAGGGTTATAGCCCCTGTCATTTTTTTACCATCCCTGTCCCATTGCAGAGATTTCCCTTCACTTCCTGCCCCATAGCCAAACAGGAAGTGAAAAGGAAATCTATGCAAATTAAAGGAATTCATTGCCCCCCCCCCCCAGGCCCTGAGAACTAGTGCCCCGCTTGAAAATTTCAGGGCGGGTCTTAAACAGCAAGGGTGTGACCTTGACAGAAAGGGGTGGGTCATATTTAACTTAGGGGGTGCACGAGTTTAGTCAGGCCTAGGGCAGCACAAAACCTAAATACACTACTGGACTTGCTGCGCATCTTGTCTGCTGTGACAATGCCCAAAGCATCAAAAACATAATTTTTTTTTCTGAAGAGCAGCACTTGCCTTCATTAGAAACGCTGTAGTGGCATCCTCAATTCTCTTCCTCCTTTTGAGGCCTAGTCACAGGTGTGTTCACAGTGGTCATACTGGTGATTGAACTTGTCACCGGTGTGTTTGGAGCAGACACATTAACATTTTCTTCTGTTTCATTTGCCTGTGTTGTTGTCTATTAAAAAAAGAAAAAGAATAATTCTAGAATAGCCAAAAATAGATTACATATTCACAAAATCCCAATCCATAAAGTATGAAAAGAGAAACGCAAATAAGTTATAAATAATACCTGTGTCTGTGGTATGTTCTCTGTGTCCTCAAACTGTAGTTCAGGAGACATTTGTTCAACATCTGCAGAGGTGGATGGTTGGTTGACTACTGTAGGTTGAAGGAAGGGTTGATATAGATGTTCTGGAATCGACTTGATCAGTTAAAAATCTCAGGCTTTGAAAATACCATAGTCTGGGAACATAAATATCATCGGCTCCTGCTCCTGATCTTTGAGATTCAACAATTTTATTGAGTTCTCTTTAAAAACTGTTCTTAAGTTAGCTATTTTACTGTGTACATAGTTCAAATCCGCAGAACAACAAATAGGCTTGAAAAGGTCAACGAGTTTAGTGAGGGCATCATGCCTTTTGTTACGGTTGGAGTAGTCCTTGGATTTAGTTTTCCACAAGCATGGCATCTGCTTGTACATATCAATAAATTGTGCCAAAAACTCAGGGTTTGTAAGCTTGTCCGCCATTTTGCCTGCAAAATAAAATTCAAATCTTCTTAAAAATGTATATATTTTTATCAAATACATACATTATGCTATCACCTCATAATATGTACTAATTTCAAGGGCTTCAACAATGAACTTGAATAAAAAATATTTATTGATATGTAATAAATAAACAATGATTACATTATTCGTTAATACCTACGTTCGTGAATAAACAGCTTTCGTGCTCCGTGAAAAATCGTGCTCGCGGGAAAACCTCGCTCTTGGCCTTGCCTCTTGTCAACGAACGTCACAACGTAAAATCGATACGTAGCACACTGGTCATGTGTACGTTGCCCCACCCCTTTGTGACGTGTGCACATGTAATCTTCCCGGTAACTGCGACACAGCCACGAGTCCTCACCGACAGCACGGAGACAATGGCGGACGTGGAGTGCAGAAAGGCACATAGCACCAGACCAGGACACAGAATAAAAGCAACTCCAATGTCCAGAAATGAGATGGTGGACATGGTCTATGTTCTGGAGAAGAATGACTATGATGGCAAACTTGAAAACTATGAAAAACCAAACAGAAGGAAGGACATCATCATGGAGGAAGTAATTGCATTGCTAAAAAAGAAACATGATGTAGAAAGATCCAAGGATCAGTTAAGGAAGCGGTGGTCCGACCTAAAGCATCGTGAAAAGGAACAACTTGAAATAATTCATCAAACACTTGAAAAAAGTAAGCAAACATTTAAAAAAAATGTGAGACTATTTTTGATGTATTTGTTATGTATGTAACATGTTTAAAATACACCTAAACTGAATACATTACATGTTTACTTTTATAGGACAAATTTTTTTTTAAAATTGCAGCGTCAAAGGAGCATTCACAAACGACGGCAAGGAATCTCCTCTGGTGACATATCAGTAGCTCTTGAGCAAAAAACAATTGGTGAAGGTATGTTATATAAAACTTATATTCTTAGTAATGCAAACAGCTTTCAAGAGATAATTTTTATTAAATATTTTTAAAATGAATAAAATTCATAAAATTAAAAACATAAAAAAATAATGTCCTGATGTGCTAGTATAGCTTACCTGTAGTTGTTTGCAATATCTCCTAAACCTACAAGTTTTAGGAGATATTTGCAAAAAGGTATACACTGTTGTCTACGGCACATAGACAACGGTGCTGGCGCAGTGAGAATCCCATGCATAAAACCGGCAAGGCCGGCTTTGACGGCTCCCACGCGCATGCGTGGAGTGACGTCTTCGCCGCTCCGGCCAATCAAAGTGCCGGAGCTGCGATACCCACAAGTAACCATCCTGAGTAATGTGGAGAGATGTCTGCGGGCGAAGGGGAAAACGAGGATGGCTTTGATCTAAGGTAAGTAATGCATAATGAGCTAGTATGCTAGTCATACTAGCTCATTATGGTTTTCTCCTACAGGTTTTTTTTTTTTTGGGGAATATCTGGGTTTACAACCACTTTAATGCATCCTATACCTTATGGTTTAAAAACACATTGCAGTTCTTGGCTCTACCGAGCCCCTGTTTGGGCGCTATGCCGCTTTCATGTTCACCAGCTCTTCTCTTCATGAGTTGATAATTAGTAGCGCAGTCCTTCTCTTATTATGTCGATCACATTCAATGTAGGTTTTGACGGGGGGCGGGGCCTAGTCATACAATTGGCTATGTAAGCCGATTGTATGGCACGGGAGCGTATTCGCTAGCTACCCTTTTGTAGTGTTCTTCACAGAGGTGTCCATTTAAAGAAGCTGTTAAATATATTCACTGCTTCATTAGCCGGCATTCACAATGGGGATTTATTGCAAGATCAATTATTTTTTCCCAGGATACATAAACATATTTGAAATTCAATCAGCGTTGACTATTTGAAAAATATGAATTTAAACCAAACATTATTTTTTTTTATTTAATAGACCAAGAAAAAAATCTAATTGGAAAAGAGCAAGATGATAGTGAAGAAGGCATTTTGCAGAATGCAGAAAATATAAGCAATGAGCAAGCATATGTCCTAGACGAAGACAGTGGTGTGGTAACATTTGAGGATTTGTCTGATCCTGCTGAATCTGTGAAAGGTTTGTATTTTGTTATTCTTTTATTGTGTGTTGTTTTGTTTTCTTGTCATCGTTTTGGTCAAAGACCACCTTCACAAAAAATTGGGGTTTTGTAGGCAATATAGAGTTCAAAGTAGTGCCTGCAATCTGCCTTAGCTGCTCTATTCACTCATATTTTAAAGGTAAAGGGCTTTCATACTTAAGTGGTGCGCTGGCAGGGCGTCAAAAAAGTCCTTCCATCACCTTCTTTGCAGCGCAAGCACATTAGAAGCGGGGAACTCACCGCTCCATTGAAGTAAATGGGTTGGTCCGATGTACCGCCTGCAAAACTCAACTGTAGTACTCAAATTTTGTTTTTCAACTTCAGCCTTGGTTTACAGCATTGGTGCTCAACCTGTGGCCCTCCAGCTGTTGCAGAACTACAAGTCCCATGAGACATTGCAAGGCTTACAGTTACAAGAATGACTCCAAAAAGCTGAGGCATGATGGGACTTGTAGTTTCGCAACAGCTGGAGGGCCACAGGTTGAGCACCAATGGTTTACACGGTTTTCAAATAATGTATATGTACAGATTACAACCACAGATTTTTTCACATATCGCATGGAATCATATTCATGTCATAGTGCAGGTCATACAACAGTTATGCCCCGTGCACACTGCTGCCATGCTCCACGGTTGTTTTCATCGTCGCACTGTACTTGCACGTCAGTTCCTACTGCCATATGCAAACTGCTGGGGATGGACAATCTTAAAAACACAACCTTTGCAACTCGCATATTGCACTGAGAGATAACAGTTCGGACATGTATTGGATCACATAGGTGTTAACACCCATGCAATCCAATTATTGTGCTGAACTAAAAAACATATGGCCCTGTGCGTATTGGTTATACTGCGTTGCAATTTCACCCATACATTTTTATGGCAGAAATCCCATTGCATGTGATGTTTGCATCTCACCACTGTGAATCCAAGCCTATACGACTGTACTAGCACTACAGATGAATAACTTATGATCAGTGAAGCATGGCAGGCACTGTGTCAAGTGTGAAACCCAACCTGAAAATAATAAAAATGGCTGAACTAAAAAAAGACTGCAATTATGTTTAAACTGTAAATTACATTGTTTTATTTTGCACTATAACAATTTTAGAAACAAAAGAAAACTAGAAAAATTGTACACTTTTTATGTTGCTGCTGATGCTAAATAATTATGTTTCTTTGGCAATGTTCTGCCAATAATTGCACTTTAAATGTTATTGTTTGTTTTAAAATAAACCAATAATAATTTTAAATTTTGTTGTATTTCTTGACTCCAGTGAATAATGGTAATAGGATTATATATAGGTAACAGAATGAAGAAACTATTACAATTATTATACATAACGTTGACACAAACAATGTTTTTAGAACCATTACATATAAACTTTATGAAAGGAAAACAGAAGGATGAGATTGTAGATTTATGGAAATGTAGCCAAGTGTTGACTTTAGTTGTCCTACTGCCAGGGAACTGACCCCCTTCCAACAAAATATTCCATATAATCCAGTCGGCATTGACGAGCATTTTGAGTAGGAAGCCTGGGATGTCCATTATTCAGGGGAGTAAGTACCCCCATATGATCAGGACTTTCGCCATGAACACTACTACCTGGCATTGCTGTAGAATTGCATAAAATTAAATATATTGCGCAACCCTGTAAAAGGCAAAACAAAGTGCCAAACAAAATATTGATGACCTGAAAAAAAGTGCAACTATGTGAATATACACTTGAAAAAGTCCAATTACTGATGCTGCTCCAGCAGCATACACATGAAAAGTTCAAAAGAAAAAATCCATATAAAAAAAAAAAAAATGCCACCAAAGTGTGTAAAAACACCAAAGTGTATAAAAAGGACAGCAGATATGGATCTTCAAACATGGGTATAGACTTCAGCGGCAAAGAATGTATACACAGGAGGCTTACCAGAACAGATGGGTCCCTATTACGGGGACCAAACGGGCTCAGCAAAGAAAACCGATCAAGGTGTCAGCGATGTGATCCTATGGGTCCTCGCTCAGCTCCAGCACCGGTCAGCAAACGTTGGTACTCCCCACAGTTGTGTAAACACTCGTCCAGCGTGATGTTTTTTTCAGAAGGAAAGATAATAAAGAGGCTTCATGGTGTAGATTTGTTTAAAAAGACAAATACCCTTTATTGCAATGTACGGGTAAATAGACGTCCATACACGATAAAAACAAACGTTTTCAAAAAGGCACTGCAACCCCGCCAGGCGTCAGCCAATCAGCTGGGGGCGTGGTGACGTCAGGGTCCTGAGCTCCACCCTACGCTGCGTTTCTCCGTAAGAGGCGTCGTCTGGGAAAGGAGGCTGGGTCGAGACGTCACGCACCACGATATTTATATGCAAGGCAGGAGAGTGACACCGGAAGTCCCGATGATTCCATCGGATCATCAGTTCCCCGGCGCACTGTACCCTAAACATAGCGGGCGAACACCGCAACACAGAGGTATCATCCTGCATGTCAGCAATGTGCACCTCGCTTAGTCAGTATCTCTGAAGAGATACAGTAAATAAAAAATACATCTGAACATTAAACATAAAACATTATGATTGCAATATAGCTCCCTATTGAAAAAGTACCATTTTTACAATTGCAACCATACTTATAGTAAATGTAAAACAATTTATAAAATATTGTAAACATTTAACCCTACGTGGTGCTGTACTCTGGGAAAGGGTAAATATTTGACAAAATGGAACTACATTTGATAATGCTAGCTCATAAAATTACCCCCCACACCCCAACAGTGTCCGCAGACCCAACGGGCACTGAGAGGGGTGGTGCAGCAAACACACATAAAACACCTGGGTACCTATACAATACAAACCTATGTCACAAAAAGGGGGCCACCTCACCTCCTAACAATGCCAGTGTGTATAACGCAGTGCGCATCGAGGAAGTTCGGCACACTGGGCATTCCGTGACATAAATTATCATATATACTGTATAATGCCTAAAGATTGCATATATTCAAAATACATAATGAAACAATCCTGTACATATATATAAAAATTAAATTAAATTAAAAATTAAAAAACTGAACCTCCTGATCATATTTATCTCACCAAGGAAGCCTATGCTTACCCAGCCCCATTGTACTACAGTCCCCCCTTGGCTATCCAAAGATACCAAAATAGTAGGGGGGGGGGGGGAGAATAAAAGGGCAAATGGAAAAAAGGGAGGAAAATGTACACATATGTGCATGTGTGCATATGTCTATTGAGCATGAAGATGGTAATTATGTATAAAACATACAGAAGCATGGAAGAATATATATATATTGTGGATACTGTAAATGAAACTGGTGGTTTTGATGGGACCCATCAGCTGTTGTTGATGTAACAGTTTATGTCCCATTCAATGTTAAGGCCCCACGGGCTATAACACTGTATATCAAAGATCCACCGAGTCTCCCTGCGAGAGATTTGGCGTTTCAAATTGTCGCCTCTCCAGTGGGGGACATATTTCTCAATGCCAACCACTTCCAACAAAGAGGGGTCTCTATTGTGGCATTGGCGAAAATGCCACGACACGCTGTGTTTCCTAAAACTCCTGCGTATGTTGGACAGGTGTTCCCCTATTCTGACTTTTAGGGCGCGAGTAGTCCTTCCAATATATTGAAAACCGCACGGACAACGCAAGAGGTAAATTACTCCCGTTGTACCGCAGGTTATAAATTCTGATATGTTGTATTGTTGAGAGGTGACATGTGAGGTAAAGGTAGAAGTTCTCAAGGTTTTAGATGTTCTACACACCTTACACCTCTTGCACGGAAAAAAAGCCTTTTAATTGACCAAACATCTGAATTCTAGGTGGGGGGTCAACCACACTTGGTGCCACCAAATCTTTCAAATTTTGGTTTCTCCTATATAGGACTTTGGGGCACTCAGGCAGCGAGGGTCCCAGTACCTTATCACTTTTCAAGACCAACCAATGTTTCTTTATTATTTTGTTAACCCACCAAAAGTGAGACGAAAAAGTTGTCAGGAAGGACCATTGCAGGTCATTAGGTGTATTATGTTTATCCTTCTTCTTGGGGACAAGTAAATCCTGTCTGTCCATAGATGTGATCTCCCTGAGATCTTTGTCCAACACAGTGGATTGATACCCTTTTTCTAGGAACCGGTTTTTCAAAATGGTGGCTTGAAATTCAAAATCCTCCACCCGTGAACAATTTCGCCTGATTCTCTGAAACTGACCCCTTGGTATAGCTTTGAGCCAGTTAGGGTGGTGTCCACTGTCAGTTGGGATATACCCATTGCGGTCGGTATCCTTGAAGAAAGTTCTGGTCAGAAGGGCACCATTCTCTTTAAATATTACTAAATCCAAAAAGTTAACAGAAGAAAAACTTGACTCATATGTAAATTTGATCCCCCAATCGTTCGAATTTAGAAGAGTCATAAAAGTGTTTAGTGATCCTACGTCTCCCTTCCACAGAAAAAAGGCGTCGTCTATATAGCGACGCCAAAAAAGGAGGCGGGGCTCATCCTGGGAAAAAAGTTTGTCATGTTCCCATAAGGCCATAAACAGACCAGCAAGGCTGGGGGCAAACTTGGCCCCCATGGCTACTCCTGTGCCCTGCAGGAAAAATTGACCACTGTAATAGAAATAGTTGTGTTCCATTGCGAAACACAACAATTTCATAACAAACTCCAGGGTAGACGTTTTCACTGAAAGTTCCTTTTTTAGAAAAAATTCGGCTGCCTTATAACCCAATTCGTGGGGTATTATCGTGTATAGGGAGGCAACATCTGCTGTTACCAGTAGAACATCCTCATCCACTACACACTGAGATAACTCTCTGATTATTTGCATAGAATCCTTCAAAAAGGCCGGGGTGTTGGTTACCACCGGTTGCAAAAATACATCCACAAATTTTCCCACTCTCGATGTAAGAGAGTCTATGCCGCTTACTATCGGGCGACCAGGGGGTTGTAATGGGTTTTTGTGCACTTTGGGGATGTAATATATAATGGGGGTACGGGGGGCCAAGGGGACCAGGAATTCAAGTTCTTTATCATTAATCACTCCCTTCCTATGACCCGCCATTACAATGGTATTCAGAGATTTTTTATATTTTTCAGTAGGATCTTTATCCAAGACTTTATAAGTGTCCCGATCTGATAATATAACCTCCATTTCTTTCAGGTAATCCTCCTTCTTTAGTATTACCACCCCCCCCCCCTTTATCCGCCGGTCTAATCACCAAATTTTTCCTTTTACATAGGGACGAAATTCCTTCCTCAGCACTTTTTGGTTTCTCTTTTTTGAATTAAATTTTCAACAGGTCCTGCAACACGAGGTCTTTAAACACCGTTATGCTAGGAGCTGGTTTCCCTGGGGGGTTAAACAGAGATGCATTCCTTAATCCAGTTCCCCCCCTGGTGGGCCCTTCTTCTTGGTTACCATTTCTAATAATAGGATTGGACAGAAAATGGCGTTTGATGCTTAGTTTCCTAGCGTATGTTTGTACGTCTAAGAACATTTGGAATTTGTTTAAAGGCTTCCTAGGTGCATATTTTAATCCCTGATTGAGAGTGATTTTTTCTGCTCTGGTCAGTTCTTCCCCACTGAGATTAAATACACCCTGGCATTCTACCTCTTTGATTTTTTGGGAGTGGCACCACTGCCCTCCTCTGCATCCTCTCGTAGTCTTCCCTTTTTTCCTCGGCCTCTTCCTAAAAAAATTATCTGTTTTACTCCTCAAGGGAGCCGCCACAGGGGGACCATCGTATGTACAAATCTGTTGGTTCCCTGTGTTCCGAGGGTCCATATTAACAGAGTCCTCCTTCTGATTCTCATATCCCTGGAGGGGTCCATATTGGTTCCTTAGGGGGACATCCTGTCTCCAAGGCACCTGGGGAGAAGGGGGACCTCCTTCCCTATACCCATCATTAGGGTGAATTCTGTAGGCGGGGTCATCATAATAATGGTCCCTATAGGTGGGTCTATTTTGAGAATATGTATAGGTGTCAGGTGGATATTGGTTATATCCCTGGGGATGTCTATTTCCCCTATTGCTTCCAGGGTTAGGGAACCTGCCCTGATTTCTAGGGTTTTGATACGGAAGTGGATAATAATTATTATTATTACCTCCACTGGGTGGGGGTCTTCCAGGGTTCTGATTACCCTTTTTCCCATTTCGTTGGGGGGTCCGGTTTCCCCCTGATCTGGTTACTCCCTGTTCCCTAAACCCTTGACTGGAAGAAGAGGGGGGAGGGCCTAGTGAGGGTCTTGAATACTCAAAACTAGGGAGTAGAGGTATAGGTACCTCAACTATCCCTTCCTCCATATTTATACTTTCTTCCGGTTTTTCAAACATATTCCGATAGTTCTCCTGCCACTTAAACACGTTGTGTGATTTATAATCCTCAACGTCTCTAAGATATTTCTTGCGCTTTTTGATACGTTGTTCTTCCCCTTCCTCTATTAGGATTTCCTTTAACTCCTTAGTGTATACCTGGTACAGGCCTTCTTTGCTCATGGGGATCAATTTTTCCTTAATATCATTGATCTCCAGTTGCAAATTGGCTGCCTTAGTTTTCTTTCTTGTAACGAGAAACTCAAGGAAGGCTAAACCCACACCATTAAAGTAGAGAAACCACTCCTTCAGTTCCGCGTCTCCCTTGTCTGGATAAACATGCCACAGTAGGCTTCTAGGAATCATCTTTTCCTTTATATATCGCTCTAGGAAAAATATGTCCCAAATTGTATGCAATTCTGCTATGAGTACATTTTTCAGTCTCATAAAAATCCCACGGATCCCATCTACCTCAGTGTTGGTCTGATCAAAGACCTCATCTGGGTTGATTATCCTATTTTTGTGAAATTCAAAAATGTCCATTCTGAACAACTAAATATATTGAAATAACCCTGCGTGGGCAGCTGTTGTGCCTAGATGTGGGCAAATTGTGTGTATGTTTTATAAAAACTCAATAAAAAAGATTTATAAAAAAAAATAATATATTGAAATAAAAGGGAGAAGCTGCGAGATGAAAATATTCTCAATAAGATAGATGTAAGAGGGGGGGGGGGTTATCCGCGCTAACTCCCTGTGCTAAAAACAAAACATATCCTGAGTGTGAATACACTAGGTGCAGGTTGTATTGTAAAAACAATGGCAAAAGAAAACATGTGTGCATAAGTGATATAACAAAAAACTAGCACACAAAATTAAAAAAGAATATGACTGGTGCTGCAAATAAACCTTTAGCTGGTATACTCAGCCAAAAACACATATGCATAAAATTAAATATATTGCGCAACCCTGTAAAAGGCAAAACAAAGTGCCAAACAAAATATTGATGACCTGAAAAAAAGTGCAACTATGTGAATATACACTTGAAAAAGTCCAATTACTGATGCTGCTCCAGCAGCATACACATGAAAAGTTCAAAAGAAAAAATCCATAGAAAAAAAAAAACCTTGATCGGTTTTCTTTGCTGAGCCCGTTTGGTCCCCGTAATAGGGACCCATCTGTTCTGGTAAGCCTCCTGTGTATACATTCTTTGCTGCTGAAGTCTATACCCATGTTTGAAGATCCATATCTGCTGTCCTTTTTATACACTTTGGTGTTTTTACAGCATACACATGAAAAGTTCAAAAGAAAAAATCCATAGAAAAAAAAAAAAAATGCCACCAAAGTGTGTAAAAACACCAAAGTGTATAAAAAGGACAGCAGATATGGATCTTCAAACATGGGTATAGACTTCAGCAGCAAAGAATGTATACACAGGAGGCTTACCAGAACAGATGGGTCCCTATTACGGGGACCAAACGGGCTCAGCAAAGAAAACCGATCAAGGTTTTTTTTTTTCTATGGATTTTTTCTTTTGAACTTTTCATGTGTATGCTGCTGGAGCAGCATCAGTAATTGGACTTTTTCAAGTGTATATTCACATAGTTGCACTTTTTTTCAGGTCATCAATATATTGTTTGGCACTTTGGTTTGCCTTTTACAGGGTTGCGCAATATATTTAATTTTATGCATATGTGTTTTTGGCTGAGTATTCCAGCTAAAGGTTTATTTGCAGCACCAGTCATATTCTTATTTAATTTTGTGTGCTAGTTTTTTGTTATATCACTTATGCACACACGTTTTCTTTTGCCATTGTTTTTACAATACAACCTGCACCTAGTGTATTCACACTCAGGATATGTTTTGTTTTTAGCACAGGGAGTTAGCGCGGATAACCCCCCCCCCCCCCCTCTTACATCTAGCTTATTGAGAATATTTTCATCTCGCAGCTTCTCCCTTTTATTTCAATATATTTAGTTGTTCAGAATGGACATTTTTGAATTTCACAAAAATAGGATAATCAACCCAGATGAGGTCTTTGATCAGACCAACACTGAGGTAGATGGGATCCGTGGGATTTTTATGAGACTGAAAAATGTACTCATAGCAGAATTGCATACAATTTGGGACATATTTTTCCTAGAGCGATATATAAAGGAAAAGATGATTCCTAGAAGCCTACGGTGGCATGTTTATCCAGACAAGGGAGACGTGGAACTGAAGGAGTGGTTTCTCTACTTTAATGGTGTGGGTTTAGCCTTCCTTGAGTTTCTCGTTACAAGAAAGAAAACTAAGGCAGCCAATTTGCAACTGGAGATCAATGATATTAAGGAAAAATTGATCCCCATGAGCAAAGAAGGCCTGTACCAGGTATACACTAAGGAATTAAAGGAAATCCTAATAGAGGAAGAGGAAGAACAACGTATCAAAAAGCGCAAGAAATATCTTAGAGACTTTGAGGATTATAAATCACACAACGTGTTTAAGTGGCAGGAGAACTATCGGAATATGTTTGAAAAACCGGAAGAAAGTATAAATATGGAGGAAGGGATAGTTGAGGTACCTATACCTCTACTCCCTAGTTTTGAGTATTCAAGACCCTCACTAGGCCCTCCCCCTCTTCTTCCAGTCAAGGGTTTAGGGAACAGGGAGTAACCAGATCAGGGGGAAACCGGACCCCCCAACGAAATGGGAAAAAGGGTAATCAGAACCCTGGAAGACCCCCACCCAGTGGAGGTAATAATAATAATTATTATCCACTTCCGTATCAAAACCCTAGAAATCAGGGCAGGTTCCCTAACCCTGGAAGCAATAGGGGAAATAGACATCCCCAGGGATATAACCAATATCCACCTGACACCTATACATATTCTCAAAATAGACCCACCTATAGGGACCATTATTATGACGACCCTGCCTACAGAATTCACCCTAATGATGGGTATAGGGAAGGAGGTCCCCCTTCTCCCCAGGTGCCTTGGAGACAGGATGTCCCCCTAAGGAACCAATATGGACCCCTCCAGGGATATGAGAATCAGAAGGAGGACTCTGTTAATATGGACCCTCGGAACACAGGGAACCAACAGATTCGTACATACGATGGTCCCCCTGTGGCGGCTCCCTTGAGGAGTAAAACAGATAATTTTTTAGGAAGAGGCCGAGGAAAAAAGGAAAGACTACGAGAGGATGCAGAGGAGGGCAGTGGTGCCACTCCCAAAAAATCAAGGAGGTAGAATGCCAGGGTGTATTTAATCTCAGTGGGGAAGAACTGACCAGAGCAGAAAAAATCACTCTCAATCAGGGATTAAAATATGCACCTAGGAAGCCTTTAAACAAATTCCAAATGTTCTTAGACGTACAAAAATACGCTAGGAAACTAAGCATCAAACGCCATTTTCTGTCCAATCCTATTATTAGAAATGGTAACCAAGAAGAAGGGCCCACCAGGGGGGGAACTGGATTAAGGAATGCATCTCTGTTTAACCCCCCAGGGAAACCAGCTCCTAGCATAACGGTGTTTAAAGACCTCGTGTTGCAGGACCTGTTGAAAATTAAATTCAAAAAAGAGAAACCAAAAAGTGCTGAGGAAGGAATTTCGTCCCTATGTAAAAGGAAAAATTTGGTGATTAGACCGGCGGATAAAGGGGGGGGGGGTGGTAATACTAAAGAAGGAGGATTACCTGAAAGAAATGGAGGTTATATTATCAGATCGGGACACTTATAAAGTCTTGGATAAAGATCCTACTGAAAAATATAAAAAATCTCTGAATACCATTGTAATGGCGGGTCATAGGAAGGGAGTGATTAATGATAAAGAACTTGAATTCCTGGTCCCCTTGGCCCCCGTACCCCCATTATATATTACATCCCCAAAGTGCACAAAAACCCATTACAACCCCCTGGTCGCCCGATAGTAAGCGGCATAGACTCTCTTACATCGAGAGTGGGAAAATTTGTGGATGTATTTTTGCAACCGGTGGTAACCAAGACCCCGGCCTTTTTGAAGGATTCTATGCAAATAATCAGAGAGTTATCTCAGTGTGTAGTGGATGAGGATGTTCTACTGGTAACAGCAGATGTTGCCTCCCTATACACGATAATACCCCACGAATTGGGTTATAAGGCAGCCAAATTTTTTTCTAAAAAAGGAACTTTCAGTGAAAACGTCTACCCTGGAGTTTGTTATGAAATTGTTGTGTTTCGCAATGGAACACAACTATTTCTATTACAGTGGTCAATTTTTCCTGCAGGGCACAGGAGTAGCCATGGGGGCCAAGTTTGCCCCCAGCCTTGCTGGTCTGTTTATGGCCTTATGGGAACATGACCAACTTTTTTCCCAGGATGAGCCCCGCCTCCTTTTTTGGCGTCGCTATATAGACGACGCCTTTTTTCTGTGGAAGGGAGACGTAGGATCACTAAACACTTTTATGACTCTTCTAAATTCGAACGATTGGGGGATCAAATTTACATATGAGTCAAGTTTTTCTTCTGTTAACTTTTTGGATTTAGTAATATTTAAAGAGAATGGTGCCCTTCTGACCAGAACTTTCTTCAAGGATACCGACCGCAATGGGTATATCCCAATTGACAGTGGACACCACCCTAACTGGCTCAAAGCTATACCAAGGGGTCAGTTTCAGAGAATCAGGCGAAATTGTTCACGGGTGGAGGATTTTGAATTTCAAGCCACCATTTTGAAAAACTGGTTCCTAGAAAAAGGGTATCAATCCACTGTGTTGGACAAAGATCTCAGGGAGATCACATCTATGGACAGACAGGATTTACTTGTCCCCAAGATGAAGGATAAACATAATACACCTAATGACCTGCAATGGTCCTTCCTGACAACTTTTTCGTCTCACTTTTGGTGGGTTAACAAAATAATAAAGAAACATTGGTTGGTCTTGAAAAGTGATAAGGTACTGGGACCCTCGCTGCCTGAGTGCCCCAAAGTCCTATATAGGAGAAACCAAAATTTGAAAGATTTGGTGGCACCAAGTGTGGTTGACCCCCCACCTAGAATTCAGATGTTTGGTCAATTAAAAGGCTTTTTTCCGTGCAAGAGGTGTAAGGTGTGTAGAACATCTAAAACCTTGAGAACTTCTACCTTTACCTCACATGTCACCTCTCAACAATACAACATATCAGAATTTATAACCTGCGGTACAACGGGAGTAATTTACCTCTTGCGTTGTCCGTGCGGTTTTCAATATATTGGAAGGACTACTCGCGCCCTAAAAGTCAGAATAGGGGAACACCTGTCCAACATACGCAGGGGTTTTAGGAAACACAGCGTGTCGTGGCATTTTCGCCAATGCCACAATAGAGACCCCTCTTTGTTGGAAGTGGTTGGCATTGAGAAATATGTCCCCCACTGGAGAGGCAACAATTTGAAACGCCAAATCTCTCGCAGGGAGACTCGGTGGATCTTTGATATACAGTGTTATAGCCCGTGGGGCCTTAACATTGAATGGGACATAAACTGTTACATCAACAACAGCTGATGGGTCCCATCAAAACCACCAGTTTAATTTACAGTATCCACAATATATATATATTCTTCCATGCTTCTGTATGTTTTATACATAATTACCATCTTCATGCTCAATAGACATATGCACACATGCACATATGTGTACATTTTCCCCCCTTTTTTCCATTTGCCCTTTTATTCTCCCCCCCCCCCCACTATTTTGGTATCTTTGGATAGCCAAGGGGGGACTGTAGTACAATGGGGCTGGGTAAGCATAGGCTTCCTTGGTGAGATAAATATGATCAGGAGGTTCAGTTTTTTAATTTTAAATTTTATTTTATTTTTATATATATGTACAGGATTGTTTAGGGTACAGTGCGCCGGGGAACTGATGATCCGATGGAATCATCGGGACTTCCGGTGTCACTCTCCTGCCTTGCATATAAATATCGTGGTGCGTGACGTCTCGATCCAGCCTCCTTTCCCAGACGACGCCTCTTACGGAGAAACGCAGCGTAGGGTGGAGCTCAGGACCCTGACGTCACCACGCCCCCAGCTGATTGGCTGACGCCTGGCGGGGTTGCAGTGCCTTTTTGAAAACGTTTGTTTTTATCGTGTATGGACGTCTATTTACCCGTACATTGCAATAAAGGGTATT
Source organism: Rana muscosa (assembly GCA_029206835.1). Lineage (NCBI taxonomy): Eukaryota > Metazoa > Chordata > Amphibia > Anura > Ranidae > Rana > Rana muscosa. Next base: position 908,793,543 of record CM055121.1, on the reverse strand, counting down.
TGTCTTTTTAAACAAATCTACACCATGAAGCCTCTTTATTATCTTTCCTTCTGAAAAAAACATCACGCTGGACGAGTGTTTACACAACTGTGGGGAGTACCAACGTTTGCTGACCGGTGCTGGAGCTGAGCGAGGACCCATAGGATCACATCGCTGACACCTTGATCGGTTTTCTTTGCTGAGCCCGTTTGGTCCCCGTAATAGGGACCCATCTGTTCTGGTAAGCCTCCTGTGTATACATTCTTTGCCGCTGAAGTCTATACCCATGTTTGAAGATCCATATCTGCTGTCCTTTTTATACACTTTGGTGTTTTTACACACTTTGGTGGCATTTTTTTTTTCTATGGATTTTTTCTTTTGAACTTTTCATGTGTATGCTGCTGGAGCAGCATCAGTAATTGGACTTTTTCAAGTGTATATTCACATAGTTGCACTTTTTTTCAGGTCATCAATATTTTGTTTGGCACTTTGTTTTGCCTTTTACAGGGTTGCGCAATATATTTAATTTTATGCATATGTGTTTTTGGCTGAGTATTCCAGCTAAAGGTTTATTTGCAGCACCAGTCATATTCTTATTTAATTTTGTGTGCTAGTTTTTTGTTATATCACTTATGCACACACGTTTTCTTTTGCCATTGTTTTTACAATACAACCTGCACCTAGTGTATTCACACTCAGGATATGTTTTGTTTTTAGCACAGGGAGTTAGCGCGGATAACCCCCCCCCCCCCCTCTTACATCTATCTTATTGAGAATATTTTCATCTCGCAGCTTCTCCCTTTTTTTTTAAATATATTTAGTTGTTCAGAATGGACATTTTTGAATTTCACAAAAATAGGATAATCAACCCAGATGAGGTCTTTGATCAGACCAACACTGAGGTAGATGGGATCCGTGGGATTTTTATGAGACTGAAAAATGTACTCATAGCAGAATTGCATACAATTTGGGACATATTTTTCCTAGAGCGATATATAAAGGAAAAGATGATTCCTAGAAGCCTACGGTGGCATGTTTATCCAGACAAGGGAGACGCGGAACTGAAGGAGTGGTTTCTCTACTTTAATGGTGTGGGTTTAGCCTTCCTTGAGTTTCTCGTTACAAGAAAGAAAACTAAGGCAGCCAATTTGCAACTGGAGATCAATGATATTAAGGAAAAATTGATCCCCATGAGCAAAGAAGGCCTGTACCAGGTATACACTAAGGAATTAAAGGAAATCCTAATAGAGGAAGAGGAAGAACAACGTATCAAAAAGCGCAAGAAATATCTTAGAGACATTGAGGATTATAAATCACACAACGTGTTTAAGTGGCAGGAGAACTATCGGAATATGTTTGAAAAACCGGAAGAAAGTATAAATATGGAGGAAGGGATAGTTGAGGTACCTATACCTCTACTCCCTAGTTTTGAGTATTCAAGACCCTCACTAGGCCCTCCCCCCTCTTCTTCCAGTCAAGGGTTTAGGGAACAGGGAGCAACCAGATCAGGGGGAAACCGGACCTCCCAACGAAATGGGAAAAAGGGTAATCAGAACCCTGGAAGACCCCCACCCAGTGGAGGTAATAATAATAATTATTATCCACTTCCGTATCAAAACCCTAGAAATCAGGGCAGGTTCCCTAACCCTGGAAGCAATAGGGGAAATAGACATCCCCAGGGATATAACCAATATCCACCTGACACCTATACATATTCTCAAAATAGACCCACCTATACTGACCATTATTATGACGACCCCGCCTACAGAATTCACCCTAATGATGGGTATAGGGAAGGAGGTCCCCCTTCTCCCCAGGTGCCTTGGAGACAGGATGTCCCCCTAAGGAACCAATATGGACCCCTCCAGGGATATGAGAATCAGAAGGAGGACTCTGTTAATATGGACCCTCGGAACACAGGGAACCAACAGATTCGTACATACGATGGTCCCCCTGTGGCGGCTCCCTTGAGGAGTAAAACAGATAATTTTTTAGGAAGAGGCCGAGGAAAAAAGGGAAGACTACGAGAGGATGCAGAGGAGGGCAGTGGTGCCACTCCCAAAAAATCAAGGAGGTAGAATGCCAGGGTGTATTTAATCTCAGTGGGGAAGAACTGACCAGAGCAGAAAAAATCACTCTCAATCAGGGATTAAAATATGCACCTAGGAAGCCTTTAAACAAATTCCAAATGTTCTTAGACGTACAAAAATACGCTAGGAAACTAAGCATCAAACGCCATTTTCTGTCCAATCCTATTATTAGAAATGGTAACCAAGAAGAAGGGCCCACCAGGGGGGGAACTGGATTAAGGAATGCATCTCTGTTTAACCCCCCAGGGAAACCAGCTCCTAGCATAACGGTGTTTAAAGACCTCGTGTTGCAGGACCTGTTGAAAATTAAATTCAAAAAAGAGAAACCAACAAGTGCTGAGGAAGGAATTTCGTCCCTATGTAAAAGGAAAAATTTGGTGATTAGACCGGCGGATAAAGGGGGGGGGGTGGTAATACTAAAGAAGGAGGATTACCTGAAAGAAATGGAGGTTATATTATCAGATCGGGACACTTATAAAGTCTTGGATAAAGATCCTACTGAAAAATATAAAAAATCTCTGAATACCATTGTAATGGCAGGTCATAGGAAGGGAGTGATTAATGATAAAGAACTTGAATTCCTGGTCCCCTTGGCCCCCCGTACCCCCATTATATATTACATCCCCAAAGTGCACAAAAACCCATTACAACCCCCTGGTCGCCCGATAGTAAGCGGCATAGACTCTCTTACATCGAGAGTGGGAAAATTTGTGGATGTATTTTTGCAACCGGTGGTAACCAAGACCCCGGCCTTTTTGAAGGATTCTATGCAAATAATCAGAGCGATATCTCAGTGTGTAGTGGATGAGGATGTTCTACTGGTAACAGCAGATGTTGCCTCCCTATACACGATAATACCCCACAAATTGGGTTATAAGGCAGCCAAATTTTTTCTAAAAAAGGAACTTTCAGTGAAAACGTCTACCCTGGAGTTTGTTATGAAATTGTTGTGTTTCGCAATGGAACACAACTATTTCTATTACAGTGGTCAATTTTTCCTGCAGGGCACAGGAGTAGCCATGGGGGCCAAGTTTGCCCCCAGCCTTGCTGGTCTGTTAATGGCCTTATGGGAACATGACAAACTTTTTTCCCAGGATGAGCCCCGCCTCCTTTTTTGGCGTCGCTATATAGACGACGCCTTTTTTCTGTGGAAGGGAGACGTAGGATCACTAAACACTTTTATGACTCTTCTAAATTCGAACGATTGGGGGATCAAATTTACATATGAGTCAAGTTTTTCTTCTGTTAACTTTTTGGATTTAGTAATATTTAAAGAGAATGGTGCCCTTCTGACCAGAACTTTCTTCAAGGATACCGACCGCAATGGGTATATCCCAATTGACAGTGGACACCACCCTAACTGGCTCAAAGCTATACCAAGGGGTCAGTTTCAGAGAATCAGGCGAAATTGTTCACGGGTGGAGGATTTTGAATTTCAAGCCACCATTTTGAAAAACCGGTTCCTAGAAAAAGGGTATCAATCCACTGTGTTGGACAAAGATCTCAGGGAGATCACATCTATGGACAGACAGGATTTACTTGTCCCCAAGATGAAGGATAAACATAATACACCTAATGACCTGCAATGGTCCTTCCTGACAACTTTTTCGTCTCACTTTTGGTGGGTTAACAAAATAATAAAGAAACATTGGTTGGTCTTGAAAAGTGATAAGGTACTGGGACCCTCGCTGCCTGAGTGCCCCAAAGTCCTATATAGGAGAAACCAAAATTTGAAAGATTTGGTGGCACCAAGTGTGGTTGACCCCCCACCTAGAATTCAGATGTTTGGTCAATTAAAAGGCTTTTTTCCGTGCAAGAGGTGTAAGGTGTGTAGAACATCTAAAACCTTGAGAACTTCTACCTTTACCTCACATGTCACCTCTCAACAATACAACATATCAGAATTTATAACCTGCGGTACAACGGGAGTAATTTACCTCTTGCGTTGTCCGTGCGGTTTTCAATATATTGGAAGGACTACTCGCGCCCTAAAAGTCAGAATAGGGGAACACCTGTCCAACATACGCAGGGGTTTTAGGAAACACAGCGTGTCGTGGCATTTTCGCCAATGCCACAATAGAGACCCCTCTTTGTTGGAAGTGGTTGGCATTGAGAAATATGTCCCCCACTGGAGAGGCGACAATTTGAAACGCCAAATCTCTAGCAGGGAGACTCGGTGGATCTTTGATATACAGTGTTATAGCCCGTGGGGCCTTAACATTGAATGGGACATAAACTGTTACATCAACAACAGCTGATGGGTCCCATCAAAACCACCAGTTTAATTTACAGTATCCACAATATATATATATTCTTCCATGCTTCTGTATGTTTTATACATAATTACCATCTTCATGCTCAATAGACATATGCACACATGCACATATGTGTACATTTTCCCCCCTTTTTTCCATTTGCCCTTTTATTCTCCCCCCCCCCCCACTATTTTGGTATCTTTGGATAGCCAAGGGGGGACTGTAGTACAATGGGGCTGGGTAAGCATAGGCTTCCTTGGTGAGATAAATATGATCAGGAGGTTCAGTTTTTTAATTTTAAATTTTATTTTATTTTTATATATATGTACAGGATTGTTTCATTATGTATTTTGAATATATGCAATCTTTAGGCATTATATATATGATAATTTATGTCACGGAATGCCCAGTGTGCCGAACTTCCTCGATGCGCACTGCGTAATACGCACTGGCATTGTTAGGAGGTGAGGTGGCCCCCTTTTTTGTGACATAGGTTTGTATTGTATAGGTACCCAGGTGTTTTATGTGTGTTTGCTGCACCACCCCTCTCAGTGCCCATTGGGTCTGCGGACACTGTTGGGGTGTGGGGGGTAATTTTATGAGCTAGCATTATCAAATGTAGTTCCATTTTGTCAAATATTTACCCTTTCCCAGAGTACAACACCACGTAGGGTTAAATGTTTACAATATTTTATAAATTGTTTTACATTTACTATAAGTATGGTTGCAATTGTAAAAATGGTACTTTTTCAATAGGGAGCTATATTGCAATCATAATGTTTTATGTTTAATGTTCAGATGTATTTTTTATTTACTGTATCTCTTCAGAGATACTGACTAAGCGAGGTGCACATTGCTGACATGCAGGATGATACCTCTGTGTTGCGGTGTTCGCCCGCTATGTTTAGGGTACAGTGCGCCGGGGAACTGATGATCCGATGGAATCATCGGGACTTCCGGTGTCACTCTCCTGCCTTGCATATAAATATCGTGGTGCGTGACGTCTCGATCCAGCCTCCTTTCCCAGACGACGCCTCTTACGGAGAAACGCAGCGTAGGGTGGAGCTCAGGACCCTGACGTCACCACGCCCCCAGCTGATTGGCTGACGCCTGGCGGGGTTGCAGTGCCTTTTTGAAAACGTTTGTTTTTATCGTGTATGGACGTCTATTTACCCGTACATTGCAATAAAGGGTATTTGTCTTTTTAAACAAATCTACACCATGAAGCCTCTTTATTATCTTTCCTTCTGAAAAAAACATCACGCTGGACGAGTGTTTACACAACTGTGGGGAGTACCAACGTTTGCTGACCGGTGCTGGAGCTGAGCGAGGACCCATAGGATCACATCGCTGACACCTTGATCGGTTTTCTTTGCTGAGCCCGTTTGGTCCCCGTAATAGGGACCCATCTGTTCTGGTAAGCCTCCTGTGTATACATTCTTTGCCGCTGAAGTCTATACCCATGTTTGAAGATCCATATCTGCTGTCCTTTTTATACACTTTGGTGTTTTTACACACTTTGGTGGCATTTTTTTTTTCTATGGATTTTTTCTTTTGAACTTTTCATGTGTATGCTGCTGGAGCAGCATCAGTAATTGGACTTTTTCAAGTGTATATTCACATAGTTGCACTTTTTTTCAGGTCATCAATATTTTGTTTGGCACTTTGTTTTGCCTTTTACAGGGTTGCGCAATATATTTAATTTTATGCATATGTGTTTTTGGCTGAGTATTCCAGCTAAAGGTTTATTTGCAGCACCAGTCATATTCTTATTTAATTTTGTGTGCTAGTTTTTTGTTATATCACTTATGCACACACGTTTTCTTTTGCCATTGTTTTTACAATACAACCTGCACCTAGTGTATTCACACTCAGGATATGTTTTGTTTTTAGCACAGGGAGTTAGCGCGGATAACCCCCCCCCCCCCCCCCTCTTACATTCTTACATCTATCTTATTGAGAATATTTTCTTCTCACAGCTTCTCCCTTTTTTTTAAAATATATTTAGTTGTTCAGAATGGACATTTTTGAATTTCACAAAAATAGGATAATCAACCCAGATGAGGTCTTTGATCAGACCAACACTGAGGTAGATGGGATCCGTGGGATTTTTATGAGACTGAAAAATGTACTCATAGCAGAATTGCATACAATTTGGGACATATTTTTCCTAGAGCGATATATAAAGGAAAAGATGATTCCTAGAAGCCTACGGTGGCATGTTTATCCAGACAAGGGAGACGCGGAACTGAAGGAGTGGTTTCTCTACTTTAATGGTGTGGGTTTAGCCTTCCTTGAGTTTCTCGTTACAAGAAAGAAAACTAAGGCAGCCAATTTGCAACTGGAGATCAATGATATTAAGGAAAAATTGATCCCCATGAGCAAAGAAGGCCTGTACCAGGTATACACTAAGGAATTAAAGGAAATCCTAATAGAGGAAGAGGAAGAACAACGTATCAAAAAGCGCAAGAAATATCTTAGAGACATTGAGGATTATAAATCACACAACGTGTTTAAGTGGCAGGAGAACTATCGGAATATGTTTGAAAAACCGGAAGAAAGTATAAATATGGAGGAAGGGATAGTTGAGGTACGTATACCTCTACTCCCTAGTTTTGAGTATTCAAGACCCTCACTAGGCCCTCCCCCCTCTTCTTCCAGTCAAGGGTTTAGGGAACAGGGAGCAACCAGATCAGGGGGAAACCGGACCTCCCAACGAAATGGGAAAAAGGGTAATCAGAACCCTGGAAGACCCCCACCCAGTGGAGGTAATAATAATAATTATTATCCACTTCCGTATCAAAACCCTAGAAATCAGGGCAGGTTCCCTAACCCTGGAAGCAATAGGGGAAATAGACATCCCCAGGGATATAACCAATATCCACCTGACACCTATACATATTCTCAAAATAGACCCACCTATACTGACCATTATTATGACGACCCCGCCTACAGAATTCACCCTAATGATGGGTATAGGGAAGGAGGTCCCCCTTCTCCCCAGGTGCCTTGGAGACAGGATGTCCCCCTAAGGAACCAATATGGACCCCTCCAGGGATATGAGAATCAGAAGGAGGACTCTGTTAATATGGACCCTCGGAACACAGGGAACCAACAGATTCGTACATACGATGGTCCCCCTGTGGCGGCTCCCTTGAGGAGTAAAACAGATAATTTTTTAGGAAGAGGCCGAGGAAAAAAGGGAAGACTACGAGAGGATGCAGAGGAGGGCAGTGGTGCCACTCCCAAAAAATCAAGGAGGTAGAATGCCAGGGTGTATTTAATCTCAGTGGGGAAGAACTGACCAGAGCAGAAAAAATCACTCTCAATCAGGGATTAAAATATGCACCTAGGAAGCCTTTAAACAAATTCCAAATGTTCTTAGACGTACAAAAATACGCTAGGAAACTAAGCATCAAACGCCATTTTCTGTCCAATCCTATTATTAGAAATGGTAACCAAGAAGAAGGGCCCACCAGGGGGGGAACTGGATTAAGGAATGCATCTCTGTTTAACCCCCCAGGGAAACCAGCTCCTAGCATAACGGTGTTTAAAGACCTCGTGTTGCAGGACCTGTTGAAAATTAAATTCAAAAAAGAGAAACCAAAAAGTGCTGAGGAAGGAATTTCGTCCCTATGTAAAAGGAAAAATTTGGTGATTAGACCGGCGGATAAAGGGGGGGGGTGGTAATACTAAAGAAGGAGGATTACCTGAAAGAAATGGAGGTTATATTATCAGATCGGGACACTTATAAAGTCTTGGATAAAGATCCTACTGAAAAATATAAAAAATCTCTGAATACCATTGTAATGGCGGGTCATAGGAAGGGAGTGATTAATGATAAAGAACTTGAATTCCTGGTCCCCTTGGCCCCCCGTACCCCCATTATATATTACATCCCCAAAGTGCACAAAAACCCATTACAACCCCCTGGTCGCCCGATAGTAAGCGGCATAGACTCTCTTACATCGAGAGTGGGAAAATTTGTGGATGTATTTTTGCAACCGGTGGTAACCAAGACCCCGGCCTTTTTGAAGGATTCTATGCAAATAATCAGAGCGATATCTCAGTGTGTAGTGGATGAGGATGTTCTACTGGTAACAGCAGATGTTGCCTCCCTATACACGATAATACCCCACGAATTGGGTTATAAGGCAGCCAAATTTTTTCTAAAAAAGGAACTTTCAGTGAAAACGTCTACCCTGGAGTTTGTTATGAAATTGTTGTGTTTCGCAATGGAACACAACTATTTCTATTACAGTGGTCAATTTTTCCTGCAGGGCACAGGAGTAGCCATGGGGGCCAAGTTTGCCCCCAGCCTTGCTGGTCTGTTAATGGCCTTATGGGAACATGACAAACTTTTTTCCCAGGATGAGCCCCGCCTCCTTTTTTGGCGTCGCTATATAGACGACGCCTTTTTTCTGTGGAAGGGAGACGTAGGATCACTAAACACTTTTATGACTCTTCTAAATTCGAACGATTGGGGGATCAAATTTACATATGAGTCAAGTTTTTCTTCTGTTAACTTTTTGGATTTAGTAATATTTAAAGAGAATGGTGCCCTTCTGACCAGAACTTTCTTCAAGGATACCGACCGCAATGGGTATATCCCAATTGACAGTGGACACCACCCTAACTGGCTCAAAGCTATACCAAGGGGTCAGTTTCAGAGAATCAGGCGAAATTGTTCACGGGTGGAGGATTTTGAATTTCAAGCCACCATTTTGAAAAACCGGTTCCTAGAAAAAGGGTATCAATCCACTGTGTTGGACAAAGATCTCAGGGAGATCACATCTATGGACAGACAGGATTTACTTGTCCCCAAGATGAAGGATAAACATAATACACCTAATGACCTGCAATGGTCCTTCCTGACAACTTTTTCGTCTCACTTTTGGTGGGTTAACAAAATAATAAAGAAACATTGGTTGGTCTTGAAAAGTGATAAGGTACTTGGACCCTCGCTGCCTGAGTGCCCCAAAGTCCTATATAGGAGAAACCAAAATTTGAAAGATTTGGTGGCACCAAGTGTGGTTGACCCCCCACCTAGAATTCAGATGTTTGGTCAATTAAAAGGCTTTTTTCCGTGCAAGAGGTGTAAGGTGTGTAGAACATCTAAAACCTTGAGAACTTCTACCTTTACCTCACATGTCACCTCTCAACAATACAACATATCAGAATTTATAACCTGCGGTACAACGGGAGTAATTTACCTCTTGCGTTGTCCGTGCGGTTTTCAATATATTGGAAGGACTACTCGCGCCCTAAAAGTCAGAATAGGGGAACACCTGTCCAACATACGCAGGGGTTTTAGGAAACACAGCGTGTCGTGGCATTTTCGCCAATGCCACAATAGAGACCCCTCTTTGTTGGAAGTGGTTGGCATTGAGAAATATGTCCCCCACTGGAGAGGCGACAATTTGAAACGCCAAATCTCTAGCAGGGAGACTCGGTGGATCTTTGATATACAGTGTTATAGCCCGTGGGGCCTTAACATTGAATGGGACATAAACTGTTACATCAACAACAGCTGATGGGTCCCATCAAAACCACCAGTTTAATTTACAGTATCCACAATATATATATATTCTTCCATGCTTCTGTATGTTTTATACATAATTACCATCTTCATGCTCAATAGACATATGCACACATGCACATATGTGTACATTTTCCCCCCTTTTTTCCATTTGCCCTTTTATTCTCCCCCCCCCCCACTATTTTGGTATCTTTGGATAGCCAAGGGGGGACTGTAGTACAATGGGGCTGGGTAAGCATAGGCTTCCTTGGTGAGATAAATATGATCAGGAGGTTCAGTTTTTTAATTTTAAATTTTATTTTATTTTTATATATATGTACAGGATTGTTTCATTATGTATTTTGAATATATGCAATCTTTAGGCATTATATATATGATAATTTATGTCACGGAATGCCCAGTGTGCCGAACTTCCTCGATGCGCACTGCGTAATACGCACTGGCATTGTTAGGAGGTGAGGTGGCCCCCTTTTTGTGACATAGGTTTGTATTGTATAGGTACCCAGGTGTTTTATGTGTGTTTGCTGCACCACCCCTCTCAGTGCCCATTGGGTCTGCGGACACTGTTGGGGTGTGGGGGGTAATTTTATGAGCTAGCATTATCAAATGTAGTTCCATTTTGTCAAATATTTACCCTTTCCCAGAGTACAGCACCACGTAGGGTTAAATGTTTACAATATTTTATAAATTGTTTTACATTTACTATAAGTATGGTTGCAATTGTAAAAATGGTACTTTTTCAATAGGGAGCTATATTGCAATCATAATGTTTTATGTTTAATGTTCAGATGTATTTTTTATTTACTGTATCTCTTCAGAGATACTGACTAAGCGAGGTGCACATTGCTGACATGCAGGATGATACCTCTGTGTTGCGGTGTTCGCCCGCTATGTTTAGGGTACAGTGCGCCGGGGAACTGATGATCCGATGGAATCATCGGGACTTCCGGTGTCACTCTCCTGCCTTGCATATAAATATCGTGGTGCGTGACGTCTCGATCCAGCCTCCTTTCCCAGACGACGCCTCTTACGGAGAAACGCAGCGTAGGGTGGAGCTCAGGACCCTGACGTCACCACGCCCCCAGCTGATTGGCTGACGCCTGGCGGGGTTGCAGTGCCTTTTTGAAAACGTTTGTTTTTATCGTGTATGGACGTCTATTTACCCGTACATTGCAATAAAGGGTATTTGTCTTTTTAAACAAATCTACACCATGAAGCCTCTTTATTATCTTTCCTTCTGAAAAAAACATCACGCTGGACGAGTGTTTACACAACTGTGGGGAGTACCAACGTTTGCTGACCGGTGCTGGAGCTGAGCGAGGACCCATAGGATCACATCGCTGACACCTTGATCGGTTTTCTTTGCTGAGCCCGTTTGGTCCCCGTAATAGGGACCCATCTGTTCTGGTAAGCCTCCTGTGTATACATTCTTTGCCGCTGAAGTCTATACCCATGTTTGAAGATCCATATCTGCTGTCCTTTTTATACACTTTGGTGTTTTTACACACTTTGGTGGCATTTTTTTTTTCTATGGATTTTTTCTTTTGAACTTTTCATGTGTATGCTGCTGGAGCAGCATCAGTAATTGGACTTTTTCAAGTGTATATTCACATAGTTGCACTTTTTTTCAGGTCATCAATATTTTGTTTGGCACTTTGTTTTGCCTTTTACAGGGTTGCGCAATATATTTAATTTTATGCATATGTGTTTTTGGCTGAGTATTCCAGCTAAAGGTTTATTTGCAGCACCAGTCATATTCTTATTTAATTTTGTGTGCTAGTTTTTTGTTATATCACTTATGCACACACGTTTTCTTTTGCCATTGTTTTTACAATAC